>OY390732.1:44566138-44993638 GCA_959613385.1 Geotrupes spiniger
AATATTTAGTAAATTTGTGTAAGATAGCGACGAAATAAGTCGAGGAAATAAGTTCTTTCTAATTTGCTCCTATACAAGCAATTATTAGGAATATACTCAGTGACATATAAACTGCACCACCTAGAAGGGGTGGATATTTTTTGACCAAATTTGGCAGAAACATTAGACTAGTCTAAGGTAACAAGTGATTAAAATTTGATAAAGAAAACACTTCATCTTTTTTGTTTTTATTTAATAATGTGTTGGTCCGCCCCTATTTCTGATACACTCATTGACTCGCTTTGGCATTGATTCCAGCAGGTGATCAATGCCTTCTTGGGGTATGGCATCCCAAGCAGCCCGTACTTCATGCCGTAGAGCTTCTATTGTCAACGGTGGGTTCGGTAGATTTCTCAATCTTCTACCCATCATGTCCCACATGTGCTCAATGGGCGACAAATCGGGAGATCTTGGCGACCAAGGCAAAAGATTAACATTGGCCTCTTCAAAGAAGTCAAGAGAAACCCTTGCTACGTGAGGTCATGCATTATCTTGCTGGAAAACTGGGTCTTCCAGCCCTCGAAGATATGGAAGAACATGTGGTTCTACCACTTCGTCAATGTAGCGTCGGGCGGTCATATTGCCCCGAATGAAGAGCAAGGGTGACCTACTGCCGTAAGCAATAGCACCCCACACCATCAACCCCACAGTTCGGTGAACATGCCTCGCAATCGAAAAATCAGGATTGCGCCTTTCTCCACGTCTTCGTCTAACAGTCATCCGACCATCATGCATTCCTAAACAAAATCGCGATTCGTTACTAAAGACAACTCGATGCCACTCCAACTTCCATTGAAGTCTTTCCGTGCACCAGGTCAAACGTTCCTGGCGATGTTGAGCAGTGAGGGGTAGCACAGGATGTGGGCGGTAAGACAGCAAGCCAAAGGTTCGTATTCGACGATAAACTGTTCGCAAGCCTATCGGACGACCTTGCTCACCTAACCATTGATCAGCTATTGATCTAGTTGTAGAGAATCGGTCTCTCAAGGCCATTAGTCTTAAGCGGCGATCTTGACGTTCATTTGTTCGTCTTTGAGCCCCAGTGCCTATTCTCCGACGTTCAACCCCGTGTTCAGACCACGCTTGATAAACACGCATTATTGTTGAGTGGTGCCGTCTCAAACGGTTGCCGATTTCTCTAAACGAAAAACCCGCTTCTCGTAAACCAACAATCCACTCTCGGTCAAAGTCACTCAACTGCTGGTAAACTTGAGGTCTCCTTCATCTAGGCATCATTAAACCCTTGAAACACTTTAAACTAAAGAACGGGATCCGAAAAAGTGGAACAAATTCAAAAAATGAGTCGATAATTGCTTGTCTATCACCACCTCTAAAAAATGACACAAACGTCAAAAATCCCGTGACTACTTGATGATTGGGTTTCAAATTTTAATCAACTATTTCCCTGGGCTAGTCCTCTATTCCTGCCAAATTTGGTCCAAAAATTCCCACCCCTTCTAGGTGGTGCAGTTCATATGTCACTAAGTATATAATAAGGGTATTTATTAATCACAATACCACAAAAAAAATTTGTCTTTCTCCTAAAATTTATTTTTCGATTTTACTATTCAATGTGGTTAAAAATAAAGGAAAAATACCCATACTCTTTAAAAAGTTTGCTTTTGTGGTAGTTATGAAAATACCTTTTTCAGTTATTGCATAAAAAATGTTCTGGTATTTTTTAAAATACTCTAAAATATAACAACTCTCTGTTTTGCAGAAGAATCAAAGAGGTGAAAATGTCGCGTAGAAAGTACAATATGTAAAATATGTGGAACATTTACAAAATTTTATTTAAACCCATGTAAAAAGCTTTGTGAAGGCTACGAAGCTAATTTCAACTGCCCTGGTCTGAATCTAGACAAACCCTGGGCTCCACATGTTGCTTGCAGTAATTGGGAAAGAAATGTTTATTACATAAATAAATATTTATATGTTCATTTTTATCTTTATTTATATCAGGTTGGTATCGAGGTGAGAGACGGAATATGAAATTCGTAGTACCACGATTTTGGCGAGAACCAAAAGCTTTTGGGCTCTCGTTTAAAGCAAGTAATTTGATTATTGATGTCAAAATAAAAGATCAACGAAGTCGGCATGAGACATTTGCTTCGTTCTTCACCAAAGCAGATGGGCTTTGTTATTGTATTGACTAAAGAAGTTTGTTTGAAGCAATTGGGATGATGTGTGTTCCTAAAGAGTATACGTGGCAGTTCATTGCAGATGGTAGGATTTTTAATGTTACAGTGTGGATGCACAAAATATCCGTGTTATATATGTTTGTGGGATGCTGAACACTATCATCGACGATCATGGCCACTAAGAACCAAATGTGAACCTAATGTTAAACATGAAGATGTATTAATGCTGCTTTTACACATCAAGTTAGGACGTATGAAACAATTCGTAAAAAACGTCTGGATGAAAGATCTGAAGCTTTTACATTTTTATTGGTCCACAAATTAAAAAAAAACTGAATTTCCAAAATTACTTAATAGCTCTCAATAAAAAAGTTTCTGGATTTTTAGAAAATACAACGTTGCAAATTACTGAAAACTAGATAATAACATGTTAGAAGACTTTAAAACTATGGGTTGCAGAATATCTCTGAAATTACATATGCTGCATGCTCATAGAAATACATTTGAAAATAAAATGGCCCGTACTCAGAAGAACCAGGAGAACGTTTTCATCAAGATATCATGGAGTTCGAACAACGTTATCAAGGCCAATACAACGAAAATATGATGGGAGATTACAGTTGGGGTTTAGTAAGAGAAAGTACTTATAAACATGAAAGACAAAGTAATAGGCTTTACTTTTGAACTTTTTCCACTATTTTGTAATTTGATATGGTAGCAAAAGTTGATAAAAATTATATATACTCAGTGACATATAAACTGCACCACCTAGGAGGGGTGGGGATTGTTGGACCAAATTTGGCAAGAATAGCGGACTAGTCCAGGGAAATAGTTGATTAAAATTTGAAACTCAATCATCAAGTAGTCATGGGATTTTTGACGTTTGTGTCATGTTGTAGAGGTGGTGATAGACAAGCAATTATCGAGTCATTTTTTGAATTTGTTCCACTTTTTCGGATCCCGTTCTTTAGTTTAAAGTGTTTCAAGTGTTTAATGATGCCTAGAGGAAGGAGACCTCAAGATTACCAGCAGTTGAGTGACTTTGACCGAGGGCGGATTGTTGGTTTAGAGAAGCAGGTTTTTCGTTTAGAGAAATCGGCAACCGTTTGGGACGGCACCACTCAACAATAATGCCTGAGAAGAGGCACTGGGGCTCAAAGACAAACCAATGAACGTCAAGATCGCCGCTTAAGACTAATGGCCTTGAGAGACCGATTCTCTGCAACTAGATCAATAGCTGATCAATGGTTAGGTGAACAAGGTCGTCCGATACTTGCGAACAGTTTATCGTCGAATAAGAACCTTTGGCTTGCTGTCTTACCGCCTTATGCTACCCCTCACTGCTCAACATCGCCAGGAACGTTTGGCCTGGTGCACGGAAAGACTTCAATGGAACTTGGAGTGGCATCGAGTTGTCTTTAGTGACGAATCGCGATTTTGTTTAGGAATGCATGATGGTAGGGTGACTGTTAGACGAAGACGTGGAGAAAGGCGCAATCCTGATTTTTCGATTGCCAGGCATGTTCACCGAACTGTGGGGTTGATGGTGTGGGGTGCTATTGCTTACGGCAGTAGGTCACCCTTGCTCTTCATTCGGAGCAGTATGACCGCCCGACGCTACATTGACGAAGTGGTAGAACCACATGTTCTTCCATATCTTCGAGGGCTGGAAGACCCACTTTTCCAGCAAGATAATGCACGACCTCACGTAGCAAGGGTTTCTCTTGACTTCTTTGAAGAGGCCAATGTTAATCTTTTGCCTTGGCCGCCAAGATCTCCCGATTTGTCGCCCATTGAGCACGTGTGGGACATGATGGGTAGAAGATTGAGGAATCTACCGAACCCACCGTTGACAATAGAAGCTCTACGGCATGAAGTACTGCTGCTTGGGATGCCATACCCCAAGAAGACATTGATCATCTGCTGGAATCAATGCCAAGGCGGGTCAATGAGTGTATCAGAAATAGGGGCGGACCAACACATTATTAAAGAAAAATCAAAAAGATGAAGTGTTTTCTTTATCAAATTTTAATCAATTATTAATATTAATATGTTATCTTAGACTAGTCCAATGTTTCTGCCAAATTTGGTCCAAAAATTTCCACCCCTTCTAGGTGGTGCAGTTTATATGTCACTGAGTATATAAATATAATTAATTATTTATCAATAAATAAAATATTAAAGTACGATTTTTTATTATTATTATTATATTTATCAACCGTTCTCCTGCATACAAAAGCGAACTTTTTCAGACCATATATCTTTTTTCGTCTATCTAGCGATAAATATATCGAAATTTTATACCCTCTTATCATAGTCAAAATTCGTGTTGACCAGTGTAATCGATGGTAACGAGTAATTTAGTCGCTGAAATCAAAATGACATATTTAGTGAATTGGTTTATCATAAAAATTTGATTGTGATTATTATATACGCGTTTTGAATCCTGAATCGATTTTGACTATTTTCTGAATGACGTCTGTGTGTGTTTGTCTGCTCCCAAACTATTCAAGCTACAGCTATGAAACTTTAAACTGAAGATTTGTATATTGCAAGGAAGAAAACGTCCTTTTGAAAGCAATATCTTAACCGGAAGTGATGGGTTACTCTTAACATTTGTCGGTATCTCGAAAACGGCATGATATATATAATCTTAAAAAAATATTTGGCACTGGTCCGGACTGAACTTCCTTATACTCAGTTATACTCCATTTTTCGGCAACTTCGGTCCTATATTTACCCCAAACACAGTTTGTAAAAACTGATGGTTTATTAATTTCCGCTTACGTTTCGAACCTTAGCTTAGTTTTTTGCACTAACCATTTTTAAAACGTTAAAAATACTGGGTGTACAATACGTTGTACATTATATTGAACATTTCATGTTTGTGTCATCAATTTAAAATTTGTATTAACAATGTTTATGTGTGCACGACAATTGGACAGTGGGATGTTAGCAATATTTTTTTCGTTAGTACTGTCAGTGCTTCACCATATGTTTTTGTAATTACAACATGGTGAGATGCGGACACACACTTTCCTTAATTATACAATGATTATTCTTATCTATCCCCCATACTAACCAAATTTTACATTAAAACAAATCTTAAAACAAAGTTCATTCATCCGATGAAAGTCTTTGCCTGCATCTTATCATGTTACCATTAAATGTACATAATTATTATTGCTTTGACAATGAAAAAGTGGAAAAAATACAACATTAGTTGTTACAAACTGTGTTTTGTGTAAATATTGGACCGGAATTATTGAAAACGATATCGATCAACATATCAAAAAATTATATATATAATTGTACTTATCTTGTATCATGATCAGTCAGTCGTTGAATAAAACACTTTTAGCAATTATTTTGCTCATGATACAAGATAAGTACCATTTTAAGTGATTTACTGTCGAGAATTTGTACAATAATTATATATATGATGATATGAAGCCTTGCAAGATTCAAAACTCGAGGGCCACCCATCTTGGGAAGATTCACACAAGGCAAACATTCCTCACATTCCTTAATGACGCGGCAAAGTGCTGTCTTAGAAATATTTTGGTCTTTAAATGGCGACAATGTCAGGTTTGGGGATTTGGCCAACCAAATTGTAAATACCTTTCCACAATTCTAACTTGTATGGCATTTTATAAAACATTGTAGACACAAATGCATTGTCAAACTGCAGGAGAAACTGGATAGATTCTCAATATCCAATGGTAAGTTGATTGCTTTATTTTTAATAGGAAGAAAATTACACGAAAAATTTTTCCAAAACTTTTGTTACATGCGTTACGTTTAAAGAAATTAATTTACATCATGATAAAGTAACTAAATTAACAATTTACTAAACATCGTTCGTTTTTATTTCAGTGAATGGACGATCGATTACTCTGTTTATATTATGTTCATATTATTTCTACGTCACACCGATTAATGTGTCATATCCAATTAATGTTTCTACACGTCTTTAACAATTTAACAAATTAAATGATCATTGCACGTCATAACCAGTAATACATAGACTAGCAAATTGTAAACGGAAACATTTACAAATAAACTGTTTCCTCGGCGTACTATCTATCGAATAAATTTACAACGTCCGCGACGTTTTATGTGGCTTTAGCAATCTGTCCTACAAATATATTAACTACCACGTTGTTTTCACTACTTTAACAATGTAATGCTGATTTATCATATATGCTATAATAAGACCATTTGGCAACTAAATGTTGGTCATTTGATTATGATTATGTATATACGATAGCATGGCTCCATAGCAATGGGACGAGACATTTGCGAAGGTAAAAAATATGCAGCTGGCGAGTGCCGTTGCTTCTCATTCAAAAATATAAATAAAAATATTAATAAAAAAATTATGTCTGTAAGCAAACAATCTGTTCAAAAAAGCTGCATTTTGCACTTGTGGTCTTTATTTTGTTTGTATTTATTTTATTATTTTAGTAATATGACGTGACTGATCGACAGTTAAATTAATGAATAAATAATGTCCTACGCGTTCTATACGCCTTCTATAACCTATCTTATGAATGATAATAATATCCTAGCCTTTGCTATATTGTTTTAACAAAAATTGTTACAATTATTTTATGAAATGCAGTAAATATTATGTCTTATCTAGTGATAACATTGATAACAAATAAAGCTGAGTGCCTTGCTAGTTCTTTCATAGATAGTGTTTCACGACTCTTTTTGTTGGCTGATCGCCGGTACTGATATGGACATCTTCACCCATAACAGATCGTGCGTGTACGTTGCATGTTGCACGTTGCACGTTGGTGATTTGTGAAGTTCTTCTGGAAGTGACCATACGGAAGCTAAAGTTGGACGATTTGTGCATGCATCGTCTGTCATGACTGGTTATAATAGCGTTAGCCTTGGTAATTAACTGGGATCATAGCATATCGGTGTGGAATCGTTCATGCTCTATAATATTTCTCAGTTTCGTTACTAGGTTTACAATTTAACAAATATTGTTAGTGATTTTATTTAATCCAAAAAAGGTGCATTAAAATCAATTTACGTTCGCATAATATTAAAAAGTAAAATCGGATACGTGGTGGAAAATTCAATTCGATGTGAAATAATTGTCTTAGATCGTGTCCGAACAGGAGGTTCAGTTCAGCTCGAACAATGGAATTGTCCGTGTAGCTGAAATCGTACTTATCGATGCGGAAACTTACAGATTGACGAACGTTGTTCCCGTTTGTCAACCGAACCGTCCATTGTCACATGTTAATGCATCTCTCGGATAACTTTCTTTTCGCCGGAACTTCCCTCCGGTATCGACCGGAAATTCGCTAATAAATATAAAAACATCGAATAAAATAGAGGCAAAATATAAAATATCCGACAGGAAATTTGTAGGAAATGCGGTTTACATATCTCCGCAGACACGTTAGACTCCCCGGTGACCCGGCAGGGAATGCGTTATCGTTCGATACACAAATTCCTCCTGCCCGAAACGTCCTCTTAAATATTTGATAATTCGGGAAACCTTTTTTTATTTTCGCGGACAAATTACAACAGCGTTGCGGCGGGATATTTGTGAATTATTTACGAGGAACAAAATTAAAATTTTTGTATTTTAATTATGCCAGTACGATGCGGATATAGTTAATTTTTAAAAAATCGTTGTTTAACAACGATGTCGATAATTAACCCCACGCTGTAAAATTTATGGAAGGATCTGTCGCAATAAAACAATAGAGAAAACTTCCTAATTGGGTTTCCGACAGTTTTAAGTTTCGCGTATGTGTCTGTCTGGTCCGTGTCACCGTAGGCGAACGGACATCAAAAATTAAGGTGACGCGGGAGGCCGTCCCCTTCATTACACTTTTAGTGCGTCGAAGTAGCTGGTAGACAAAACTACACCGAGAACACATTAGTGTTGTAATTTGTCGTCCGATATTCCGTAACATCATTAGCCGCTTAGGACCGAAAGTAACAGCGAAGTGTGGCCATCGTCGGACAAGACATTAGCGGTCCTAATTACTTTACGGAAGGACCAGACCTTGGTTGACACGGGTACCGTGTTTTGTATGTAAGATAATAAATACATTAAAATGTATTGCGGGAATTGTGTGTCACACTAACAATAAAAACTGTTGGTAAAAGTAAAAGTAATTTTTAATCGAAGTTTACTGCGAGAAAAAGAAAGCAGAATCACAAAAGTCATTGGTGGAATAAATTAACATTTCTCAATGCAATCTACTTCAAACATGGATTTTTAAAATTGAATCTAAACGGCACCAGACACTGATACAGTTGGTTTCAAAAAAATCGAGTACACTTCATAAATCAGTAGGCATGATTTTGAAATTTTTTTACAATGTAAAATTGTCTGTTTGGATTTAGGTTATATTTTATGTCATATTTTGACAACAAATGCACGTAGCTTTCAGAAAATCAAATACGGCATGCATGCATAGGTTCGCTCAACTTTGACATTTTATTTGTCATTGTGACATCGACAGTACTGATTTACTCCACTGAAAAAAAACTGTACTCGATTTCATTGAAACCAACTGTACATGATACAAGTAGTTTCCAATTGATTTCCGAAAATTTGATCGATATATGAAATTATGTACGTTGAGTCAGCACGAGAAGTTTATTTCAAAAATCTTAATCATTGACAAATGCATGCGAATCAAAAGACTTTTTGCAAAGTGACTTTCGAAATTTAACTAAAACAACTGAACTGAGCAACTGAGCATGTGAGTAACAAAAAGCACAACGTAATAGATTCCAATGTCATGTGATAAAAGGAAACATCCATCTTGTTCCAACCAGAAAAAACGTTCGCTTAGTAATGGGTCAAATTACGAATTTTCAATTAAAAGGTGTTACCGGATTAGAGATGAAGGTTAAGTGGCAACACAACTGGACCAAACGCAAACAAAATAAAACTAAAACTAAATATTTGTAGGCAATTCAGTGTCAGAATTCTCGCCAAAATAATGCATATCTGTTATCCTTCTATAGTTCTCCTCTTTCGTGATGCCCTTGAATTATATATGCGTTAACCAGTACTTTTTTAGTACTTTTTCCCAGCTACAGTCGTTACCTTTTCTTTAATATTTTGTTGCTTCTTTGTACTTCTTATCTCCTCGTATTTCCAAATCATCATATTTTGAGTATTTTATTTGGTCGGGGTCCATTCTTAACTCGAGTCCAAACTAGTTTGATTACTTTCTAGTTTCTTCTTAATTGGTTTTGCTGTAGACATCTTTTTCTTAGTATAGTACTTTTCTTGTTGTTTCATTTAATTACTCTACTCTTTCCATCTTCTTTATAATTAGTTCTTGATTGGTCGTCTTTAGTATCATACCTTAGTTCATATGTCATACATGGCCTACCCCATGATTTTTCGTAGACAGCACAGTTCCAATACATTAATCTCAATGCCCAATATTTGATGGGGTTGGGTTGGAATGGTCAATGCAGTTTGATCTATTTTGCTAGTTTTGTTCAAGCCCTCATATGCCCTTATCGACTTCTTTGCTTTGTTTGTTGCTTAAGGTTCATGTTTCCATCATTTGTTACGATACTCCAGGTATTCATAGGTAGACACGTCCAAAATAGTTGTATTTTATTTCACGGCTATATACAGTTTGTGATTATCTATGTCTTCTACCCATATACTCGTCAATCTTTGCATTGCATTCCCTGAGTTTCTGTTAATATTATCTGCACACAGCAAATTTGCCTGCAGTTGACTGCAGATTTTGGAATCCAATTATTGACATTATTGACGCTTCTAGTTTTATTGCTGAGTTTAATCATTATTATTATAAACAATAGAGGACTGAGGATTGCTCATTGGTTTCATAATTTTTTACATTTCAAAATATCTTGTTATTTTACTTGCTATTTGCTTGATTGCAGGATGAGTTTTCTAAAGAAGTCTAATCATTTCCTTTATATGATTTTATCAAACGCCACTCTTCAATCTCTAAATATTAGCAAGTTCTTCCTTTTCGATTTCTTCTTTCCATTATGTTCTTTAGTATGAAAATGTTTGCCGGGTTAAATGTTTCACCTTATATTGTAATTTTTACGAATCTCATAATATCCATTTCCCAATCTTCCTGTACATTTTAAAATTTGTTGTTTACACTTATTCCCCAGTCCGCTGGAATGTTCCCACTTTACGGTTCTTGCAGAACAATCCGTTGTCATATTTTAAATACTTAGTCATCTCTGCCCTCCTTTCGTTTTCTTCAGTTGTATGTCCTGTATTAATTTTATTGCTTCATCAACTTGTCTTCATATTTTTTCTGGGTATTTAACTACCTTTCCATTATATTGCTCCCTTGTCATGTATTCGTCGTCAAATTTCAACAGTTCTCTTATTGATCTTATCGCTTCTTTAACTTCTCTTTCATATTTACTTTACCTGTTTAACTATCCATTCCTGTTTTCTTCTCCATGGCATGCATATCCTTTTATTGCTCTTACTCTTGTCCAAAACTTTATAGTTTCCCTCATCTAGTTTCGAAAGCCTTTTCACGTCTTTTTGTTTCAGTGTTCGTTATACATTATTCTTTATCTTTCACTATTCTAGCCTGTGCATATTTTCCATTATTGCATCATTACTTCTTTTTGTATGTTTTTTGTTATTTATTCGACTGCATCTTTAAAGAACTAGAGATCTATTAGTTATTAAATATTATTTAGGAGTCGTTCACAATGAAGAAATTGTGGCAATATTACATCTTAAACTAGGGTACATAAACTAGTTCACCTTATGTAGGTCATATCACAACCAAACTGGTGTTGATTCAACAAGGATAATATATAATAATAAAATATGAACGTTACAAGAAATTTCTTTCCGATCAGACGGTGCGGGCAGTTGACTTAAATGAAGATGCCAATCACGCTGGCGACGCGTGGCCATCGAGTCTTGTGCTGACAATACCCACGTACATATCCACAGCTTTGCTGGATCTGCAAGTTGCCGTAATAACCACAATAAAGAACATCGCATTTTAACGGAAATGTTTATTATAAGCGTCACTACGCGATGTTGTTTACATTACCCCGGTGTAGGGGCACAGTTTACTTCAAAATAATTATCGAGTATGTTACATTGAATTAGATGGATGTGAAAAGTGATGGGTGGATGGAAACAATGGAAGATGATGTGGATGTCGCTCTAAATGTGGGAGAGAGAAAGAAGGGTGAAGGTTGGAAAAAAGATTTAAATGAGACAGTGAGTTTGAAATATTACGAAAATGATAGGGGCTGAATTAATTGAAAGGACATAGAATAAAATAAAAAAATAAAGAAAAGAATTGACAGTTAATTCAAACACTCAGACAAGTTATGTTCCTTGTTCGCATAGTTTTATTTTTTAACTTATCTTGTTTATTTTATGGTATGTTCATTCTCTTTTCTGTTCTGCTCCTCTTGATGTGGGTGCAGTTAGTATCTTGCGTTTGGTCAGTCCATTATATTTTCCCCTATCCAGTCTTAATTTCATTTCTATTGTGCTTTTGTCTCTTCGTCTTTTCTTGGTTTGGTTTGGTTTATTTTGGCGAACGAATAACATGTTTATCCCTTAGTTTGTTTAATTTGGATTTGTTGTTTGTAGCTCTAATTTTAGGGGATTTTTAAGTTCTTCCTAGTTCGAATGGATTAAATTGTGTCTATTATTAACTGACGTTTTGCCATCTTTGCATGAACTTGACTAACTCGTATGGCTATCCAGATTCTTTTAAATATCGCACCTTCGCAAAACGTTTAGTGGTATATTTGTTCGATTTACAAGGGGTAACGTATTAATAAACTAATAAAATAAACTCGTTGAAAATGTGAATTTCTTCGCGTTAAGTTGAATTAGATTGTTTTGCGTTGGGTTGTGACAAAATTGTGGATCAGTATTCGCGTTCCAACTCCAAGGAACGACAACTTTCAATTGTTCCGATTCGTCGTGTCGTCGAGATTAATCAAGCTAAAATGTTTTCTCCTTGTTTAATAATTGATTTCATAAATTACCGGAGTAAAATGTCTGGCCCATTTATTTTTATATATGAAACTTGTACTTTTGTAAATTGTATATAATAATTGTGTTTCTTGGTGAACACTGTTTAATTTCGACCAATCAGAATCGAGAATTTTAACTAAGTGGGTGAATGAAGCAATATGATGTTGTTGTGACTGTAATATTTGGACATTGGATATTTGGATCATTGCTGTTTACGTTTGGCTGAATCGATGTTATTTTCATTCTTTAGCTATTCTTGGTTTGTATTGCGAACACTTATTTTGATTGTTTATCATTTGCTTTTAATTTCAATGTCTTTACATAGTTGATTATCGGATTTCATTTCCTTCACTTTAATTTTCATCTCTTTTAATAATATGATCATATAATCCAGTTTATCATTCATTCTTCAGATTTTGGTTTTGTGGGTGCCTTTTTGCTTTTCCTAAAATGTTTTTTCTGCCGTGTCCTTTTTGTATTACCATTCGTCGTCTACTTACCTAAGTCTTGTGTTTCGATTTTGTTTCTCCGATCATCTTCGTCATAGTTTGATGGTGGTTTTTAATCTCGATTTAGCAGAAATACCAAATAAATTGAAACATAACTTGATTGAAATACAGGTTTGTAATCTTTCATTAAAGCAATTTAGGAGTCAAAAAAAGAAAGAAGTCATAAAAGAAAGAAAAGGAAGAATGTCTTGAAATGAACAAACGTTTTTGAAGTAGTAGAAACTTAAGTAAGAAAGATATGGAAGGAATATGAAAGGTATAAGCCAAAAATCATAAAGAAATGTGATTTACGAAACCAGAGCACCACGTAATTGCACAAACCACTACATTGATTTAAGGACACGAACACGTAAATGCATTGAAATCGGTAACATTTTTAATTGACGTGTCGTGTTAATGCTTTTATACACGCCTAAAATGTAGTGTTAACCCTTGTGTTGCAACCCAAAAAAACTCACAGCGTCTGCCACACGGGTACCCCGCCCACGAAATTCTTGATAAAAGCCCACTGTAACTAGAATAATTATATGTATTCGATTAATATTTAATTATTCATATTCTAGGAAGATATTCCTACCTGAATATATCAATTTAATTATGTGATCAGCACACAGCAAAGGTCACAAAATATTTGCATTGTAATAATTGATTTCTAATATATCTGCGTAAAATTTTGAAATTGAATTATTTGTTTGTAATTTTTCATACAGTATTTGTATATTACAGTACAAAAAACGAAAACTATGATTTTTGTACAACACATTTCAAAATATTCAATAAATAAACAATTTGAAATAAACAAATATTGTTATTATTTATATATTATTCCATATTTACTTATTATATTTTTACAACAAACTTTTTTTGTATGATATACTATAGGAAAGTCATGTTTTTTCTATCGGGGTACCCGGGTACCCGGGTGGCTCATGCGTGTTGCTTTTTTCAAATGCAAGATTTTGTTAGTTAATTTTTTTTTTAATATGTAGAATGCAAATTTTGATAGGTAATCGGTCAAAGCATGGGGATACGAGAAGGTTTTGGCCAATCTTTTATGGAAACAAAATTATTCAACAAAGCATAGGCCGATGGGTACCCGGGTACCCGGGTGGCAACACAAGGGTTAAGATACCATCGAAATACACGAATAACACCTGCGTATTTCTTTCGATTCAGTTCAAGAGCTCAAGTAACTCGACGATTCTGGCAAATTCTCAGAGCATGTCATCATCACATGTCGAACAAGTTATAATGTAATTGTTGCGATTGGTGCCCAACGTGGGGCATGCAAATGTTAGAACTTAAATTAAAGTAAATTTAAACAGGGCAACAAATTTCATAATGAAATACAATAAAGCACATACAATGCAAAAAGGTATTATGTATAAACAAACACTTGTGTCTATAAATTAATATATTCATATGAAATCCAACTTTTGCATAAAGTTTCTTTGCCGTATTATGTGTTATGTGCTATATATGTAAATTTCATATTATATATAAATTTCAAAAGTTAGAAATTAAAATTCTTAACTCGATATCCGTGAGTGTTTGTATCTGCATTCAGGACGACCGCACAGTTCACCAAAAGTCTGCAAGACGCGTGAGCGTGTAGTTTCCAAGTCGACTCCTACGTGCGGGAAATGCTAAAAATCGCGGGCGTTTATTCAAAATTCATCCCCTCGCCGGAAACAATAAAATAAATCATCTGTTAAACGCTCGCTTCAATAAAAACACGAAATTGAATAAATTACCAGTATTGGCCGTTACAATTTTACGCCGGTGATTGTGAAAATAACATTTTAAAATCTCCCGGACGAAATTATCAATCTACCGCGGCGCGGCGCGGCACCATTTGTTTTATGTTTTCATTTGTTCTTTCACGGCCCACTTGACGCCGGTAATTATTCTTCGTTTTTCGCAAACTTCCCGCCGAGTTTTTATTTCGCGAAACTCTTGAATGTCTTAATTGAAGGTGCAGTACACCATGTTTCACTCCTTCTTCATTGTCTTGATAATTTTTCATTTCGCTCGAGTTTGCGAACAATATTTAATGAAAATTAGAGCCGGTATCAATTCTCTTAACGTGGTTAACGGCATTCGTTCGACTGGAAAGCGCTAATTATTTTTATAACTTTACGTAAATTCCCTTCCAAATGTTTATGTGCCAGGAACTGCTGTCAATAATAGAACGATTAACAAGCTCTTCGATTCTGACCATGTAATTTATATTCAACTTGCACTTGCAGAACAATTTTTTCACGAATTACTCGGACGGTGGCCCGCGATCTCATCAGGATAATAAGCTCATTATCCGGATTTGAACAAATTATGATAAACATGCCACAGTTGAAAGCAACCATTTGGCGGAATTAACATATGAACGTACTCAGAACTATCTATCTATATGAGCTCAAGCGATGGCGTATGATTGGATGTATTACTTCGTGGCGCCCCAGAACTATTTACGGACAAACATAATCAAAGTGCAAATTTCGTCATTTATGCTCAAGCATCAACGGTACCTAATGAAGTTAATTTAACAAGCACCGTTTATTACCCAGTGTAGTTAATCAAACTAGGAGTAAAATATGTTTAAATTATTTTTTCCATTTGTTTTAAATTGTTTAAAAGTTGAACTTTAATAATTTCCTTCTATTCGAAACTAGACAAAGGTTTGTGTTGGTAACTGATACGCTAAAAACTCCAGCGACTAACAAATAAAAAGCACATATTATATTGTGTCGAAATTATTAAAGCGCGTCGTATGTAATCTGTAGGTTATTTCGAAGCGCATGATGTTTTCTGGTCACGATCCGAGCTGTCGCCACAGATTACACTAGTAGACGTGTTAACGCGCTATATCTGTTTTCCTTCACTCAGTCTACAATGACGTTAGATAATCTGTTATATATTACGTTGCGTCGAATTTTCGGAATGGGCTATATTGAGATGATTACTAATAATTCCGTGTTACGTGTTTTTAAAATTTAATGCCGAAATATTAACGAGTAGCCAACTTTATCATTATACGATGAGATTTATTTACCACTGTGGTAATAATGATGCGTTTTGATTTACGTCATGGTTACTGACATCCTAGTTCATAATTAAATTATTAATGCACATATGCGTTCAGATAAGGAATCGTAAGTTAAGATTATTGGGATATCATTAACTTTGTTCCATTTTATTAATTCCAGATCCAAGATGTATACCATACACAGTAATGTATATTTTTCATTACCTTTTTCTGTCAGGAAGTAAATAAATAAATAAAGTTATCTCAACATATTTCCAGTTTTCTACTGTGTCAGAAAGCACATGCTGGGCTCTTAGCACTACTATTCGTTATTCCGATGCATGCATTTTCAGTGGAGATTAATGTAATTAATATTCAATTGTACTCTTGTTACGAATTTTTATGCATATATTATCGTACTCATGCCGACATGGATATGAAGTAAACAGTTTTGTGGATTAAAGGTTCGCAAATCCTGCATTATGAGGTTGCGTCCCGGCAAAAAATACCGTGGTGACTGTATTGTTAGCACGTAGGTGAGATGATATTGCAATAGTAATAATAATATCTCGTACTTATAATTTACGTGAAAGGAGCTCCTGTGTGTATTATTAGTACATGGCAGACCGATCGTTGGTACAAGTAGCTGTGGACCATCTAAATATATATTTCCAAACTTTGTCCTTATTTAATCAAGATCCGTATATTCGTGTTCAAGATAACAAGTATTTTATCTTTATCTTACATTTCATCAAAAACTTTGTCCAAGTTTTATCTCCACATTCTGGATTCTTACTGCGATTATTCGTAAGTTTACTGGTGCGTGGATTTTGAACGGAGCTTAATTACCTCATTATTCAATGTTGCAGATTCAATGAATTTGTATGCATAAATTATCTTGCTCGTGCTTACGGATATAAATTCCCAGTGGTGGCTTGATTTTGTGGACGTTGGTCAGAGGATATTGCAGAAATAATATCGCGCGCTTGTGTTTCAAGCCTTAATTTTGGTACTTCCCGTGTACTTACAGCTTAAGTTACATTTGACGGTTCTCGTGACTCTGATTTCAATCAACGATTCTAGTGATCTGTAATATCAGATTGAAGTAACCAACGAGCAAGTAGTCGATTAGCTCCTGGGGCAAATTGTGAATTTGCGCCAATAATTAAAAACAATTGGAAAAATTTTGACACACATTTAAAAGACGTCAGAAGTTTTGGTATTGATCTTTATTTTGACATTTACACTTTGCAGTTATGTTCTCATCTGTCATAATTTACTAACAAAAACGGACGTTTAATCTTCCAAATCAAAACTGCAATAAACACGTTGATCACTCCGCGTGTGGCCAGTTTCATTACTAGTACGTGGAAGGGTGCGGTTAGGGTGGTCTCATTGTCTCCTAAATACATTATATACAGAAGTTGAAAGTCGAATCCTAGCTATTCTGTGTTCAGCACATTTCACAATAGGATTTCTTTCACGCTGTATGTGGGGGGTGGGGGGCAAGTAGCATTGTGTCGTATCGTTCTGAGTTGCCGGAGATTTACGAGAAAGTAGGGAAGGTCATAAATAAAAGCATTTCGTATTTGTTTCCTGTCTCACCTAAACTTTGCAATAATTCTTTTTTCTTTGCCTGTTTCGCCCCCCCCCCTCTCAAATATTTCGGCCTCCCTCTATATACACATAGCTCGTAGCTAGCCTCGTAGCTTTCGTTGTATTCTGCTCTCCTCATTTTCCCATCTCTTTCCTGCGCGTCCAACTTCTTCCATATTTCCACCATTTCTCTCTCCACTCCTTTGTACTTCCCCCGTCGATAACCTTGTCTTCTCATATAACCGCAGTCTATTTTCTTCCCATTTCGATAGCCCTGTTTTTTTCCCTCTTTTCTGTAATTCCATTAATATCATCTTCCCTACTCTCTGCTCTCCCCATCCCCACATCCTTTCTTTATATCTCACTACTGGTTATTAAATATTACTCAAACTAGTACGGTGGAATATTAAGTGATGCAATTAAACACAGAATATGGTTTTGAAAAATTAAAATAACAAATCAGTTACATCAGTTACAATACTGGGAGCAACACTAGCATTGCATCGTATCGTCTTGTGTTGTCGGGAATTTGCATGCGCCTAGGCGTGTTCGGTGCAGAATATGTACCTAGCAAACATTAGGTTAACTTGAGGTTAAAACCGATCCCACAAACAATTAACTTTCAGCGGAAAGAAACAATCTTCATACACCTTGCAAACACTATATTTTACGAGCGGCACGTTTGAAGTTCTTTCGATCGGTTTTGTTAATCCGTACTCAATATGGCGAATGCAGCCTGTTATTAAATGTCCAATTTATCATAGTGAGAAATACGTTACAAACAATAATAGAAACTGAACCAAAGAAAACACAGGTCAATGAAGTTAAATAAATGGAACATTAAAAAAATCAATGCAGGCAGATTTAAAGGAAAATAAATGGAATTATATGAAAAGAAAGAACAATTGAATTACTTGTTGTTGATATGAATTTATATGCGTCGTCGTTTTTATTTTTTTCTCTTAGTACAGCGTGCGTTTTATGAATTTTATATTTGATTTTCGTTAACTTTTGTTACAATTAAAATACTGATCCATTTTTGTATATATTGTGAAACAATTTAGAATTTCAATTTCAAGATTATGAACCGATAATCGGAGTATCCGTTATTACTCACGTGCTATGAAAATAAATTTACGAACCGGTTAACGTAACGCGCCCCCATGTTATCGCAAATATCGTCCGGGTGTTTTTCAAGTAAGGTAGATGCGGAAACCGGGTTCCCTGGCCGCAGTTTAACAATTCCGCAAGTGCGGGAACAGCTGGAACGGACAGATTCATTTCGAATTGCGCCATTTCCATTCCTCGCTCCTTGCTTCTGACCGCGAAACTTTCCAGGTAGTCTAGACTAATCACGGGGACGTTCGAAAAGTAACTCGGACCGCTACTGCATGCACCGCAATCTTGAATTGGCAGAAACAAATCGAGGAACGATCGCGCCGGCGAATTTCTCGCCGTCGGGATAAAATTGCGTTTTTCGCAGACGTAATTCGGGCGTCGGTAAGTAGGCGACGGGGGGGAGGGGGCGCCAAGTAAGCCCGAGATTTCGATGAGAAGCACTTACGTCGCGAATAAACTAACGTGACTTTATTTAAGCCGAGCGGCGCTTTCGATGGATCACACAGCGAGCATGTGTGTGTACAGGAATAGCACGAAATACCAATAGTGTGGATGAATCGGTGCGTGCTACACGGACCTCGACGCCCCCTAGTTGAGCTCTCGAGAACCCTCAGAGCTTAGTTGAAATTCCTGCAGTATACACTCATTAAATACAAGTTTAGATAACATGCATTACCACTCGAGTATTCCAGTTTTTAAAGCGAATATTTTAGCGGATAAATTTGAAGGATTAATTTTCGAACGCTTTTTTAGGCTTTATTTGCGGGTTTTATTTTCAAAAGTTTTAATAACGTAAAATTTTTACCACCAGTTCTGCGGTTTCTTCAAGTTACTTCAAGATCTTGAACTACTACTACATTATTACTAAATATACAGGTGATACGAAATGACTTAAACGTTCATAGCAAACACCATGTCAGTAGAGGATAATAATAATATTATCTTTATTTATGCCGTGTTACAAATAATAGGGAATACACTATTGCGTATGCGCAAGATCTAGATTTCAGTAGTAGATCCCAAACCAACACAAGTAACAAAGAACCGAACCTACCCTAAAATAAGACGCCAAACCTAGCAGACTGTAAAACGATGATAGTAGCAGGTATTTGTTACAGGATACCGAACCTAACAAACTGCCGAATTTGTAGCTTAGCAGTAGTGAGAACGCAAACTTATTTTTTACTAATATGAATGACGTACCTGATTCGCGAAGCGAATGATGCGAACATGCGAAGCTATGATTTATTAAAGTCAATAATTTTATTAATTAATTTACCTAAATAATTATGTATACTCGCCGTTGCTGAAACGGTCTACAGAAGAATAAGATGTTAAAGTAGGGCGCCACACAAGGGGGGACTAATTGTAATTAGCATTCTTCAAGATACGTTTGATTAAATCGTACTAGGCACGTTTCGGATACCTGTGCTATGTCCGTATTCTTCGGAACACGCAGTATAGAAGAGCAGAAATAAAATGATTTCGAACATAAATTATTTGTTTATTAAATATTAATCAAACATGTATGGTAGCATATAAGTGTAATTCAAATTAAAAATTGGCAATAAGCTTTTGAACATGAAATAACTAATGTGAGGTGATAAAATTGGATAAATCGAAGAAATCCAAAACTGACAAATAATCCACTAGAACAACCCAACCCCACCCAATCCAAACCATCCACACCTAAACATGAATATCAAAATAAGAAAAATAAAACGTTGAGTTTTAAAATTATATTTAAAAATGTGGCTGAATCCGAAATATTTAAATATACTCAAATGACGCGTTTATGCCGTAATTGACGATCGGCTTATAGATCCGTTGGATGTTGCTTGTAATACTTCCTTCAAAAGTATTTCACAAACAAATAACAATTTGGTGAAGCTCTCGTGTATCTTGGATGTTAAATGCAGTAATAAACTCCACAGTTTAACTAAACGAAAAACTCTCATATCTACTCAGTAGGCTTGTGTATAAAATTGGCTGAGTACAATACAAACATTTACTAATCTGTGTAATGTGTTGTGCAGATACGTCAATGAATCATTTTTTTCTTTGTTAGTTTTTAATATTATTTGATTTTGAACAATACTTTACAATTGTTTAATTATTTTTCATATTATATAATTTTTAAAATGTTTACAAATTGTAACATTTTTATGAATTTTACATAAAATGTGAATTTTTTATAATTTTGATGACTTTTGTATTATTTAGACATATGGTGTTTGTGAAAATTAATACATGTTCATAGTTTTCACTATTTCAAAAGGCAATTCTAATTTATGAGATATTAATTATTTGAATTTAGACACTCTGAAATTTTCACAATTACACAATTTAAACTATTTTGATAGGTCCTAGATAACTGAAACTTTTCAGTTGACAAATATATCACAAGATGGACAATTATTACATTAGTGATTATGTTAAAACATTGATAAATTTTAATTTCTTTGTATTTTACTTAAAAGTTGAAAATTCTATAACATTTATAATAAGGCAATTTCGGTGGCCAAATTTCATAATTTTTTGCATCTTCTTCTACAGTGGTGGCCAATGAACAATGAATTTTTGGTTTTTTGACGATAACTTTTTTCCTAGTGTACCAATCTTCACCAAACTTTCACCAAGTATGTATGACGGTCTTACACAATTTGTCTATTTCACCGGTAGTTATGGCTCAATTTGTAAAAATTACCAAATCACCACTTTTTCGCCTTTGTATTTTCGAGTTAAAAACCAATGTTCTCTCTTGTTTTCCCTCCTTTATTGTTCTCAATATGGATAGATAACAATATTAATAACAATTTAACCTAAAATTTGTATCTCTCACCGGTCAACCGAGTTCATTAGTAGAGGAGCCAATAACATCGTGTAGGGTAACCGAACAACTTGTATAAAAACAAACGTAACGCTCGACTAGAGGCTCAGTACTTGGTCGGATAGCTGTTGGCAGCGATGACTGCTTCC
Source organism: Geotrupes spiniger (assembly GCA_959613385.1). Taxonomy (NCBI): domain Eukaryota; kingdom Metazoa; phylum Arthropoda; class Insecta; order Coleoptera; family Geotrupidae; genus Geotrupes; species Geotrupes spiniger. The sequence goes on from OY390732.1 coordinate 44,587,562, forward strand.
ATGCGACGGGGCATACTCTCCAGAAGGTTCTTAATCACACTCATCGGCATGCTCTCCCACTCTCTCTTCAACACTCGGAACTTCTCGTCCGCGTTCCTCACCCGAATGTGGCGCGTACGTCGGTTCAGCTCTTCCCACATGTGCTCGATCGGGTTGATATCCGGGCTCTGGGACGGCCACTTGAAGATCAGGTTCCATTTGTTGCGCGCGAAGAAGTCCTGAAGGAGAGAAACCGGATTAAAGTGACTTCATGTATTGACCAGTTCCCCCATACCCTATGCACCCCCCAAATACCTTGATATAGTTGCTCTTTTGCTTAGGATCGTTGTCCTGCTTGTGCACAGGATCAAGTGTGTAAGACCGTCATACATACTTGGTGAAAGTTTGGTGAAGATTGGTACACTAGGAAAAAAGTTATCGTCAAAAAACCAAAAATTCAATTTTCATTGGTCACCACTGTATGTGAATCAATTGTATTCGTAGCAACCTGAAAGATATATTGACGTTTCGGTGATTTCACAGTTTAGGTATTTTAACATTATTTCAGTTTTATATGGCTTTACAAGTTTCATCATTCGATAATGTTGGTCATTTTGTTTGTGGTATTTTGACAATTTGTACGTTTTTTTGTCAATTTTGACCACTGTCGCCAATTTTATATAATTTCTAATTTCATTCTGAAAGTTTTAGTTTAGCTTAGTTTAATAATTGCTTTTTGACTTATAAGTATAAACAGTACAATTGGCGTTTTTGTGAGGTGTGTGATGAGATCAAGATCGAGCGAAACAGCTTTCATCACCATGATCACTCATGATGTGTTGTGGTTACCGACATGGAATTAGTTATTCTAGTTTGGTTCAGAATTGGCACGAGTGGGTTGGATGGGGTTGTGTTACGTTGGGATCTATTTCAACGGCTCGGTTGGGTTGGACTCTGTGCCTTGGTGAAACAACTGCACAAATTTAACTGAAAAATTTCCAAGCGAGAGAAGCCATATGCGAACGTTATTGCGTTTAAAGAGTTTAAAATATTTGAAGTGACGCTAAATAAATCATAACTGATTACATTTTTAACGTGAATTTGATGTGGCATATTGGCAACAACACTAAATTTATTCATTATTCAATCCCAATTAATGCAAATCGCGAAATATGAAACAGCGCACACAAAATATGAAACAATTATATCATAATTAGAACGCAAAGGGACACAGGTGCAACGCGCGACCGCAACAAGGCCAAGCCATAATACAGCCATTATCTTAAGAGGTTCGCACAACTTGGGAACGAGGCACAAAACTCCACTATGCTCGGCAAGTGCGAACACGGTTTTACCTCACGGACGCGTATCTCCGTCGAACTCGCACCGAAACGCGCTTGCACATTCGAATGGAGACAACGCTACAAGGCGGCGGCTAGCGCGCCGTGAATAATAACGACGCCGCCTGCGATCACTTTGCGGAGCGGCCTGACCATTAGCGCAGAGCTTGACACAAACAGCCGCCGAGTGACCAACGGCCTAAGTTTGCAACAAAGAGTTAACGTCATCTTCCGTAATGACTTATTATTGAAGTACACGGACGGGAAGCCGATACACAAGTTGCCGGGCCGTCGAGGAAATTGACACAACAAACCGGTGGTGAGTCGTCGCCAAATATGATTAGCAAATATCGGGCTATCGTCTGACCGTTTAAGGACCTTTACAGGTTACGTAATTCGATTGCTCCAGTGACATGAAACAAATAATGTTGTTACTGAATCTTAACGTTAACCATCAGACACGTCCATAAATATTCATTAGGTAAATATTATATAGGTAAATAAAGAAAGGAAGCAACTACGAAATAAATAAACATAAAAAATGTGAAAAATGAGAGCGTCGCACAACAATAAATGAATAAGACAAAACTTGATTCAATAATGCGGTTATTGATGTTTAAAGCTTAAAAGCGGCGCACCTAAAACAATTTAATTGATGATTGTATAGAAAATAACACTGTGCACTCATACAAGTCCATGTGGACTTTTCACACGAAAATTAAATTAAATTCATTGAACGCGTCAATGTAAAACGACAATTGTTAAAATCTGCGAATAATTCCAATAACGTCACATCCTATTTACATTGAAGGCGGCAATATGCAATCGAATATCCGTCAGTGTATTCTACATAACAATCGGAAGAAGCAATCTTTCAGAATTATAACAAAAGTCGCATCGGATCCAATCACTCCGTTTAAAAGAGGGTCTTTTGTTTTGAGCAGTCGAAGCAAGCGCTTCCGTGAAATCAATTATTTAACTTTCGAACTGATATTAAAATGAGTTCTGATCCGGCGAGCAATTTCCCCGCGCGAACGAAACAGATTCGCATTCTTTCGGCGCGAAACGTCATAATTAAAACTTTTCGGCGCGCGCCTCGTCGCCGTCGCCGAAACTATGTTATCGATATCGGGGGCGAAGTCTGCACAACAATTTGCCTACGCGACTTGGTTTAAGCGCCGGACTTATAAACTAAATGCAGGACAACAATAAGTACGGCTTCAAGTTGTTGCGTCTTGTCGGAGTCTTGAGAGTCTCTAACTCTCGAGTCACGTGCTTGTTCAACTTTTGCCCGTATTATTATCTGCACATCACACTATACATACTTGGAATGCTCTCTTGCCGTTTGTTTGCGGCCGACGTCTTGGTCCTTCAGTTTGACGTGTCGAGGCGTTCACTTGAGAATTCCCACTCGTGTTATGTTTTAATACCGTTTCGTAACCGGAGTATATTTTAAAATTATATCGGTTTCGAGAACCTGTTTAAAGTCACCCCATCGCACTATATTTTAATTTTCATCAAACGCTTTCTTAGTTTTTAAGCTATAATTAACTGTACAACCATAAGTGTATGCATAAAAGTCAAGGAAAGCTGGGTGTTAAGGTTTTTTCGACTACTTTATATAACGAACAAAATTCTGATAATATACACAAATATACAAACAACCATTAGAATGACTGTGCCTCAAAAATACAAATAGTATTATGTTACTTTTTCTTCAAGTTATTGCGTTAGTTACTGCGTTAATAAAAATATGTAATAATAGGAGATACATCGAAAAGAGTATAAGCCCACTATGCGGCAATTTAGATACTTCGAGACCACCATGACCTACCTACTATATTTTATTGCCTTCATAGTGTGACAATCATTTGAATAATGAACATTTACCATCTGTGATGTTTAGAAATAATTATTTCATAGAAATAGCTTTGAACAGATTCACAAATTAACATAAATGTGTGAAAGGCTTACTAAGCAAGTCATTACCGAGAATTTGTATAATCATTCGTGATAATTAAAGGGCGTAGTGGAAAATACTTTTCAAAAATTGATTTTAACTTCATTTATTTCATTTGCGTTTCTAGGAATTTGCCTCTCATCTTAAGTCATATACAGACTGTAGCAAAATGATAATAGAACTCATCAACCAAATTTCCACATAATTTTTTTACAAAAGAACTGTTTGTAGCGATGTAATAATCATAGTAAGTTGACCAAAAATTTTCTTACACACCCGAATAAAAATTCTTATTGCATCGACTTCGTTCAAAAAAGACAACGACAACTTTAAACAAACTTTTACTTTTAAGAAATTGTATATCTACATCTTTAAGAAAGATTATCGCTATTATTGGTAGTACTAGACTGAAACTCACCCACGTCAATTCCACGGTGCAACACGTAAAATGCAAACTCCTTCTCGTGTGGAATTTCTCGAAGTACTTATCGAAACTAACAAAACCCCATTTGGGTTTTGTTAGTTTAGCTGCCGTTCGGATTTTATGGCCTCATGTATATTTTTGCTAAAACTTGATTTTTCCGAAGAACATGTAATGTTTCTCACGGCTATATCTCGAAAACCAATTGGAATTTTGGTATCCTGTCTTCGGCGCAATTTTAGCTATATTATTATGCTAGGAGAAAAAAGTGTAAAACAAACTAACCCGAAAGAACTGCAACCTCAACTATTTCTAAAATGTCGAAAAATTTTCATTTTTCTATCATTTTTCGCAATTTTTGGCCCATAGCTGCCAAACTGTGAGAGATTCAGTAAAATAATCTTCAGAAAAAATATTCCTTATAATAATATATAATTCATAATTCTTCGGAACATATACATAATTTTATTTTACTAGCAATGACACAAAAATTCATCATGATATTTACTATATATATATTAAACTATCAAAAGGAACACAAGTAATTAGTACGAAATTAAAGTACATTGCAAAAATTAACGAAAATGCACAGGAACAAAACACGAGGTGTGACTGTCTTAATACACATGGCGAACGTAAAAATTCATACCAACTTAAAGTATGCAATCTAAAAACGAAAACATAACAACGTTGAAAAAAACGAAATTAAATTAACAACAACAATTGAAATTTAAAACAAAATCAAAGAATTAACACTAATCAACATTTAAAATAAAACAAAAATTAATTAAACAACTGCAATTAAAAATAATAAACAACAGGTTAAATACAAACAAAAAAACAAAAATTTCTTTAAAAAACTTACCAAGGAAGGGGGACCAACTAAATAAGTGAATCAAAAGTATTATCGATCTGACTAGAAAACTTCTTATTAAAGGTTAATAGAAATGAATAAATCACATTTAGATTGGTTCCTGTGCATTTTCGTTAATTTTTGCAATGTACTTTAATTTCGTACTAATTACTTGTGTTCCTTTTGATAGTTTAATGTTTTTATTTCTCCCTTATCTTGTTCACGTTTGTAAGTATATATACTCAGTGACATATAAACTGCACCACTTAGAAGGGGTAGGAATTTTTGGACCAAATTTGGCTGGAATAGTGGACTAGTCCAGGGAAATAGTTGATTAAAATTTAAAACCCAATCATCAAGTAGTCATGGGATTTTTGACGTTTGTGTCATTTTTTAGAGGTGGTGATAGACAAACAATTATCGAGTCATTTTTTGAATTTGTTCCACTTTTTCGGATCCCGTTCTTTAGTTTAAAGTGTTTCAAGTATTTAATGATGCCTAGAGGAAGGAGACCTCAAGTTTACCAGCAGTTGAGTGACTTTTACCGAGGGCGGATTGTTGGTTTACGAGAACCAGGTTTTTCGTTTAGAGAAATCGGCAACCGTTTGGGACGGCACCACTCAACAATAATGCGTGTTTATCAAGCGTGGTCTGAACATGGGGTTGAACGTCGGAGAAGAGGCACTGGGGCTCAAAGACGAACCAATGAACGTCAAGATCGCCGCTTAAGACTAATAATGGCCTTGAGAGACCGATTTTCTACAACTAGATCAATAGCTGATCAATGGTTAGGTGAACAAGGTCGTCCGACAGGCTTGCGAACAGTATATCGTCGAATAAGAACATTTGTCTTGTTGTCTTACCGCCCACATCTTGTGCTACCCCTCACTGCTCAACATCACCAGGAACGTTTGGCCTGGTGCACGGAAAGACTTCAATGGAACTTGGAGTGGCATCGAGTTGTCTTTAGTGACGAATCGCGATTTTGTTTAGGAATGCATGATGGTCGGATGACTGTTAGACGAAGACGTGGAGAAAGGCGCAATCCTGATTTTTCGATTGCGAGGCATGTTCACCGAACTGTGGAGTTGATGATGTGGGATGCTATTGCTTACGGCAGTAGGTCACCCTTGCTCTTCATTCGGGACAGTATGACCGCCCGACGAAGTGGTAGAACCACATGTTCTTCCATATTTCGAGGGCTGGAAGACCCACTTTTCCAGCAAGATAATGCACGACCTCACGTAGCAAGGGTTTCTCTTGACTTCTTTGAAGAGGCCAATGATAATCTTTTGCCTTGGCCTGCAAGATCTCCCGATTTGTCGCCCATTGAGCACGTGTGGGACATGATGGGTAGAAGATTGAGGAATCTACCGAACCCACCGTTGGCAATAGAAGCTCTACGGCATGAAGTACAGGCTGCTTGGGATGCCATACCCCAAGAAGACATTGATCATCTGCTGGAATCAATGCCAAGGCGGGTCAATGAGTGTATCAGAAATAGGGGCGGACCAACACATTATTAAAGAAAAATCAAAAAGATGAATTGTTTTCTTTATCAAATTTTAATCAATTGTTACCTTAGACTAGTCCAATATTTCTGCCAAATTTGGTCGAAAAATTCCCACCTCTTCTAGGTGGTGCAGTTTATATGTCACTGAGTATATATTGTTACGTTAGTATTGATTTTATAAATGGGATTTTATTTTAAATGCAAATAAAATCAAATGAATTGTGAAAGTAGTTTAAAAGACAATTAAAAATGCACAGGTATACAAAAATGGCTCATTTATTAAACACAAATTACACATATACAAATAAATCAAACAACGAACATAGACTCAAATTATCTCAGGTTAAATTTAATAAATAAACATTATATTTATCGGGGTTCATGCAAGACGCAGCGCATATAAACAAATAGACATTCGTTGTATTTTTGGCATATAATATTAGCAATATAGAATAGACGTACTGACCGTTATACACGAGTAACTGAAGAAGATTCTGTCGACTGTTGACGACTGTGTCGATTTTTCGACTGTTTTTTAGCCATCGAGCTTACGCGTATTTATATCAAGTACGCCCACATAGATTCCCTCGAACACCTGCAAGCATTCGCCCTGGCAGAGCATGTGGATATCACGTGATCGCACGTGATTTCGTCGGTACCGAGCGCTATAAATCAATTAGACTTGTCAGTCGTTCGCTCGTAAAAAACCCACGTCGAGTCCTCCGATAGATCCGAATGACTAAAAATCGGCTGAGCTCCAAGTTCTTTAACATAATTACATACGCGACCGCTTCTTTTTTGTTGACTTAGCTGCAAATCGTACAATCTTTTCAAGAGTTTTCTCGTGCCAATCGTTCACGTGCAAATGCGAGCTAAATTATCTCGTTACATTTATATTATAAATTCTATATTTACGGGTTAACACTCTATTCTTAATTCTAATATCTTAGACATATTTAAACTAACTCTATCTTAATTATTTACATGAGGAGACATCTAATATTCAACGTTTTAGAAACAAAATAATTTAAAACCTTTACATTTCGATATGTACACTTTAAAACAGGACCGGCTCTAGGACTCCCATTATTTCATTTTTAATTTCTAAATTTTTATGGTTAAATTTTAAATCTACTTCGCACCATTTTTACTGTAAAATGTAACCATTACAGTATATATATATATATATATATATATATATATATATATATATATATATGTGTGTGTTGGTGCGTAAGTTCTCGCGGCTGAAATCTGTGCTTCTTGGTTCTCGGGTTGTGAACCGCGTTGTAGAAATGTTCCCCGAAGGGTCGCTTCGACGTTTCGGCAGAGTCCCATCTGCCATCTTCAGGAAGCTCTTCTAGGTCTCGCTGACTTAGAAGAACTTATATATATATATATATATATATATATAAACATTTCGTCAATTTGTCACAATATAACATCTTAAATAAAATTAATGTTACACGAAAATAACTACCTGGAAAATTACATAAATGCAATCATTAATAAACGGTTAAAAACATTCACAATAGAAAACGAAACAAACGTAGAAGCATCACAAAACACAGCTCTCAATAATATTAATGATACCAACAGTAGAATAACTCCTGAAACCTAATGACTTAAGGGAAACTAACAAATATGCATCAATAAATCATCAAAAATTATCAGAACAACTACAAAAAGTACTAACAAATTGCAATATAAAAATCGCACATGGCCACCACAATAACAACAATAAACAGTTTCTCTCAAAATTTAAAACAAAAATACCACATAACATAATAAAAATACACAATATATATAATACGATGTAATAACTGCGACGGAGGTATGTTGGACAAACTGAGCAATACTTACATAAAAGGATGTATTCTCACAAATACATTGTCACTTCAAAATCCGTAGACACCACAGCCTTATCAAAGCACGCGAAAGAAAACAAACATTCTTTCAATACTGACAGCAGGTTTAAATCCAACCTGATCAACTTTGATCTTCCCACACACATTTACTTCTTTATGTTTGTTTGTTATTTGCCTATTAATCGTTTGGCACTTGATTTCTCCCTTGACCATTGAACTGTCTCCGAAAACTGCATCGGTGCACTTTCTTTCCTTTTAAATATCTCCACGCTTTTGCCTTCGCCATATTTCATTCATGATTTAAAAATTGCAATTTTAATTTTTTTATTTTCTTAGCTAGATTCATGAAAAATTAACGAAAGGATCAGAGGGAACTTTATTTTACGAACACATAATTAATTGTTAAGTTACCCGTCAATTAAACATTTTGTTTTGTAAACGCGTTATTCATACGCAGAAATACGTTTTATTTTATAAATTAATATATATACATTTCTTCATGCACTAATATTTTTTTTTCATATTATTTGAACGTTTATAACCTACTCTCTTATCCATTTAATTATTCGAGCATTTTTTTAAATTTACCTTTTTCTAAACATTTTGTTTTACTATCTCGTTATTTACGAATTGCGAACTCATAATCAATTCTTGACTTACTTATAAATTAAATATTAAAATTTAAATTTTTATCCATACACAGAAATACATTTTGTTAAAAAACACTGACATACATTTTACTTTTAAACCAATATTTTGTTACTATGCATTTTAAACAAAATAGGAAATATGTATTAACCAATATCTATAACAGAATAACACTAACTTAAATTTGTCTTCTCGGACGTTGGTGGATTCTCTCCGTATCCATGTATAGATAGATACAAGTATAATCCATGATTTGTGATAAATATTTTGTGTGCACTAACCCAATACATAATTGAATTGCACGTTGGGTTGCATACACACTGCTTTAGTCGTCGCCGAAACTTGATATTTTTACGCAAAATTTCATACTAAAATAGTCTCTAATGAAACAGCATTTTTAAACCACCTCAAAAAAATTTGTATACGACGGACGTAACGTTTTATTTTTTCGCGGGCGCGTACGTGCCCTGAGATACAAGCGCGCACTACAAATATTAGCTCCACATGCAAAAGTCCTTCCGCCGTCCAAACTATCCTTTGTGAGGATAACAAGTCTGCGAATGAAGAACTCAAATCGAATTTCCGTTATTCACAATTCTCCGGCTGCCTCGCACCGAATCTACATATATTTGCGGAGGTGATAAGTTGGCCGACGAAGTCCGCGCGTGCATTTTACGCTTTATGAAGTTACCGAGTCCCGAATTCGCCACCGCGCGAAAAAAGCCCCCGCTGGAAAATCCATAGCCGGGCGGCGTACTTTGTAACGCGTTATGGGGACGATATTTCCCCATAAAATTTATTGTGTACTTAAAAAGGTGATTTCTAGGTTTATGTCGTGTTTTACACGTTCGTTATAGATATTTCGATCGCGGATGACTTTCATGTCAACAAATTTATGTAGGCAAGTTCAAGTGGATAACAATAACAATATTTATTCCAAATCCATCAGCAACTGTAATAATTGTAAATACAGCCTTCAATAAGTAGTTACATATTCGGAGCTTTATTATGATTTATATCCGACGGCTACTTGAAATATGTATTTTCTTGATAATCGATGTTGGGTATGATTGAAAATGCCTCGGAGACAGAGGAGTCTGATGTAAAGTCGCCTGGGGATGTCCGTCCGTCCGTCAGTAACTTACGGTTGTTCAGGTGCGTGCTTCTACTTCTCGACCGTGTAACTTTACGGCTGGTCCGGAGGAGTGCTAGGTGAGGGTGAAACAACCCGTGAAATAAGACAAATATATTGTGTAATTTATGTTGGTTCGAAATTGCACTTTGCTGAAGGAATCGTTGCCAATATCTCTCGATTAAATTTTGTTTAAGTTGTATGGTTTTCTGTAAGTAAGATTTAGTGCTATTTTAAAGAAGGTGAAATATATTGCAAAACAGCGAACAACGCCGTGGAAATCAAACGTGAACTGCCGCATTTGATGTGAAATTAGGAAATTATAAAAATATAATTTATAGCGTTTGTTTGATGTATCTTTTTTTTAATATTGCAGTATTGCCGCAGCAGGGACAAAAATAATGACAAAGAGAGTCACGAAAGTTAGGTATTCGATTTCAATTAAAAGAATATTGTAAAGTAATTATTATAATGTAATTATATTTCGTTAGCTAAATTTTATTACTATAAACTACTTCAGCAGACGGCCTAATTATGAAGCATTGCAAAACGTTACGTATGAAGAAACATACATTACTTATTAATACATAAACAAACAGCAAACAGAAACAGCACCAAGTATTTAAGACGACTGCTTGCTTTGCAACAAGTAATTACAAACGAACTAGCAATGCGTCGGTCGTATCACAAACTTGTGCTACGTTCACTCGACTACCAAATAAACTACACAGTCTATAATATACTTTAAGATTTCACCTGCAAAGAAGCAAGAGAACTACCAGTTTCCATACTACGTAAATATTTTTAGAGTAAATTTATATTATAATAAATATGTATGCTCATAAATTATAAATATAAAAATAAATTTGTTGCAGGTTTATGTAGTTATGTCAGTGTGATTGTAATAGTAGTAGTGTGATAGTAATTGCATAGCAACACAAGTGGCGTATTGCTGTCTAGATGGGGTTTGTAAGAACTATGTAGTAAATTTAAAACACTCATTTCTTAAGCTATAATAATTTTCTTATTGGTATATAACAGAACGAAAAACACAAAAGAATGGAAAATGTTGTTGAACAATAGAGAGAGAGAGAGAGAGCTACATGTTGTACTTGTATTTTTCTTATATTAAATGCTGTTATTGCAATACAATTTAAACACTTTTTAATGGTTTAACTATAAATACCCGTTCTTAAGGTTCTCGCGATCTTATATCAATAAATCCTTACCGTTTCCACGATTTTTGCAATGATATTTTTTTAAATTTCAATCAATAAATATAAATATCTTTTACGTTCTTTTCTTCTATAAATCTTGGTTCGTTAAGAAACTCTCTGTTTAATCAAAATCTATTCCATGGATATATAAATTCCTCATGGTGGAATGGATCGTATTAGTTATTTAATTTTTTTTTTTTTGAAAAATTACGCTGTATGGTTTAGCATTAAGGATATACATCACCTGACGCAACGAAAGCAAAAGAACAAGTGACTGTAGACGTGTTCTTTAGCCCATTATTTATTTTATTAATTTGAGTTAAAATAATTATTATTTAGACTTAAATTTCAAATACGTTATCTAAATACAACAACAAAATGCAACTTAACCTAAAAATAGTAAACAAATTGTGTGTAATAATATATCGCGTGTTAGAGAAAAATGTCGTGTACATCTAGAGCACCATAAGACTTAAAAGGACCTATAATATTTGAATCAACAGAAACTTCGCTGCCTGTGACATACATGGCAATATGCACAGTTTACGTAGACTGTATATATTGCTGAATTGGCCATTAAGTGTTTAATTGTTTAGTTATTTAATAAATCTCCTACATGATTCATATTAATGCGTATTTTTGTTATAGGTAAGCCTGGTTCTCAATCACTTAAGGTAAGAATTCCAAAGTTTATATTTTTCATTCGAAAACCGTCGCCCTTGAACTTTTTAGGAATATCTGCATGTGAATGAAATTCAATTACGGTAAATGACAATCTTATAAAGTAAACATTTCTGCCGATTCGAAATTAGAGCGAATTTAAACTATTAAATAACTTTTCAATCAAATAATTGTTGGGGTATTTAAACGTGTGCCAGATAAAACTACAACATATATGAATACCACGAATTCATATTTTGGAGGGCAATTGAAACGATTCCCGCTTATAAAATTATCTGTAGGGATTGATACGTTAGTTGAAACTAATTTTGAAGAACACCTCATATAAATTATAATTGGATATTATATAATGTCAGCCCTGTTTGTCAAGGCTTGCTAATTTTGCAAACAGCGTAAAGTCCCTTTGAATCCGACCGGCGGCGAATGAACATCGATGTGAGCAAGGAAAATGTATCGATGTAACGCGCATTGTGCTTGCAGTAAATTGTGTAAAGTTGCACGGAGAGGTGTGAAATAATTAGCGCCGTCGGAACGATTCAGATCCATCGCAGTAACGAGACTCGCATTGAAAACAAATATTTTAACAACTGGCTGTTCGTTAAGCCTTCCACAATGGCACTCCGCAGCGCCGGCAACCTAATTATGAAAATTTGACAAGAACACGTTGCGGGCTAATGATAATTGATGACGGCAGAGTTCTTTTCACGGCGCCCGCTATACGAGTATCAATTTAATAAATCCCGGCAATAATTAAGGCGCAAACTGCGTCCTCGAACTATTAACAAAGGCGAAATTAGTCGTAGACGAATAAAACAGCCGTTAGCTGCGCGCTACATTCACAACACGTTACGTTATGCGTAAAGAGGGCCCCATTATAACATCTGCAATATTGCGAATCCATTGTCTCGTATCTGATTCAGACACCTATCTAACGTTTTAAATATGTCAGTTGTGAAGTGTAGTGAAATTTCCAACGTTTGATTTTCCTAAATTGCGTCGCCGTACATAGCAAATCTTATGTTAGAGAAATGTCAAATTATGTATTTACTTTGCGTTTGATCAACGTATACCAGTTTTGGTATTATTTGAGATATTTCGTGTAAATTCTCGTTACCTCGTGTATTTTTAAGGTGAACACATTGCCGCTTTTGATTGGGTCACAAAATAATTGCTAATTTAGTTAGTTTTAAAACTTTTATCTACGATCGTGTAAAAAGTAATTATTATAGTAATCGTTATGGCACTAGTGCCTTAAACTTTTTAGGGCACGGAAATGTCAAATTTGCCATACGAAACGTATGGCAAATGTACTATAGAAAAAATAAATACCAACAGCCAAACTTATATTTACAAACTTATAGAAATTTGTGCGCGAAGGTAAAACGTTATAAGTAGCTATTATATTACTGGCTAAGGCACTATTGCTTTAACATTTTTAGGCCACGGAATTGCCATAAGAAATTTATTCGCAAATGCACTATAGAAAATATAAATACCAGCAGTCAAACTGATATTTTCAAAATATTACTTTAACATTTAGCCATTTCTTGAAAAATTGTGCCTTATGTTATTGCCTTTTGTCCTTCTATCCAGTAACCAGCTACCACCATATTTCTATCCCGCCTACTGTTTCGTTTAAACATTTTTCCCAGTCTTAACTTTCGTTCTTTCTTCCTCACTCAAATATATCTCCCAACATCCTTCCATCCGATGTTTCCATCGTCATTATATTTGTGGTATTTCTTTTCATTACCGACTCTAAACCTCGCTAACTTCCTCTCTTCAGCTCCTGCTCTACGTCCCTTCAGATATGTCGGTGTACTTCCACACACACATATGTCGCTGTACACATACAAATATTGCATCCCTCATTTTACCTTTCCTTTCCTGTACCTCTACCTATTTCCAGCTCTCCACGAATTCCAACCTCACCTTCTTCTTCGTCGCCCCTCCGTCCCTCTGTTTACACTACTAATATGCTTTTTTATACATCTTTACCCTTTTCTCTTTCCATATCTCGATAATTTGGTTCTCCTAGCTTCCCTTGTCTTTGTTTCACTCAGCATCTATTTAACCCCTCCTCTCCTCAACCATTTTCAGTTCGTATCTATCATCTTTTTTCTTCGTCCACCGCCATCCCATCAATCCTCGTCTCATGCAGAACTATTTACTTCGGCGTTGCTCTTTCTAAATTCAGCGCCCGCTTAATTATCCCTGCAGGATTCCGTGCAAGTCCTATTTCACGACCCATACTTCCATATATAAATATGATCCTTACACAACCATACTAACATCTTTTCTTCAAATTTATACTCTCTATTACTCAATAAATTCCTCATTAACCTTGCACCATGTTTCTTCCTTTAATTCATTCGTTCTTCTGACCATCCCTATGTCCCTAACCTTTTCATCGTCTTTTATTTTTGCCCTATCCACGCTATGGAGCGCTTTAACTGAGCTATATTGTCTCTTACTCCCTAGCTTTTCTGAAGCCTGCCATTCTGGTACCCCACCCCCCTATCATTCCCATATAGAACGTGTACGTCATATTCATAACTATATATGTATATATGTAGTTAGTGAAATAGTACCGAAAAAAAGTACGGGTATCGATGTCTAATAAGAAAATCACGGATTATGTTTTTATATTATTTTGACGAAAGCAGAAACTAACAGAAAATTAGTTTCAGTAAATACTATTAATTTCATAACTTACATTATTCCAAGGGTATTACAAAAACCAGCTCTTAAATAAAGACACATAATCTGCACTATTATAGTAGGTAAAATATTTTATACTTTTTTGAATCAATTAGCTTCGAACCCGAAGTTTGTTTGATTTCATTTTTTTAGATTGTATGAAATATCAAAATTGACCCCGATTTACCCTAATACTCATTTACTGTAGCTAAGCGTGTGCTTTTATTGATTAGCGGCAGTTATCTATCATGGTTTTGATCAAAACATTTTATATTTCCGATATATTATTACAACGATAATTATGTTTAAACGTTTCTAATCACATTATTCTAGTTTCATCTACAGCCTTTGATGTTTTAAATGTCAAGAATCTTCTTCCCACTATTTCAATAAAACTTTGTGTCGTGTTTAATCCTTGCAATACTGCTACTCTACGATATTATCAAAATGCCAAAATAATCAGTAAGTAATCAGATCTCTTCTGACGTTTTGTTGATGTATTTCAGCAATAGATTTTCTTGTTAAACGTGCACTTGAATCTTCGTTATGGCAAAAGTTGTGGAGGATCTAGATGTGAAATTATATATATCTTCTTCTTGGTTGAATTTTTATACTTAAGTAGAAAATGAATCCCATTGGGCCGCCCATGACTAATATTGTATAGACTAACTAGGTTGATCATGCATGCATATGTACGACGGAACTGGGGCACCTTAATTATGAAACGCAACACCAGCAATTGGAAGAACTGTTTAATTACATCAAATAGTCGTTACAAATTCGTGCTTCTGACGGAGAACGAGTTACGTTCAAGATCATTAGAAATGCTTTATTAGAGTAAGATTGTACTATTCAACGATATTTTTGTTGTTTAAGTAACTGCAATAAACCTACACCATATAGTTCTACAAGTGTGAATCTATAACAAGCCATGGGGGCTGCAAGCGCATCAATCGAGAAGACTCATAGTTAACACTGTACCGGTTCTAACCATTGTTGGTTAACTTCTCTTTAAAAAGTATTAGATGTATATTACTATTAAGATAAAGATTGTAAGCGGAGAAGGAAGAAACTGCCAAATGGAAAAAAAATCGCCTGTGTCTTTATTCTCTGTCTTAGTTTACGTGAAAAATAAGTTGCTTTCTGTATCAGTGTAGAAAAAATATTTTTACATATTATTTCATGAAATAGTTTTTCAATTAATTGCAAATTATTGCTCACGTCTTCGCTAGTAGTTCTAGTTACTTTTATTTAAGAAATTCATAGTACAGACACCCACATTTTTCAAATCTAATGCAAAACCCGTAATAAATTGCGAAGCAACGTATTAAGTTCTTGCAGTGGTAATTGCGTAGCCTAACATTAGTATGTAATGGAGTATGTCTGAGGATCAGCGGCGACTTGATCCTGCCTACGCACGCCTTGAGTTAATGTGCTGCACCCTAATGACTGGGGATGGACCATCCCAGCCACCCACTTGCGGCTTACTGGCCGTCTTAGCCCGCACCCTGTACACTGCGCAATTATCACACGGGTTATTGTTGTTGGAACGGTTTAGCTTAGGGCTAGAATATTTAGCCCTCTTTAGTGGCTTGATTTGACTTTGAAATTGGCTTCGTTCCTGTTTATGCATCGTTGAAATAACACAGCTTTGCTAAAAATCACAAATGGACTACAGTTTTCGCCGAAAATAATCGCGTCTAATCGCTGAGATTGTTATTAAATTGCACGTAAATTCGGATGCCGTGATTAATCGGAGCGATTCGTCACACGAATTCTACATTAGACCCCTTTCTATGAACTTTGAGAGAGTAATATCGTATTTCACTTTAATGTATCAATTTTTCTTTTCTCTTTGAGCCGTTCCGTCGGCGGGCTCTTTGTGAAACGTACGGTAGCGTGTCCTGGGCTCTGTTAATTTCTTTAACGTCTTAAGACACAGCAATACACCCTTTATCCCCGCATTATCCACCCTTTAACGCACCGCCACAATGCAGCGGAAGCGCGAGGAGCTGCATTGTGTCCAATACGGTGTTCTTTGTTTCGGCCCGAGAAGCGGCCAAGCGTGAGCCTCTGTGACTGCGCAAGAAGCTAAGGAAATTGCCTCTAATGTAGCTGATACACAAAGGAGCCATTCTAATTAAAATTAAAATACTTAATATTATATTACGTCGTTACGTCGACTAAGGTTGTGTGGATTTATTCTTGGAAAAAATCGTCCTTAATTTGTTTCATATTTTATCGTTTTTTGGTGGCTCATCATCAAATAAGTGCGTGTCACGTCTACAAAGGTCATTGCAGGAAAGTAATTTAATAAGACGTAAGTGTCATAGTAATTCATTACAAACCGGTGATTTTTTTCAACTTGAGTAATCGAAATTCAATATATATACTCAGTGACATATAAACTGCACCAACTAGAAGGGGTGGGAATTTTTGGACCAAATTTGGCAGAAACATTCTACTAGTCTAAGGTAACAATTGATTAAAATTTGATAAAGAAAACACTTCATCTTTTTGATTTTTCTTGACCCGCCTTGGCATTGATTCCAGCAGGTGATCAATGTCTTCTTAAGGTATGGCATCCCAAGCAGCCTGTACTTCATGCCGTAGAGCTTCTATTGTCAACGGTGGGTTCGGTAGATTCCTCAATCTTCTACCCATCATGTCCCACACGTGCTCAATGGGCGACAAATCGGGAGATCTTGGCGGCCAAGGCAAAAGATTAACATTGGCCTCTTCAAAGTAGTCAAGAGAAACCCTTGCTACGTGAGGTCGTGCATTATCTTGCTGGAAAAGTGGGTCTTCCAGCCCTCGAAGATATGGAAGAACATGTGGTTCGACCACTTCGTCAATGTAGCGTCGGTCGGTCATACTGCCCCGAATGAAGAGCAAGGGTGACCTACTGCCGTAAGCAATGGCATCCCACACCATCAACCCCACAGTTCGGTGAACCTCGCAATCGAAAAATCAGGATTGCGCCTCCACGTCTTCGTCTAACAGTCATCCGACTATCATGCATTCCTAAACAAAATCGCAATTCGTCACTAAGGACAACTCGATGCCACTCCAAGTTCCATTGAAATATTTCCGTGCACCAGGCCAAACGTTCCTGGCGATGTTGAGCAGTGAGGGGTAGCACAAGATGTGGGCGGTAAGACAGCAAGCCAAAGGTTCTTATTCGACGATAAACTGTTCGTAAGCCTATCGGACGACCTTGTTCACCTAACCATTGATCAGCTATTGATCTAGTTGTAGAGAATCGGTCTCTCAAGGCCATTAGTCTTAAGCGGCGATCTTGACGTTCATTGGTTCGTCTCTGAGCCCCAGTGCCTCTTATCCGACGTTCCACCCCATGTTCAGACCACGCTTGATAAACACGCATTATTGTTGAGTGGTGCCGTCCCAAACGGTTGCCGATTTCTCTAAACGAAAAACCTGCTTCTCGTAAACCAACAATCCGCCCTCGGTCAAAGTCACTCAACTGCTGGTAAACTTGAGAAACTTGGGGTCTCCTTCCTCTAGGCATCGTTAAGCACTTGAAACACTTTAAACTAAAGAACGGGATCCGAAAAAGCGGAACAAATTCAAAAAATGACTCGATAATTGCTTGTCTATCACCACCTCTAAAAAATGACACAAACGTCAAAAATCCCATGACTACTTGATGATTGGGTTTCAAATTTTAATCAACTATTTCCCTGGACTAGTCCACTATTCCTGCCAAATTTGGTCCAAAAATTCTCACCCCTTCTAGGTGGTGCAGTTTATATGTCACTGAGTATATATATAACAAAAATTACACTGGGATGGGGATAAAGGTATTTATAATATTAAAATAAATAATCATTCACTTCATTAGTGCATTTAAAAATGTTCCTCATATGATTTGATTTATATCACATATAAATTTATAAAAAGTCAAGAAATTAATCTTAATCCGGTTGAACAAGGGGAAAAAATCTGCAATGGTCTGCACTGAAATTTCTTATGCTTAGTTATACTCAATTTTTCGAAAAAACTTTTCAAATTTACAAACTCATACCATTTTCGACATACGGAAAAAGGTGATAAGAATAAACCTGCACTTTCAGATTGATTGAGATATTGCTTTCAAAATAGCTTCCTTGCTATATACAAATCTTAATGTTATAGTGATGGCTTCAATGGTTTTGACGCTGGAGCGCGTGCAGACACAAGTGTCTGTTGTATGTGCATACAACAGACACACATGCACACATTACCAGACGTCATTCTGAAAATAGTCAGAATCGATTCAGGGGACCTCAAAACGTGTATTTGCGTTAAAATCTCGAGTTCGCAAATTTTCATGATTATATAAGAAAGTAAAAAGATATGACTCCCGTTCATAGACAGCTGGAAAATGCAAATTTACCACTAGAAAAAAAAATTGAAATCACTATTGGTTCTCCAAAATTTTACATATGAAACTCCTTTGAAATATAAATAGATAAATAGTTGTTAGAGATGAGACATTCAGAAGTAAAAATGGCCCAGAAGAGAAATAAATATACTATAAGCAGCATAAGATGATACCGTTTTAAAGACTTTTTTGATAATAAACAGAAGTAAATATAAACTATTATAATAAAATAATATAAAAAAATATTTGCCATATATCTTGGTTAATTTATTTGTTGTTATTAATTTCTCTATATTGTGAATAATCAAACTTTGGACTGATTTTTTGACGAGTGGAAATTAACGACGTCGCGATTTAACAAAATCTTTGAGTATAATTTAAAAATTACTGTTTTCGTATTGATTTGCTTTACGATGTACTTTTTTGTATTTTTTGGTATTTTATTTATAAAAAGAAATTCGACCTTTCGAACTGTGAAAACATTTATAACATGACTTTTTCAAATGTTAAACTAACGTGGAGAACCACTAGATAGCATTAACTCCAGATATTAGTTTATATATTTTTTGAAATCGGAAATAAGGCCGACGGTCCCGAAACAGGGTAGTCCCGACATCAAAATTTGTGTAAACGTCAAACTTCGTATTGCATTAAATAAATTACACTTTTCAGGATATATTGGTACCGAAATTTACGCTTCTTAAACCGAAAATCAGCTACTGCTACTCTCGAATGCAATGTTGTTTGATTAATCGTTTCAAAGTATTTTAACACATTTTACAATCTACTTTTTAAGCATTACACTTTCCATCTCAAACCAAACGTTTATTTAATTAAAAACATTAATATAAAATCTCTGAAATTGACACCGATATCGATATATGAAGCCTTAAAAATCAAATCGTCAAATTGAACCCCATTTACCTTTTAGAGTCCTTTACCAAACGATTTTAGTCACAGTGGCTTTTGCTGCGACAATTTGCTTTAGATTTACCATAACTCATAATACCCATATGTCTTTTAATTTAACGTTAGATGATTTTACATGTAGTTATTATTCTTCTTCTTTCTCTAAGGAGCTGTTATATCATTATACCGTGTGCACGTGATTTGCCTGATTGCTCTGTTTATGTTATGTTATGTTCGATTTACTCATTTACGAACGCTGTCGCATTTAAACGGTATTCTCCGCAAATGACACAAAAATGGTTTGGATCATTCACACAAACTCTTCTTGATGATGCCATATTAAATTATAGTAAGATAACTCAATAATTTTTAAATTAGCAGCAAATAAACCCTGGCAAAAAGAGAACTTTTAGTGACAGCTATAACTCGTAAACAAGAGCAGTTAGGAAATAAATGAGGGTATATTTAGAATCAGCAACGTTAAATTAGTGAATATCATGAGACATAAGTCATTCATAAGTCAAAAAGTGCAATTTTGTTGGCCAGTGTTATGTATTGGGTAACGCATCTTCAATACCGCAGGCAACTTTCTGTTGCAGCGTGAATAACTTGCAGAGTGCAGATTGTCCTCAAGAAGAAATAGAATGAGTTATATGACGGTGAAATAGTTAAAGTACTTGTGTTGATGCCGAGTTTACAATTTTAGGAATTCGTCGAATCGTATATATGGGACCATATAGCCTTGCTCACTACATATGCCAGAAAGTCAATATAGACCCCTAGGAACTTTTCTAGCTGGGTTGGTCCGGACCTTACAGACTTGTTGTTGTTGTTAAAATTAGATAGAATTAGCTTTTTTTACTTTCTTATACTGTGTGCGTGTGTGTACGCTCTAGCGCCAAAACCATTGAAGTCAGGATTGTGGGACTTAAAACTTAAGATTTGTATATGGCTCGGAAGATCCAATTTTTGAAAGCATTATATCAACGGGAGCCATTTACTGATAAATCGCTGTTAAAATCGCCGTTGAAAATATTTTTGTATTGTAAAACTAACTGACTTATATCTACGTATTCACGAAACGTTCGCCATTTAGCCTGTCATCAGTTTGCGGGTAATTTTTTATTTATTTTTTATTTATCAAGTATAAGAAAGTTCAGTGTGGACCATTTTTTCATTTAGTGCCAACTGATTTCAAACGAAAAAAACTTGAGCTTCTTTCTTGAAAACATTTAATTTGTAGTCCAGTTGGTCTTTGTTCTTCCTATTAACTACCATAGATTTAGCATCGACAAAAATTTTACTCCGGCATGCAATCGAGGGTGCTAGTTCGTTCATAAAAAATATGCATAGAGGGGTCCTAATATTGAGCATATTCCCGTTCCAGTGTTTAGAGTTGCATTTTCTTCCCCAACGTGACTGGCAAATTGCGTTTTATTGCTCAGATAGCATGCAATGAGATTTTCAATATTTCTATTCAAGCCATACTACTCCAATGTCCCAAAGAGAAAGCATTTGCCATAAAATCAAACGCCTTGATCAAGTTTTTCCTAAATCGAAAGTGATTTTCAACCAGGTACCAGGTACCCTCGAAATCAATATATATATATATATATACCGGGTGGAAAGTATCAAACCCGAACATAGCAGAATTGCATTGGAATATACGTTTATGCATATTCCTGCTCCCCATTTCCACCGATAAAAATTATAATGACATCAAATGAAAGAGAATAATAAACGGCGTCAATTGATACTTCTTCTCTTCTCTTAATACCTTATCATTAG
Source organism: Geotrupes spiniger (assembly GCA_959613385.1). NCBI lineage: Eukaryota > Metazoa > Arthropoda > Insecta > Coleoptera > Geotrupidae > Geotrupes > Geotrupes spiniger. The sequence continues at coordinate 44,608,955 of OY390732.1, forward strand.
TTTTTTACAAAGCAGTTTAAATCAATTATGCAGTTGTCAAATCTGACAAACAGTGAGTTGTGCCGACAGAAGCACGGCCGCCCATAATTTATAGCACCTGGGTTTTTAATATTAATTGGTTTGTAAAAAACTAATGATAAGGTATTAAGAGAAGATTTTAGTATCAATTGATGCCGTTTATGATTCTCTTTCATTTGATGTCATTATAAGTTTTATCGGTGGAAATGGGGAGCAGGTATATGCAGAAAAGTATATTCCAATGCAATTCTGCTATGTTCGGGTTTGATACTTTCCACCCGGTATATATATTGATAGTCTTATAATATTTAATTTTCGTGAAGATTTATATTCGCTGAAATTCGCTGAATAATCGAATAATTGGAACTGAGATTCGTAGGCCGGTATACTTCATTTCAATCAGCAAAGCGCGAAGTGTATATGTGTTCGTTAACAAGTATGCATAACATCAAACGATTTGTGATTGGTTGTCATGTTATAGCGCCGTAACACTTCTCGATTCAAACAGCGAATACAAATATAATAATACATAACTTTAACTTTGATTGCACTTTGGCACTGATGTTTCAAATTATTATTGGTTTTGATAGTTTTTATTGCAAGTGGGAAGACAATTAAATATAAAATCTGCGATGGTCCGCACTGAACTTTTTTATACTTACTTATACAAAATTTTTCGGGAGAACTTTTCAAATAAAAGTTGTTTAACATTTTAATATCTTTAACTTTTATAAGAATATCTTTTTCCATATTTCGTACTCTTGTCGAGATAATAACAACGATGATAACAGTAAACCGTCATTTCCGGTTGAGATATTGCTTTCAAAATAGCCCCTCGCTATATACAAATCTTAAGTTTAAGGTTTCGTGGCTCTAGCTTTCCTCGTTTGGGCGGTAGAGCGTACACAGACACACATACGTCATTCCGAAATAGTCAGAATCGATTCAGGGGACCTCAAAACGTATATTCGTTAAAATTTCCAGTTTCAGTACAAGAAAAAATATTAATTTATTTATTTCCGTTATAACTAACATAATTGTGGATCATCTAGATGTAATTATGAAAGCAAATCCTATCCCAATAAAATAACCAGTGCTCCAAAATGACATTTATTTTTATCGCGAGCAATCAATTGCAAAACAAACGATTTTTAACATACGTTTTCCCGTACATTTCTCTCTTTGATTGTTCACATCGTTCGCACTAATGATGGTCGTAAGGCTAATAAAAGCATCCCCTTCATCCTGTTCCTTCGTCCTGTCAAGTATAATCATAATGGCATTAGACGAATGAGTCCGTCGTGGTTAATCGGCACTGACTTACTAATTACCGCCTTAGATAATAGAAGAGCGGAGAAAAGACGTCACTTCACCGGGATATACGTGTTCCTCGAGTTTAGTGCATTAATGTACATTGAATTACTATCTAGTCGCTTCGACTTACACAAAAATATGATTTCTTCGTCTGGCGCTTTTGCTCGAGAAGACACGTTACCCTTTTATCTGAATGTCTTATTCAATTACAAATTATGCGTTAAATGTTTAAATATTATGAATGAATTTCATACGTAATATTTGAATATAAACAATTAATTGAAATTGTGACTTGGTTGGGGTAAGGGCGGCTAATCGCCATCTACGGCGACATGAACGTGGAATCTTTGCGTCGCCGTTGATGAGAACTGAAGTATTGCAAAGTTTGATAGCAAAGTTAAGGGAAATCCATGCGAGTAAACACCTTTGGTTCATATCTTTCACGCAGCGTTTAATACCGTCGTGGAATTAAACGAAGCAGACTTACTCGATTAGAAATCAAGCTTAAAATCTTCGGCACTTAAAACAGTAGGCGGGGCCGGATTTAGGAAACTTGAGTTAGCCGACGCGAGCAAAATTAAATATATTTTTTTTCTGTGAGTTTTCAGTTTATTTTAGTTTTTGCCAGAGGTAATGTAGTCTATCTTCGGAGTTATGTAAAAGTAATAGTATTTTCTGCCAAGAACGTGAAATGCATGTTTTTAGTGCGTTATAATGTGATTTTTAAAAATCATTGGATAGCACTAAAACATTTCGCGAAAGTGATCCAAACAGTATTTCTTTATCATTATATTATGTTATTCAAACATTCAGTTAACAAGTTTTTGTTGTGTAAAATAATTAGATTAGAAATGATTAGGTGTGCCGTTCAAAAATGCACAGGTGATGATAATTATGTGAAAATGCAAACTTTTTTGACAGCTGTAGGTAAAAATATTTAGAATACAAAAATATCAAAATTCATAATATTATACGAAAATTGACAAAATTGTTTAGACTAAAAGATAATATTAATAAAAAAATACCTAAAATAGATAAAAATTCCATATTGATCATAAAAACGACAAAATAGTTTAAAATGCATAAATGCATAATTAATTTCATAAAATGCGAAGATGTTACGACTACATCTAAAACTAATCGAAAATTGTATTAGATTGGAAAAATAAAACATCAAAAATTTGTTAACATTTTCCAAAATAAGTGTTTAGTATATGTTACATAGTGGTATATATATGGTATATATAAATTAAAAAGAAAAAAATTGACAAATTAATCATATAAAATGTGAAAAATAAAATAAATAAAATATTATGTAAAATTGTCTAAAATTTATTATATATTATATTAATCCTAAAAAAATGACAACGCCGACTAAATTGCAAAATGCAAATAAAAAATGTTTTGAATTAATAAAATAGACAATAGTAATCAAAATTATGTGAAAAATTATCTAAAATGCAATGCAAAATATGCAATGGTCCGTACCGTAGCTCCATTTTCGAAAGAACTTTTCAAATATTTTTTTCGATAACACGACTAAACTATCACTTCCGGTTGAGATATTGCTCTAAAAATCGGCTCATTGCTATATACAAATTTTAAGGTTAAAGTTTCATAGCCATAGCTTTAATCGCTTAGGCGGTAGAACGCACACACACACACGTCATTCCGAAAAGAGTCAGAATCAATTCCGGGGATCTCAAAACGTGTATATCCGTTAAAATTTCGACTTCGGAAATTTTCATGATTTCTATACTTACTTGTACATAAAGTATAAGAAAGTAAAAAGCAAAAGTTGCCCAAAATACAGAAATGCCCAAACGGACATTACAGAAATGCTGAAAAATCTATCGAAAATAAGCATTATAGAAAACGTGAAATGTCTGGGTTAAAAAATTCAAAAATTACTTAAAATAAAAATGTAAAAGTTTGGAAATTATAGTGTTTATTCATGATATGGTACGCTTATTGATATTATGAGGGGTGCATGATAATTATCAGCTGATTACGTTGGTTGTGTCGAATGGAAAGAAAGGGGTTACTTGAATTTGGTTTAATGTAAATGAGAAAGATTGTATCTAACCTACTATGCTCTACTTTTATGATAATTATTCCAATATTGTTTGTTGGATGTTACTTTAATTTTATTCACGATTACACACTTGTGATTTATTATTTTCGATCCGTTCTTTTGCCGTCGGAACTTGCCGAAATGGCGGAGAAATAATTCGCAATCACAATATAACACTGTATATGTATCTACTTTCAATGCTATTTACATATTACTTAACTCATTGTCTACACTTTTACATAATACTGGTAACTACATTTTACATTTATTTTTGATTTTATAATCTTAAGTCTAAATGAAACTTTCATTATTGCTTCTTGGAAACAAACTTTTTTCAAAATAAACATTAAGAACTTGTATCATGAGCAGTCAGTCGTTGAATAAAACACTTTTAGCAATATTAAACTTTTTTACCGCGATAGGCTTTATTTAATGTCATTTGTCATATTAATGTTTATTGCTTGACAAGGGTTTCTGAAACACCTTATTGCAAAAAAAGATGTCGCAATAAACTTTAATATTGCTAAAAGTTTATTCAACGACTGATTGCTCATGATATATATATATATATATATATATATATATATATATATATATATATATATATATATATATATATAATTATTGTACAAATTCTTGACTGTAAATCACTTAAAATGGTACTTATCTTGTATCATGAGCATTCAGTCGTTGAATAAAACAGTGTCTTATCCAACGACTGACTGCTCATGATACAAGATAAGTACCATTATATATATTCATACACAAAAATAATTACAAAAAACCTTTTACGTCCACAGACTCATTGTATGATTGTGAAAATGCATAGCGCTAAATATCCGTTAACGAATAAGTTAAAGGGTAAGAGGTGGGGAAATGCGAGAATCAACAGCGTAATCAATTTTAATCTGCTAATGCAAGACACCGGGAGGTCCGGGCCAAGCGATCCGAGACAATCGTCAAGTGTCAACGACGGGTCCGAGGTGTCGGCACTAGATCAAAGACGCAATAAGGGCATTAAGGGGCGGACAGGAGTATCGTTAGCTGCCCGCTGGCCGGTTCCGAGCGCTGACCGTTTATCACCGGCCACCTTGACTTTAAATTTGAAACCCAAAATTAGCTAATCCGAGTAGTACATTAGAGCAACGCCCTAAACGCCCAACGCACTAAAAATTGAGATTGATTAGGAACAATAATATTGATTAAAATATGAACCTAAATTATTTCAAAATAATTATTTTGTATTTCTTCCGTTATTATCATGTAATTGAAGCTGCGAGTAGGTGGCTTTATTGCTCCAACGCTTTTCTTAAAGTCAAAGGCACAGAACCCACTACTATTATCATATTAAAGTTGTTGGGAATTTCCATTGTATTTTTCCGCATGAGCCATTTTCATGCTTAATTTATGATTCATCGGCCATCTCAGCGAAAAGAGTTGTGTTGTGCCGTTTAACATGTGATCGTGTGTGAGACAAGTGATTACATCAACTGAAGCATATTTGAAATAAATCTGCCTTTGGTTGATTTAAGTTTTCATTGTACTTTAAGTGCAAGCCGCTTTCGAATTGCAGGCAACCTTGAAATACTTTTTTATGGTATTGTTTATACTTTAGACTCGGATTTCTCTACAGGCTTTTTGGCTTTTCTGACCTTTCATGCTTTACAATACGAATTTTCATGTGTATACGAGAGAATCATCCCCAAGCTAATCAGACCTATGTTTACCATTTATACATCGTGCAGTTTTTGCAAGTTCGAAATCATTCGAAATCTTTCAATGCGAAAGTCCTATTCACAATATTTGACGATATATGTTACGCTTCTAAGATAGCTTATATATGTTTTCGAAATCATCATTTTCACATTCACCGACCTTAAATTGATATGGTCATAAAATGAATAACAATTCAAATATGCAATTGTTTCAACAGGCTTTATTGCTAAAAACGAAAGTATTAAGTCACAACCACGTGATATATAATGATAGGTGTTACAAAACACATAGTAATTCTTCGCTAAAAACGTTGATGCATAGTACACCGGATCTTCCGACATCGGCGTTCTACCCTAGTCCAGAACAAAAATCCATTGTATGCATTGTATATTTGATGTATGTATAATCAAACATTAAGCCACCCCAAGTCATAATTTGGACAACTTATCCAAACCCACTTGCATCCAGAGTTGCATAAAATGTCCAGCTGAACAAATCCATCAGAAACAGTCATATCAGTAATAAATCGAAGGAGACTGGTGCTAAATTGCAAAATGTGCAAAACCCCACTGGCAATCTAGTGAAGAAAATTCCTTTAAATTTATATCTTAGCAAGAAATACTAACTTTAATACTTTTCATTTCAAATTCTAGTGATATACGTATCATGATTTAAAACTCAAGTGTGGTTACAGATTCTTAATTTTATAGGTATTCTATATTTGTAAGCGAATTGTTTATTTTTTTAATTAATAAACATACAAAAATTTCAAGGCCCACCATTCATTCTCTCATTCTCGGAAAACATGTATATCGTGTAAATAAATATATAGTCGAAAAGTTCAGATTCTTCTACTACGATAAACAGACACACATCACGACATATTGTATTATTATTGAAACCTATATCATTAATATCAAACTTTGGAAACAGAATCCCAGTGGATGAATGGATACACAATAAAGAGCGCTGTGAAAAATCATTACAAAGAAATAAAAATTAAATGCAAAATACAAGTAGATACGAAAAATGCAACAAATATAGAGCAACTTTAGTTATAAAAAGAAACGAAAAGAAAAAATGGGAAAGCAAATGATCAAAGTGATGCGATAAAAAGAAAATACGAACCATCAAAAAATGAATACAATTGAAATTCTAGTCCTACAATGCAAATTACAATAAAACTTGAACGCAAAACGAAATAAAATTAAAGGTAAACAAGAAAACGTATACAATATTGAAATAAAATTACATTTGTTAACTGCCAACCCAACCTAACTCAAATGAACTCAACCCAACCCGACCGATCCTATCCGCGGCGACCTGACCTGACCCGACCCGACCCGACCCGACCCGACCCGACCCAACCCGACCCGACCCAACCCAAAATTGCAAAATTATAAATAAGGAAATGTTATTTCAAGTTAATTATTAAACTTCAAATTATTAATTAAGTTTCGTAATAGAACAACTGTTCTATTAGGAAATTTACTGGAGTAATTAAAACAGCGAAGTTTATTAATAACGAATTTAATTCAAGTTACAATTAAATCTACAACATACGTACACATTTGTTTATATTTCAGGTTAAAACAGGGCAAAAGTTGTAAAACACTGACTTCAAACATGTATTGTTCAAAAGTGGGTTGGGTTGTGTCAGGAATCGTTGGGTTGAGTTAGGAACCGTTGGATTTGTTCGAAGGGTTTTGTAAAATCATGAAAATTTTATATTAAGTTAAGTTGAAAAACTGAAGTTTTCAAAACAATATTTTATCAGGCGTTTGAAGTTGATTATGCAAATTTGACATTGAAGTTGATTATTAACGAAAAGTCAGTTATATAGAAATTGCAAAAGGTAACATCTATAGACGCATATGTACAAAAACCATATTAGAAAGTCAAATATTTGTATAAAATAGTATGAAGAAAATAAGCCATTAAATTGCCGCACACGCAACATTTACGAAAAGCAACGATATCCCAAAGTGCAGATCAGTTAGTTTATAACTCGGACTACTACTACACTTTCATGCACCGTGGTTAAAATGTGAACGAATCTTCAGCTAATGAATATTGTTAGTTGGATCATAAACGATTGTAACGCATGCACATTTGTTTTCTTTAAAATGCACCGTGCAATTGAACATATGTACCACGTTTGTATCGACATAAACTTTTAAGTAATATATTCAGTGAGAATATGCATTCGAACGCACTTCGAACATTTTGTTTTTAAATACGTCATACCCCTGATATATCTTTTGCGCTCGATGTGGCGTCCAGAAGAGTAATCTAACGGACAACACAACTATTTCAAGTAAGAATTTTAACAGCCAGATAGCCGAGCATAACGCAAGGCATTCCTTTAAGTCAGCGCCATGCCTTGCGTGATGAACAGAATGGCCCTAAAGATACACTAAAAATTCCTGCGCGAATTGTACTTATGCAATATTTCATAGAATCCATCAGAGTCCACGTTGGCGTCGCCCGACGCGCAAATATCGATTTAGCGCATCCACCCCAAACCCCAAAAACAAAAGCGCAACAAAGTTAAACTTACAAATCCGTAACGAAATCGCAATTTTTTCGGCACGCGCCCGAATCTAATACGCATTTGAGTAGGGTAATGCAATATAGCGGTTGTGTGTTCTCCGCGCGCGATGAAAATTTCCCGACGTCGCTGTTTGCGTCCTTTACGGGCGCGCGACGCGCGCGGGCCCCGGACGATGTCGACGGTTCGCTAATGGAACCGAGGTACATGTAAACAGTGAGATATATTCGCTGGTGTTTGCCGACGGAACGGGGCTATGACAAATTGCGAGTCAAGGTGGCCGGTGATAAACGGTCAGCGCTCGGAACCGGCCAGCGGGCAGCTAACGATACTCCTGTCCGCCCCTTAATGCCCTTATTGCGTCTTTGATCTAGTGCCGACACCTCGGACCCGTCGTTGACACTTGACGATTGTCTCGGATCGCTTGGCCCGGACCTCCCGGTGTCTTGCATTAGCAGATTAAAATTGATTACGCTGTTGATTCTCGCATTTCCCCACCTCTTACCCTTTAACTTATTCGTTAACGGATATTTAGCGCTATGCATTTTCACAATCATACAATGAGTCTGTGGACGTAAAAGGTTTTTTGTAATTATTTTTGTGTATGAATATATATAATGGTACTTATCTTGTATCATGAGCAGTCAGTCGTTGGATAAGACACTGTTTTATTCAACGACTGAATGCTCATGATACAAGATAAGTACCATTTTAAGTGATTTACAGTCAAGAATTTGTACAATAATTATATATATATATATATATATATATATATATATATATATATATATATATATATATATATATATATATATATATATAATTATTGTACAAATTCTTGACTGTAAATCACTTAAAATGGTACTTATCTTGTATCATGAGCATTCAGTCGTTGAATAAAACAGTGTCTTATCCAACGACTGACTGCTCATGATACAAGATAAGTACCATTATATATATTCATACACAAAAATAATTACAAAAAACCTTTTACGTCCACAGACTCATTGTATGATTGTGAAAATGCATAGCGCTAAATATCCGTTAACGAATAAGTTAAAGGGTAAGAGGTGGGGAAATGCGAGAATCAACAGCGTAATCAATTTTAATCTGCTAATGCAAGACACCGGGAGGTCCGGGCCAAGCGATCCGAGACAATCGTCAAGTGTCAACGACGGGTCCGAGGTGTCGGCACTAGATCAAAGACGCAATAAGGGCATTAAGGGGCGGACAGGAGTATCGTTAGCTGCCCGCTGGCCGGTTCCGAGCGCTGACCGTTTATCACCGGCCACCTTGACTCGCAATTTGTCATAGCCCCGTTCCGTCGGCAAACACCAGCGAATATATCTCACTGTTTACATGTACCTCGGTTCCATTAGCGAACCGTCGACATCGTCCGGGGCCCGCGCGCGTCGCGCGCCCGTAAAGGACGCAAACAGCGACGTCGGGAAATTTTCATCGCGCGCGGAGAACACACAACCGCTATATTGCATTACCCTACTCAAATGCGTATTAGATTCGGGCGCGTGCCGAAAAAATTGCGATTTCGTTACGGATTTGTAAGTTTAACTTTGTTGCGCTTTTGTTTTTGGGGTTTGGGGTGGATGCGCTAAATCGATATTTGCGCGTCGGGCGACGCCAACGTGGACTCTGATGGATTCTATGAAATATTGCATAAGTACAATTCGCGCAGGAATTTTTAGTGTATCTTTAGGGCCATTCTGTTCATCACGCAAGGCATGGCGCTGACTTAAAGGAATGCCTTGCGTTATGCTCGGCTATCTGGCTGTTAAAATTCTTACTTGAAATAGTTGTGTTGTCCGTTAGATTACTCTTCTGGACGCCACATCGAGCGCAAAAGATATATCAGGGGTATGACGTATTTAAAAACAAAATGTTCGAAGTGCGTTCGAATGCATATTCTCACTGAATATATTACTTAAAAGTTTATGTCGATACAAACGTGGTACATATGTTCAATTGCACGGTGCATTTTAAAGAAAACAAATGTGCATGCGTTACAATCGTTTATGATCCAACTAACAATATTCATTAGCTGAAGATTCGTTCACATTTTAACCACGGTGCATGAAAGTGTAGTAGTAGTCCGAGTTATAAACTAACTGATCTGCACTTTGGGATATCGTTGCTTTTCGTAAATGTTGCGTGTGCGGCAATTTAATGGCTTATTTTCTTCATACTATTTTATACAAATATTTGACTTTCTAATATGGTTTTTGTACATATGCGTCTATAGATGTTACCTTTTGCAATTTCTATATAACTGACTTTTCGTTAATAATCAACTTCAATGTCAAATTTGCATAATCAACTTCAAACGCCTGATAAAATATTGTTTTGAAAACTTCAGTTTTTCAACTTAACTTAATATAAAATTTTCATGATTTTACAAAACCCTTCGAACAAATCCAACGGTTCCTAACTCAACCCAACGATTCCTGACACAACCCAACCCACTTTTGAACAATACATGTTTGAAGTCAGTGTTTTACAACTTTTGCCCTGTTTTAACCTGAAATATAAACAAATGTGTACGTATGTTGTAGATTTAATTGTAACTTGAATTAAATTCGTTATTAATAAACTTCGCTGTTTTAATTACTCCAGTAAATTTCCTAATAGAACAGTTGTTCTATTACGAAACTTAATTAATAATTTGAAGTTTAATAATTAACTTGAAATAACATTTCCTTATTTATAATTTTGCAATTTTGGGTTGGGTCGGGTCGGGTTGGGTCGGGTCGGGTCGGGTCGGGTCGGGTCGGGTCAGGTCAGGTCGCCGCGGATAGGATCGGTCGGGTTGGGTTGAGTTCATTTGAGTTAGGTTGGGTTGGCAGTTAACAAATGTAATTTTATTTCAATATTGTATACGTTTTCTTGTTTACCTTTAATTTTATTTCGTTTTGCGTTCAAGTTTTATTGTAATTTGCATTGTAGGACTAGAATTTCAATTGTATTCATTTTTTGATGGTTCGTATTTTCTTTTTATCGCATCACTTTGATCATTTGCTTTCCCATTTTTTCTTTTCGTTTCTTTTTATAACTAAAGTTGCTCTATATTTGTTGCATTTTTCGTATCTACTTGTATTTTGCATTTAATTTTTATTTCTTTGTAATGATTTTTCACAGCGCTCTTTATTGTGTATCCATTCATCCACTGGGATTCTGTTTCCAAAGTTTGATATTAATGATATAGGTTTCAATAATAATACAATATGTCGTGATGTGTGTCTGTTTATCGTAGTAGAAGAATCTGAACTTTTCGACTATATATTTATTTACACGATATACATGTTTTCCGAGAATGAGAGAATGAATGGTGGGCCTTGAAATTTTTGTATGTTTATTAATTAAAAAAATAAACAATTCGCTTACAAATATAGAATACCTATAAAATTAAGAATCTGTAACCACACTTGAGTTTTAAATCATGATACGTATATCACTAGAATTTGAAATGAAAAGTATTAAAGTTAGTATTTCTTGCTAAGATATAAATTTAAAGGAATTTTCTTCACTAGATTGCCAGTGGGGTTTTGCACATTTTGCAATTTAGCACCAGTCTCCTTCGATTTATTACTGATATGACTGTTTCTGATGGATTTGTTCAGCTGGACATTTTATGCAACTCTGGATGCAAGTGGGTTTGGATAAGTTGTCCAAATTATGACTTGGGGTGGCTTAATGTTTGATTATACATACATCAAATATACAATGCATACAATGGATTTTTGTTCTGGACTAGGGTAGAACGCCGATGTCGGAAGATCCGGTGTACTATGCATCAACGTTTTTAGCGAAGAATTACTATGTGTTTTGTAACACCTATCATTATATATCACGTGGTTGTGACTTAATACTTTCGTTTTTAGCAATAAAGCCTGTTGAAACAATTGCATATTTGAATTGTTATTCATTTTATGACCATATCAATTTAAGGTCGGTGAATGTGAAAATGATGATTTCGAAAACATATATAAGCTATCTTAGAAGCGTAACATATATCGTCAAATATTGTGAATAGGACTTTCGCATTGAAAGATTTCGAATGATTTCGAACTTGCAAAAACTGCACGATGTATAAATGGTAAACATAGGTCTGATTAGCTTGGGGATGATTCTCTCGTATACACATGAAAATTCGTATTGTAAAGCATGAAAGGTCAGAAAAGCCAAAAAGCCTGTAGAGAAATCCGAGTCTAAAGTATAAACAATACCATAAAAAAGTATTTCAAGGTTGCCTGCAATTCGAAAGCGGCTTGCACTTAAAGTACAATGAAAACTTAAATCAACCAAAGGCAGATTTATTTCAAATATGCTTCAGTTGATGTAATCACTTGTCTCACACACGATCACATGTTAAACGGCACAACACAACTCTTTTCGCTGAGATGGCCGATGAATCATAAATTAAGCATGAAAATGGCTCATGCGGAAAAATACAATGGAAATTCCCAACAACTTTAATATGATAATAGTAGTGGGTTCTGTGCCTTTGACTTTAAGAAAAGCGTTGGAGCAATAAAGCCACCTACTCGCAGCTTCAATTACATGATAATAACGGAAGAAATACAAAATAATTATTTTGAAATAATTTAGGTTCATATTTTAATCAATATTATTGTTCCTAATCAATCTCAATTTTTAGTGCGTTGGGCGTTTAGGGCGTTGCTCTAATGTACTACTCGGATTAGCTAATTTTGGGTTTCAAATTTAAAATTAACTGTCACATTCTTCCTGGCCAATCCAATCGAATTATTATTCATAATTTTTATAATTAACCTAAACCTACACAACCCAATCCATATTTACTTATGCTTTGCGTTGTCCCTTCTCTGAATTTCAAGCAATGATGAACTGAAAGTTAATTATTTTTTTTCAAGTTAGGGAATTGAGACGTGCGACAGAGCCAAATTAAAGCCAAATAAAATGATTTTGCTGTTCTAGTCCGGATCGTCTATTCATTGTTGTACCCATCCCAATACAGTCAACCAAAACGGTATCTTTATCGCCGTAGCTTCCCAGTCGAATAAATTCATTTCGCCTTCGTCGTGACTGGTTCACTCCTTATTGTATATTGGTTAAATTGTTGTTTGGTATCTACAGTGCAATTGTAGACTGACATTGTTGTCTGGTATATTTCAGCGTAAAAAGTTATTTGGATTGTGCTGAGACTGCTCCAAGATTGTTCATAAACTACTATCGTAAAATATCATCAATTTGTGTCCATTTTAAATAATGACATGTGTTTTTACCACAATATGAATTTAAAATATTTCAAATATTTGTAATTAAGCATTGCACATTAAGCAAGCATATTTAAGGTTTCTAACCATGTGAATTTCTGCAACTTACGCTGAATAAATATTTACATGTTGATTCGTAGATTCTCGAGGGTAAAATCTGGTTTTTCTGGTCCTCGGGTAATGAACCGTGTATTTGAATTGTCACAGCATACTTTCTTCGGCGGAGCTAATAATAAGTATTTGCGGACTTTTACGGAAAATTTTAACATTTTTAATTTTCATGAAATTTTGGATTTAGGGTTTTTGGGCAATTCTGATCAATTATTACTAGTAAAATTTTTCGATAAAAAAATCCCTAAAGTGATTTCTTGATTTTTGGCGTTTATTTTGCCATCACAGGTTGCTTTGCATTTAAAGAAGACAATTGGTTTTTTGGGAGTAAATAGAGCAATGAGTATTCTGCGTTTGGAAAAAAAATTACTAAAATCGGACTAACAATAAAAAACATATGAGGGTGTTACACTCTTAAGTGAAACACACTGTATATACGACACAACATGACGCGTATAGCGAATTAGTTTGAATGATTTTTATAATGTTTCTGTTCTGTTCTGAAGCAAAAAATATTTACTTAATGTAGGAACGCGCTGAGACGAACATCGCGTCCAATTTTACGTTTTCGAATAATAAATTCCCGGCAACGGTCCCGGACCGAGTTATTCCTGTTTCTAAATCGCATTAATCGCGGTGCGGAAGATTAAGACTCTCTCCTCTTTTTAATCTCGTATTTTTCCACGATGCTCAGATACCTGCCGCCGGCGAGAGGCCACTTTAAATGACAAACGCGAGTGGCTTTTTAAAATTCCTCCCTTTTGTATACACACACATTTAGCAGGCGGGTTATTAGCGAAACGAAGATGGGAGAATAAAAAAAGAGTGGATTGGGGTGTAAAACAAAAGGAGATCAAGGCGAGCACCATCTAGTCGGCGTTGATTGCTGCATTATGGAGACATGGGAGCGGGTGGGGGCAATGAGCGCGCTCTAACACCTACTAAAGGACCTGTTTTTTTTTTAAAGGCAGGGGAGCCGGCGATTTCAAGAACAACCGAACTAAGAGGGTGTTTGTTTTTAACGAGATTCACTGCGATCATCGTCCGCTTCTTTTATAAACTCGTCTGTTTTTACAAAACGGATTTGGGTACTCCATTTCGCTGAGCTCTATTTAATGACAACGTGAGCGCGAGCCGTTTTTCTTGACAGCCTGTAAACACTAAATCCCGCAGTAAGCCCTTTACCGACTTTATGAGTTAAAGTAAAAATGTTATCTGCTTAAAACAAAAAGAATTATACCAATTGAGGCAACTGTTGTACATATAAAAATAAGAACACGACGTTAATAATTTTGGAAATATCATCAACGGTATATTGGATTAAGCGCAGCACGTGTTTCAAACAAGACTTTTCCTTACCGCGTTTAATAAATATCCCTCTCCGTAGCGGACGAACTTCGCGTAATGACGCGAAATAAGCATAGCTTGCAATGTTGTGTATTATCCCGGGGTCTTCGTCCGTGGAGTGCCAAGATTGCGGAGCGGATGACCTAGCGCTATAATTTCATTAACGTAGTAGATAAATGAGCCAACCGTAAGTGGTGTGGGATGGCGAGGCAACAGCAGGCAGACTTGACCAACAGCACTTTACACAATCGTACGAATATAATAAAAGAAAACAAGATATTTTCGTAAGTTCGCGGCTAGATGAGTTGCAGAAGTTGGATGAGTCCTCCGCCGTCGTTTATTAAATAAGCGGCCCACGAGTGCTATTTGTTCAAGGAAATGTTACGATATTGTTTGATATGAGTTTCTGTACCTTGTGTTTATTTGGAAATGTTTTAATTTCATCGGCGATGCTATTACACTTGTAACTTTGCCGATTGTGATTACAATCACAAGTTAATTGGTATCAAAATCTAACAACTGAAATATTCACAGATATAGTAGAAATACATATTTATAATTTTGAAAAAATACAAATTATAATATTTAACTTGTTAATTTGTTGCTTATGTCACTTTTATTACATTTTGGATCGTTTTGAATTTTATACAAATTTTGAATTATTATTATTTTGTCATTTGTGGCAATTTAGATTTTTTTAAATTTTCAATTTTTTATCATATTTAAAATATTGAGTCGGGCATTTCCGAAATTCTCACAATTCTGGCCTTTTTATAGTATCATCGTTAACATTGTGGATCGTTTTGATTTTTAGATAATTTTGAATTATTATTACGACCACGTTAAAATGTTTGACTATTTTTACGGTTTTGACGTTTTTTGAATTCTTAGATAATTTTCGTTTTCTTTTTGATATTTGGAATCGACAAAGAATTTTTAGAATTTTGACATTGCCGACGAATATATTTAATCTGGAATCGTTTGATCAACATTCGGTTTAAAATTACCAGCAGTAAATGCATAACTGTTACGTAACAAACATTTTTATTTTGATTCAAGGAAAACTTGTTCTTAATAAAACTTCAATATTAATTTTAACTTGAACATTTACAATATTATTTCCATATCTTTTAATACAAATAATTGCATTCAAATAAAAGCTCAAACTGGTATCAATAATATTTAAATTTCGAGGTCTTTGATCGAAATTTGATTTACCCGTGGATCGATGTATTTACACTTTTTTTTTATTATTTGCAGTGTTGAAAAAATATTTCCCAGTAGCAAAAAGTGAAATATCGTTCATGAAAAGTTTCTTAAAAAGTATAATTTTTTCTAGCATTAGCAGTTAGTAGTACATTTCGAGCTAAATAGTGAAAAATTGAACATCCTGAATTCATAATTGGGGATCTACAAATATGCAGTACGAATTAAGAGAAAAGAACACAGAAGAAAATAAATTGATAAGTAGCCCACAAGATTGATGTGTTGGATAAGGCTAGCAAGCTAACGAACCGTCGAATAGTCGAATGACTATTTCACTAAATGAGAAACGAGGTCAAATTGGCCTAACTTCAGTCTTGTAGCCATCAGGACTCAGTACATTGACATAAAATTCCAGGATCATATAAATATACCCTTGGTTTATTTCATTCGCGCATATAATTGTTATTATAATATCATACTTAACCCTCTTATAGTTTTTTTTACAGATTTTAATCGCGGTTAATTATTTCTGTTAGTTCGAGTCACGTGTGACGTTTGAATTTTTGCAAATTTAACATTATAACGAGAGATGCTTTCAGTACGTAGGCGAATTTCAGACTGAATTGGGCGTAGTGTGGTGATTCGTTACAAAAACTCGCCGACATGTTTTGAATCACTCACCATTTGTACAATTATTATTCAAACCTTCGAAATCTTTGTAATTTATTAAACCATCTAATATTAGATTGCATTAATTTCACATTCACGCTGTGACACGTTTTGCTTCTTGATTTCTGATATTCAACCTTTAAACCTATTTTATAATATAATACGTAATT
Source organism: Geotrupes spiniger (assembly GCA_959613385.1). Taxonomy (NCBI): domain Eukaryota; kingdom Metazoa; phylum Arthropoda; class Insecta; order Coleoptera; family Geotrupidae; genus Geotrupes; species Geotrupes spiniger. The sequence goes on from OY390732.1 coordinate 44,625,398, forward strand.
GTACTTTTACAATTTAATAATTTAGTTCCTGAACGAAGATCCAGTTTCAATTGATGATTTGATTTTTATTAAATAAAACATTCATGTGAATTTACAATTAATTACTTTTGTGCTATTAGACATATTTCTTTATTTTCGCTAATGCTAAATACCATAATAATATACAGGCTATACAGTAATTGCGTTAAAGTTAATTAGTAATAGAACTTAAAAAGTACAACAAAACTACTAAATAACATTTTGGGAAAGAAAATTCTGCGATTTAAAATCATAGCACACTTACCAAAAATGTGCATACCCACCTAAGTTAGCAAATAAAAATTCTAACTGCATCGACTCTAAACATAATTACGCCACAGGAAAGGACAATGATAACTTTTTATTCATCCACTTGATAGTAAACCAACACTTAATTTTAAGAGATCATTTATTTACATCTCTAAATATTACATGTATTCCTAGGTGGACTAATTATCAACAATACAACACAAAATAATTGTCGAGTGATTTAAAACTCAAACCCTACCAAAAATTATCTTACCCACTTATTTAGCAATTGAACTTTCTTTCGCATGCATTCTAAAAAGAGCTTTTTACGTTTTAGGAATTTTATAACTCCGTTCATATTCACAAATTTGTCTTTATTGGAAACACTGGCCATTTGACAAAAGTGTATTGATATTTTGGTAAATTCTTTGCCACTATTTCCGCCTTATAAGACGCATTTAATTTGAAAAAATATTCTAGCACGACGTAATGTCCACTGTTAGTTCTTTACTAACTGCATCCATATTCCAACACCGACTCACCAACTATGACGCTATATTCGTCCATTTGGTGGATACTAACGGATAATAACAAACGGTCAAATCGAACATACAGTACTGGCCAAAATAATTGCATATTTTGATTTTTCGATTATAACTTTTTCATAGTTATCCAATCTTCTCGAAATTTATATATTTAACAAACAAGTATTTTAAACCGAATAGTCAGTCTATACAGATTCAGAATCATCCAATGATTTCTTAACAATAATTTATCAAAATCAGCGATCAAGTCACTTTTCGAAAAATTAACAATATGTGAACTATTTTGCAAAATGGCGCCGAAACAACTTATGAGGAGATTAGTACTTGGTGGCGTAGCCTGGATCGCTACGGTTATGCCGCCTTGAACATCATCAAGAACCTTTGGGAAGAGCTGAAGAGGAGGTTGGCTGGACAAAAGCATCAAAAGCATTCCACGTCGCTGCCTGGCTGTTATCAAGGCACGAGGCTACGCCACCAAGTAGTAGTGTCCTCATAAGTTGTTTTGCCGCCATTTTGCAAAATAATTCACATATTGTAAAGTTTTCGAAAAGTGACTTTTTTGCTGATTTTGATAAATTGTTGTTAAGAGATCATTTGGTCTAAATCTGTATAAACTAACTGTTCGGTTTAAAATTCTTGTTTTTTAAACATAAAAATTTCAAGAAGATTGGATAACTATGAAAAAAGTTATGATCGAAAAACCAAAATATGCAATCATTATGGCCAGTACTGTAGATCCAATGACAATACCGAATGGTCGATTAGTACAAAATTAGAACAAAAAAAAACACCTTTATAACTTTTTGACGTTTTTCACTTGTTACGTTAACATTCAACATTTCTTAACTATGTAAAACGTCTGCCAAGCTCCTCAAATAATAGCGAATGCACTGGGGAGTTTGTTTCTCTAAGAATTAATTTTAAACATATTTTCTTGGGCGCCCCTACAAGTAACTGCCTCGCTTATGCTCTTGTTGCATGACATTTTAAACATAAAGACGAAATGCTCATTTTGGGAAAATGCGCTTGTATGCAGCAAAAAAACAAATTATAGTTACGAATAAACAATCAAATTGATGTAGTTCACCTCTTATCATTGACAGAAATTCTAACGATAGTTTATAAAAATAATAATGAGAATTCTGAGGATGCATTTCCGTGAAGTCCTGCAGTCGAACAGAGACTGGGTCACTCTAGGTCGGGAACAATTTTCACGTTAAGTTAGAAGTAAGTAGAAGTAAGTAGCAGTAAGTGGTGGTAATTAAATTATTAAATAAATATGGAAAAATCAATTAAAGTCAATTACATCGTAGTATGATTGCCAAAGAAGTCGATTATAAAACTATTGGATGTAAAATGCAATAAAAATAAATGACGAAAAAATGTTATGACGTAATAATAATAGTTTTGCTAACCATTTTGGAATTTTGTCATCAAATGTGATGTTGACACCTATTTGGAAAAAAGTTTTGCATATTTTAGAGTTAGTTTTGACTTGTTGATTAATATATGTGGTATTTTGTGGACTCCTATTTACTTACTCCAACTTTTTAGTCTAAATTATAGAAATCGATCCGGATACACGTTAATAATTATTTAGGGCGAGAGCAACGAGTTTAATCCATCATTTGGGACACGTTCGTCGAGCCGAGGGGATATTTACGCGTTCCTGACCCACATTGCTTTTCGATATTGTTCAGATGTGAGTTTTACGTCGATCGTCCTTCATCTTGCACGACGGAATTATCGTGCATTCGTCCCACGATTTTTTAAGTCGGTAGTGCACCGGTAGACCCGTAATTAAAAACAAAGACCGCTTCGTGTTTATCGTGAATTTTAATTGCGATCTTGGACACGGCGCATTTCCAGCGAACGACAATTTAAACGCGAAAAGAAACGCAAAGCTTCTTAATTGGGAAAATCTCTTTCCATTTTTAAATCGCCTTTGCGCCGTCATATTTACACAGCGCCGCCGTCTCCGGATGCAGCGGGATGTTCTTTGAGACGCCATATTTAATTATGGAGTACGTGTGATGTTTTAATCATTATAAGTAGCTACCTAGTTGGAAACTCGACTTTATTTGTTTTCTTACACAAAGTCTGAGTGAGCGCCGCGAGATTATCTTGATTAATGGCAAATATTTTGACAAATATCGCGCGAGAATTAAGAAGCCGGATGAGCAATATCATGTCGTTGCTCTTCGATTCTCGGTAATCATCGAAACTTCTTTTCCGTGTCATTCAATGACGATGGTTTTTAATTTGTTTATTTATGATCGATTTTCGTGTATTTCTAAGAATGTGTATTCCAGCACAATCGTTCGTTCAGTTTTGATTTCATCTGCTCGTTTTTCTTTATTCCTACTGAAATTTTAGCTATTTTGGTGGGATTTGTAGAACTAACCAAGAAATGGATGGTTATTTTAAAGAAAATTACAATAATTGAATGGCCGACCAACCTGGTGTTTGGAATGGCGTTGGTCATCTCATATTACAAAACTCAACATGTTATAATTTAACGTCTGGATGATTCGTGAATGTTATGAGAAGTTCGGGGTGTTTGTTGTGCCACTGGAGTACAGTATCAATAAGGAGAACTTAAAAAGTTACTTAGTTTTATGCCCTTGAAAATGCTTCTGAGATTGAGTAATTAAGAAAGATTCCAAAGTTCTAAGTTCTTAAGTTTTGAACGTCGCTATAGAACGTTTCGTGTTACTTTTAAATTCACATTTTTGTTATGAACGTGGAGTGGAAAATAGTACTGACGATGAAAATGATGCGCAGTAGTTCAAGATCCTTTTTTCGTCGATCTGTGGAAAATTCATGGTTTTGTTTTAGGTTTCTCATTCTGGTCTATTATTATAATTACCCAAAAATACTAATTAAATTAATAAAAACAATGTTATACGCCGTACTTGATATTTTCTTTAATTTTAATTTTTAAGTTTTTTTATTTAACGTTAACCGTGAGTCGTGGTTGTAATAAAACTTTTTTCATCTGTTTGATAAGAATCGTTGAATAATTACAAGCCATAATGACCCAGAACTCAAAGTAGTTTACAACCGCCTATTGTAAATAAATACATAAATAAATAGTATCAGCACGAATTTATGCATTTTCTACAAGGAGCCAACGTTATATAATGTGCCGATTTGGACAATACGCTAACCGAAATTTCGGCGCGATTGCCATCGTGATTTATACGCGCAAGTTGAATTGAGTCTTCAGATGTAATCCCCGCCGCGCAGCGAACCGACTCGGGATCTTTTTTTATAATATAATTTAATAATTTCCCCTCGGCTCCGCGAACGGCAGCCGCGGATCCACACCGGAGGGTTAAACGTTTTCCGTCTTGCTCCGTTTTGCGGCAGCGACATCAAAAAGAGAGACGGAACGGAAAGATTTATGCTGGCGAAGTACATTATCTTGTAGTCTCAGTCGGCTAATTACAGCCTATGATACCACATTAGCCCCGGGGCGGCACGAGGATGATAACCGGCCCGGATCGGAGATGTATCGCCGCCAGCGAGGCTGAGTGGTTTGCATCCGATCTGAAGATGAAGAACCGCATCTGCGGTTGCTGTACTCTTCCGATGCTCGCGTTACATATAGCTGCGGTCTAACTGCACTGGTTTCGTACGCCCACATTACGCATTAGTATCTGTAACTGAAGCATTGAATGTGTGCGCGACGCATGTGCTTCTGTACCACCGACTTATTAGTTGGTGATAGTTTCACTGGCAGACTTCAGTGATCTTAGTTGACTTAAATTTCCCCCAGAAAAACTATACATCAACCTAACTTACAAATTAATATCAGTCTCAAATGTAAGTTTACTTAGAAACAAATTATAAAGCTTTATCTTTTGTTGGCTTCACAGAACCTCGTGTGTGAAGTATGAATCATGTTTTTGTATGAGCTGAAAATTATTAAGTGCAAACTTTTCACCATGAAGGGAAGAACGATGCCCAAAGAAAAATATCAACTGTTGAGATGTTAAGTTTAGAAATTGAGTACGTTACATGGTTAAAATCGGGCAAAATAATATTCTGTCATTTGTCAATTTAATAAATGAACGTAGTTATTTACAAATAAATAATGTATTGGAAATTTAAACGATAATATGATAAAAATAATAAAAGGAGCTAAAAATACTGAAATTGTTAAAAGAATCAACGCGAAATTTAAAAAAAATATTAGTCGAAAGTACGCGCTATTTCTCATCTTCTTCTTAGAATGCTTTCTATTGTGCTACTCCCACTTTCCCCATAGCTTTCGCTTCGCAGATGTTTCTAACTTGCATCCGCTCCCTCATCTTTACTAGATGTACATATCAGTTTAATTTTTTCTTTTTCGTAATTTTTTTGTGGATTTAATGCTTATCTCATTACTTACATCTTCACTTCTCTTCTCTCTGCTACTTACTCCTACTACTTTTTTGTGTTGTTTCATTGTCGTTGCCTGAATTCTTCGAATTCTCGATAGTAAGTAAATAACTTTAACATTGAGTTCGTATAATGAGTTATTTAAGATGTTTTGTGATCCAGAATAAATCACTTATTTTGAATACAATACTACAACCGTAGTGAACACTATAAGGCTAAATTGGTATAACTCTCATGGATTTCTGACGTCTCTTTTATAGCCTTCCATGTCTGGATCTGTTTGCACTATTTTCTATCGACATCCACAGATTCCTGTTTTCTCTTAAAAGAATTTTAAAATCCTTTACATATTTTTGAATTTGATCAAAGTTATAAAACGATGGCTATCTTTTTCTTTACAATTGTGCTTTCCTTTTCCTTTAAGTGCCCCTTATAAATTGCAAAACTTTTTTCATAAATACGACAACTCGTCAACATATGCGTAAACATAGGTATTTCGTCCTAGTTTCGAAAACTTGCCCAGAACGTTTATTATACATCAAATTTAGATCCCAAGATTCTGTATTTATTACAAAATTCAAATATAGAACCTTACATATACATCATATTCTAAAAACCTATATCCAACCAAAACTTATGTTAATTATATAATTATTAACCAACATTTCCTCCTCTTTCATAATATATTTCTAAATAAATTTCTAAATTACATAACCGTTACATTGCCCCTGTCTGCTGTTGTTTTATTATTTTCATACGTTTTGGTATTAAAACTGTTTTCGAATTGCCAACATTTATTTATTGTATTTTTCGTTTAATTTCATAATTCCGCATCGAATAAAACTCCTGCTTCCAATGTACTTTCAATTCAATTTGACTGACTTTTTAGTTTACGTTCGTTCGTTCGTTGTACAAATGGTCATCGACAAACTCAAATCGTTTAATCATGGAAATCATTTTATGTTGCAATACATAAATTGTTAACCGTACACTATCGACAAGCTTTCATTGTAATCCTGTTTATACAAAAGAAGAACTGATATATGATTTCACTTGATAATTTAATTGGTTTTCTTAGAAAACCCCTTAAACCATTCCCTTTTTAATTGAACATTTGCATGAATGTGTTGACATTATGGTTAGATTTTTATTAAGAGCACGGTTTCCTACCAGCGAAATAAATGTATTTGTTATTTAAAGGAACTGACCAGTTGATACCAAGGAAAGTGACCAAAGTTCAAAGCAACGCTTATCGTCAACTAGTTGAAATCAATGAACAAACTTTATTTTATAATTCACTAGATTTAAGAATAACAATGTACAAAGAATAATTCTTAAACAATAAAAGACTTACATTACAAAAATATCAAAATAATACATTTGTTTACAAAATTAGATCCTGTTTACTACAAATATGTTAATCTTGAATAAAATACGTGGTTTATCTCGTCAGACGCCTCGGTGAACAAGGTCCAGAGCTCTTTATAAAAAGCTCTATATTTTACCACATCACTACATACCTCATTAATAGACAACTATATTATGCGGGGGTAATTACCCAACAGATGATCGTGGTTATCGTTTAAAAATCATTAGTATTAAAATTTACAAAATTTATTTATAAAACTTCAAAAACAAGAAAATTGTTTTTGAAGCTATATTTGGCAGCTGGCATGAATGAAACTTTTCTGTTTGTGACTACAGTTAAATTTATTCGATTCCTTCCCCGCTGTTATTATTTGATTAATTACGATTTATTTTTATGCTATTGTAGTTAAAACTATGTCTAAACTATATCATATTTAGTAAACCATCGTAAATGGTATATGTATGTTTCCTCTATTTTATTGTAAATATTTTGCTAATTGTGTTCAAAATCATAAGAAAAAAGCGAGTTTATTTTATTCAAAAGAAATGTTGTTATTCGTAACGAAGTAAGTAACATTTATTCATAACATTTCTCTGTTCAATACAAAATTGGTTTTATGTTTACATAAAACCGGTCAATTTTAATTAAATATTTTTAATTGTCTTAATATTTGAGAGCATGTTATTGAAAAACTGTACTGATCTACCGTCAATGGCGATATAGAAATGGTTCCTTCGTTTGATTATAGAGATAGTTTGTCAATTGTTATTGAAATCATCAGAGAGTGTATTTTGCCTTTTTTTGTAAAAACGATACTTAATATTATTTTGAGTATTTAGACACTGATTTCATTTCGATTGTTTTCATGTTTTGGTGCTGAAAGTTGTTATAAGTGCTTATGTAAGCATTTTGAAGCATTTTATAGCACGTTGTTCTAACGAAGTTTTAAAATGACTCATAAACTGCCAACAGAAAGCGGAATAGGGATTGTATATACAAAGCAGTAGATGGATGGCCTACGCCGTATGGGTTTTCTTTGATGTTTCAAGTACCGTATTTGTTGTATTAGAGAATAACTATAAAGGTTAATTTCGTCGGATACAAGAGTTACTAATTGAGGGGTTCCTCAAGGAGCAGTGTTAGGACGACTTCTGTTAGTCTCAATTGCCAATAACTCTCCTAGTTATGTGAAATCGGATTGTATGACGATGTTTGCTAACGACACAATCGTCACTGTTTGTTTTAATGGAAACTAATTATTGATTTATACAAACCATACATCTTGTAACGTCTCAATTTTTATTGTTAGTGCTAAAAGTAATTATTGTGAAATAATGTCAAAATGATCGACTTAATGTCGATTGATTAACGTTACTATTATTTAAATTTATTATTATAAATTTATTATTTACAACTTGATCAATATGATACAATCAGTTGATACAAGCTACTTATTTACGTTATAATTTTTTATTTTCTTATTCAAATTAAATACATTATGGCGGCTGCTTTGCCTTCACGACGCAGTTTAGCGGTTCAACGAATCGTAAGTAAATAGAGCAGTCGGAACACGCACACAGGAGTCATATGTAACCGCTTCAATAGTCATTAACCACTGCGAGGGATCCAATATGGAGCGGAATCACCACATCACGTCAAACAGCTCGATGCACGCTCTAATATTACTGCACGTCGTCGCTTTTCATATAATTTTACCAGAAATTGCGATGATACTCATTAACGTAGACACATGTACCCAGATTAGTCGTTGCGCTGACACTTTGATTAGCATAGACAAATAGAAATGAACGGATATTGGCATGAAATTAATTAGACGAAAAGAAAACAGTTTGCCCTGTTTATAAATATTTTTCGTGTAAAATATAAAATTGAGTAACTATTTACAAGAGCATGTCGTCCATGAAACATAAATTTTCTGGGCAATTTGTTTTCAATGGCGACGTTTCCAGAGGAATGTATCAGAAGTAATGCGCGAATAAACCGATTTGAGAAATATTTTTTTTATGCGATTTGTGACACCGAAAGAAGGCGACACCATCGGTCATCCTCCCCCGTCCGACCACTTCCTGTATTAAAGACGCCTCGACTTCCGCCAATCCAATAATGCGAACCGAGGGCGAGAAAGTGTGTGCATATTTGTTTTGATTTTTGCCCCGGAATCCCTTGTTCGGTGATAAATGTGGACGGAGACGAATGGTTTATTGAAATGCCCGGCGGGCAAGTTGCGCGGTCAAAATTTAAGATTCCAAATATTATAAAAGTGTACGGAAGTTTTGATATATTTCACTTGGGGATGTCTCGATGTATATACGTCCTAATGCAATAACTTAGATGCATGTCTGCTATGTGACTTTTGTTAATTACTTTGCCAATCGAATTAAAAGAACAATAGATTAAAAGTCTGAAAATGGGCAAATTTCTTTTTTAATAATAAACTGACAAAAATAATCGATATTGTAAATGAACTGTTTAAGTGACAAAGATAATCATGAACGAAGACGCCATTGAAACATTTTTAAGCCAACCCAAAATGGTAAAAATTGGCAGTAAAACCAAAACCTTGTTGGAGTTATAATTAAAGGCGGTTTTACCAAATGTAAATGCCAAATTTGAATCTCTAAAGTACTGACAATGAAGTAAAGTAATATAATGTACATGGCTCTAAAGCTCTTTGGATTGAACGGAAGAAAGCAGTAAAGTTAAATAGAATAATAGAAATAGAAATTATGCTATAAATTTAACAAAACAGAGCAGCTCACATCGAGAAACTTTATTCTCAGGTATAGTGGGGTAAATGCTAATAAATTTAGTCGGCCTAGCTACCCGATTTAATCATACCGAAAATTCAATAAAAAATATTAGTAATGGAATTAAAAATTGAAAATAGACAATCAACCAAATCAACGTATCTCATGGCTATTATAAAGCATGTTATATATAAAGGCCTATTAAGAAAATAATAGTATATTGTCAATTGAGGTAATATAGGCAATAACTCACAGTACAAGTGAGTTATTGCCATTACCGCGAGTTGATGCCATTTTTTTAGTTTAGGCTATTGTAAATTTTTCTTGATTCTCAGCAATGACATGTACTAAAAGGTGTACGGGTGGGAACAGAAAAAAACATTCTTTTTAACAAACTTGATGGATTATTGTTGTGTTTTAATATGCTGTATAATCTATTAAAGCTGGCTTGACGTAGCTCAGGATGAACAATGTTTAAAATTCTGGTCTTAAGGCCCAAAACGACGTTTAATTTATGTTGAAGAGGTGCACTTGAACTAAAATTGGGATATCTGGTAGGTTTTTGGTACCAATCAAATGTCTAAGAAAGGTATATTTCTGTCTTTTTCCATTTCGAAAGCAAATTTAAGATGTTCATTGAAAGAACCGAAACATGGCAAAAATAATGTCACCAACATACTGACATAAATAAGGGAATTTAAAGGTAAGATGTTTCTCCACAGCATATCAATTTCAGCAACTATAGGAGAAAATCGTGATACCAAAAATCGGTAGGAAAAATTTCCCATTAAAAGAGGTTGTATTAAAAATGAAACTAATAAGGTCAAGGAACTTCTTGAAAAAGTATCTTTAATTCTATAACAATTATAGACAGTAAATCAGGTGTACAATATCAGAAATAAACTTGGCAAGTGTTGATGAATGAGATTGAACGGAAAATACAGTGGGTCTTAGGGGTCATCTTTATGTATTTTTGGCAAACCATAGACCTCAGGGTCTGTTGAATTAAGGACTATCGATGATTCATAAACATTCTTATTAATGTAACTTTTTAAACTTCATTATATTTTCTCTTAAAGTAACAAGTAGGACCTTTATGAATAGTTTTTTAAGTAATAGCGTATTATGTATTTGTTACCTTTGTTATTCGTACTACGGATGCTTTCCTAATGTAAAACTAACTTTGAATTGCGCGTGCGTTCGCATGACTTAGCGCGCAAAAACTTGTTATTTTATAAGCGTCTCAAACTGTGTTGTCTTAAATTTTATCTAAGAACGTATGTTTTGGTTAAATTTATGACATCTCTACTAATAATAATAATAAGATAAATAGGAATATATATTTAATTGAACACTATCAATAACATGAAACTTTATTAACTTATATCAACTTCACCCAAAAAATAGCAGATATACAATCGGTATATTATTAAATGGTTAGGATGGGTACACTTTTTAATGTGGATTAGTCTGCAAATATTTATAGATCTAATTATTTTTGTGATTTAATATGAAAAAGCAACCTTTGCGTAAAAAATAAATAAATGGTTACGTGAATAGAAACAAGTTGCTTCAAAATAAATAATCATCGGCATACCTACAATGTGAAGGAATTCAATGAAGACTTCCGAATGTCAACGATTGAAGCAATGGAATGCTCAAACTTTGAAAGTCCAAGAAGCAAACGTAAACGAATAAAAAAGGACCACTACTGTGAAATTAAAGAAGAGCTATGTTTAATATATAAAAAGTCGAAGATTATTTAGAAGAAGTTCGTTTGGATTAATATATCGGTCAAATAATTATTAATTTAACTAAAATAATGTTATCATTTTTATTTGGTTCCTGTCTCTGACACAAATAATCCAAATTTACATCAGCAACATATTTACATAAACAAAAAAACGAATGTTTGGCATGGCAAGACAGAACTTTTCATTGTTCCACTAAAATTCAAAGCCAGTCTCCAAGACTACCTTGCAGCCGACCCGATCGCGGAAAATTCCGGAGTAATTGAAGTCATAAAAACGGTCTATTTCGGAAGTTTGTAGAAAAAGAGGACGCGAGGCGGGCTGGCAGATGCGATAGTAAAACGCTGTTAGCATGCTATCAATCGCGAATGATTCGTGTTCGATAAATAAGAAAGCCCGGCCGAGCCAGGAGAGAAATAAAGAAGAATTGGGGCCGTAAATCAATGCGTGGCCCCGCTTGTTTGTTGTTTGTGCGTGCTCCTCGCGACATCTATACGACTTTTCTAATCATGCACTTCATGTTATCAGGTCTCATATGGCAGTCTGTGGGCGAGATAAGCGCAATCGGGCTAATTTTGTATAATGCCCCAAAGGATGGAAACTATCAGTTTGCTTAATTAGATCTTAAAATGAAAGTTAGTGCTATGTGGACTACCATTTATGATGAAATAAAACACTTTTATTTAATTTCGTTTAGCAACTCATTTTAAAATTGTTTGTATATGTATATATAATATGTGCCTTTAGTACTTAATAAATACAACAGATTTTCTAATATTTTTTATGAAATCGCAAAATTACATTTGTGTTTTGTCTTTATTTTATCGAGCCGTTCGCTATGTCGCCGGACTTTATTTCTAAATGTTAAGTTTGTTAACAAACACGTGTTACTTCGTGCTTGTATTATAATAGTATCAACAATTGTAGGGAAATGTTAATATACTTTTGCCAAATCGTCTGTCGGTTCCCAATAAAAACATATTTGATAATATATGCAGTGCAACGTAAAATTCAGTGAATGGATATGAAAGAAAGTTTAATTTGCTGCAAGTGCAAACGAGTAAACTAATTTTTGAAAACTGTGATTTTTAAATTTCCCACTCTAATAATTTACTGTGTGGTATCTCCAATCGTATTGTTTTATCTGCCAGCAGATGCCTTCGTTATTTCCTATTTCTCCTGCTCTTAAAATGGGATTATTCGGACTCTCATTTAATAATAATAAAAGTATGAGACCATTTAAGACTAAAGCTTACAGTACTAATGAAAAGGAATAACATACAAATATATGATTAAAACAATCAAAGTACATAGAAATAATACTTTTGATACGTTGATACTAAGTATTAGCTTGCCTGACCTGGTGGGTGCAGTTAGGAATTAACGTTGACCTTGTTGCAAAATCAGGAAGCAAAGTACACAAGGATATCGGATGCGATTTATAGACAAGAAACTAATTGTTAAAAACAATAGCAAGTACGGTGGGAAATAAACTGGATCAAGCAGAGGCAACATTGGTAGTCAGAACATTTTTTTAGAAGACTATAAGAATAGAATTATATATATATATATATATATATATATATATATAACTATATATATATATATATATATATATATACACACACACACGAAAGATGGTCTAATCTTACACCTCAATGGTGTAGTGAACATTAATTAAAACAGGTCCATGATGACTAACTGGTGGATCGCTAGACAATATTGTTTCTGGGTTATTATCCTTCGTCAGTAGCGATTACCAAGAACCTTAGTTGTTGAAATACCTTTACATGTAGTGGCCATCAAAACTTCTTGGCGCGAGCCAATCACTCCTAACGAACCACTGACAAGGTATCGTCTCGTCAGTGTTCTGTTGTCAGTGGTTCGTTAGGAGTGATTGGCTCGCGCCAAGAAGTTTTGATGGCCACTACATGTAAAGGTATTTCAACAACTAAGGTTCTTGGTAATCGCTACTGACGAAGGGTAATAACCCAGAAACAATATTGTCTAGCGATCCACCAGTTAGTCTTCATGGACCTGTTTTAATTAATGTTCACTGCACCATTGAGGTGTAAGATTCGACCATCTTTCGTGTAAATTTTACATTTTGCTGTCAGATTTGACAAGACACATTTTTATTTATATATATATGTATATATACACCAACCAAATAGTGACACATATGGCTATGAATTGTGTTGTGTCACTTATAATTTTTCGTATTTGTGTCAATGACATTTCTAACAAGTCTTAATTTCTTATTTAAGATGTTATTTTTCTTTTCCTGTTAAACAATTATTTTCATCGAGAGCATATTTCCGTCCAAGTTTTTTAAGCACTGCTCTTTATGGTGGCTGCTTATTTTGTTAAACATTTTTCTTTTAAAAAATGTAAATAACTCCCGAAGAAGTTACGCGGGCGATGGCTTTAGTGGCAGATGGTTGAAGTGTTCGATATGTTGCTCTTACTATTGAAGACATCAACATTGGGAAGAAAGTGATTGGAGACGAGTTCTCGTCTCGGATGAATCACGATTTTCTTTGAGATCACCGAATGGACGCCATAGAATCTGAAGAAGACAAGGCGACAGATATTCTTCAGCCACCATCGTTCAACATCAACATTTTTGGGGAGGGTCTGTTATGGTTTGGGCGGGCATTTCGTTAGAGGCAAAAACTGAGCTTTTCATTCTTCCAGTATGAAGTTACATAAGGAATCGCCTGGACGGGGAGGAGGTAATATAAATTAGAAAGTACACCCGTCAACGTCTTGATCCTGACATGTAACAACACAATTAGTTTTCAAAAGAAATTAAAGTCTGTAAAATGAAAACGTCGAATTTATTCAAGCAATCGTAATGCTCCTCTAAATGTCAGTGCGTCTATCTTCTTAATACTTGGACTCACAATAATTTTGCACCCAATGTGTCAGCTTGATTATAAAGTAATATATAATCAAGTACGGTGGATATCGTAAATAAAAGGAACTAGATTTCTTAATTAATTTAAGTTGCAGTATTACCAAATAAAAGGCCTTTGTCATGCTTTGCTTTGTCAAATCATAGTAATCATAGCAACCTTCTCGCAGGTGCAGTACAGTCACCCATTAATTACCAAAATATATGAAAATGTTTGTTAAACTCTACATTTTGAATTTCGAAAATTCATTGTTATTCTATATTCACATTGCATTATCCAAACATGTACAAATTAACAAGTTGTATCTAAAATTGAATTGCCATCTAAAATTAGGTATGAGGTCTTTTAGATAAAAGTTCATTGTTATATTGAAGGTCAAATCGAAACAACCAACCATATTTTTTGTGCAGAATTAATCATTGAAATAAGGCGCAGGGGCATACATAGGAGCGCAGACAGTAAGCAGAATATAACGATGAAAATTTTTCTTAGCGTGGTTTACATCTGAATAATTTCAACTTTTTCGATTATTAATTATTATTCCATACCAACACTTTATTATCCATACCAGCATAAATTTAATTAATTTTTGCATTAATCGACCGGCAAAGAAATTTCACATGGCGAAAACTATCGGCTGGGAATCTTTGTATCCGAGGGATGACTAGCATTCCATTTAAGATTAAATTATAGCGATCTTTGATCGTGTTAAAATCTTCTGGCACAGGGATTTCAATTTTAATGTCAACTCCTTTTACATCAAACATGACAAACTTTCGAAGCTGCGGAAGTTTATAAGTTGGGCATATAGAATTTCGCAGTGAATTATTTCGAGGCACATGCAGACGTCTGAAGTAATAGATTAAGAAATAAGAACAGTCACGTGAAACGCACGACGAAATGTATCTCGTGTTTTCAGGACCGGCGATGCTCGCTCCTCGGGGAGAAGGACCACTTCCGCAATAATTCCGCGAACGCATCGTTACGAATGTTTTTAATTAGTCTGTTAAGAGATCGTTAACGGCGAACGGATTTCTTTAATGTGAAAAGTTTTTCTAACGCCATAACAATTAACTATTTATTTACATATGACAGGCAAATATAATAAAATTCAATTCGATGTATCATGCGCATAATTATGCATTAAAAATGTTGGATTTGGAGAAATGGTGCAGATTAAACTCTTTTACCAAAGTTTCTCGTCAATCCTAGTTTTTAAATTTGTGCAGAATTAATCACAATGGCTTGATTTTTTTATTCATTTTCCTTTGGCACTTGACAGTAGTCCATGGTTGTATCCAGTTTGAGTGGTAATAATTGGTTAGTGGCTGTATTTCGTGACCGATCAGTCGCTCATTAATTTTGCATAAAAAATATGATAGTAGGAGACTGTATATTAATTAACGTCGTGTCATATATCCCCTGTCTAAGTTATCACATTGTCTATAATAAAATCCAAAGAATTAGGTGTTTCATCTCGTCGCATTTTGAGTAAAGTTTGAACAAGTAATATTTCTGGGATGCTTATGTATGTGTATTGTAGTACTTTTATCTGAGGTAATAGCGACTATATTAAACCGAGCTTCATTAAGAGCGTCTTAACACTTGACGAGATGTTACGTATCAGTTACCATGGCCCCGAGCTTCCTCACGTATACCTCTATTATATTTTCTTGAAGTTCTTCCGCCATGATTAAAATCAACATCGTTCACGTTTCATAATATGAATGCAAGGTAATTAGAGTACGTATTACTTTAAGTGACAATTTAACTTTTGAATACACTGAAGGGTCTTTATTAGATGTATGGAGTGCAGCACGTATAGGACTGGCATTTAAAAGTATTTCCATTTCAAAATCCAGGTTACAGTTCCAACGACTGTTAAACAGTGAAAATAAGAATAATTGGTTTGAACGTGAATTATGCATGCGACTGGCTGAAGTATTTATAAATTAAATTTTGTATTGCGAAATTATAAATTAAAAATATAAATGCGTAGCTTAGAAAACTATGTTGGAAACAATAATATAACAATAATTGCTAAGGTGCTACAACGTAAACAAACTTAAACATACTGCAAAAATGATTGAATAGATTATAGTATAATTATATAGTATAAAAAAGAAAATATACAAAAAAATTAATACAGCAAATGCATTTGTGTGCGGCGAGCCCTAATGAAACTGTAACTGTTATTCTAAAGAATTAGACTTTTATGAAACAACTCAAAATGTAATTGATTTTATTAATTTCTTTTAAATAATATTCTCGCATTACAAACGATGCTTTCTCAACACCATCCATAATGTTCCATCAATCATTATTTCAATATATAAAAATGTCTACAAAGACGAGGAACTCACTTAAATTTAAGTAAGGACTTCGCTCGAATAAAATTATGCTTTCCATTCTTGTCCTGGTTCTTTTAAATTATATAATTATATTTTTATAATAAATATATCCATATGTCGTATAACAAACTGGGAAGATGGCCCGCATGCACCGGGATATCGACTTACCTGAACTGACCTAAAAATATGACAATTGATCATCTTTGTTATTTGTTCTGTTATATAAAATAATGTGACACAATAATTCAAAATTTCCCTTACACACTGCCTTTCAAATAAAATTGACCACCCTGAACCACAGAACGTAGAATGATGAAACTTGATGAAAATATCTAGTGCACGTAGAAAAAAAAAGATTAAGTTTTGAAGCCAATCTGTCACTTCTGGCAAAAATTATCTCGTTAGCAACAGTTGCATGTGCCTTTAGTTTGACCATATTTTCGATGTTTTGTCGCATTTGTTCTTAATTGTTGTAACTGCAAGACCTTTAGAATGCCACGAGTTCGAAGACGTGCAAATTTTCATCAAATTAAGCCTTTTAAACGAGGAGGAATTGTCACGAGGCATGAGGCTGGTTTAACCTTCCATGAGATAGCCAGACGTGTCAATCAGTCACACACCATTATAACACAGACTTGTAGAGGCTGGCAGGAAGAACACCTAGAAGTTCGTCGTAGAGGTACTGGACGACGAAGAGTGACGTAAGAGCGAGAAGATCGACTCTTAAGGCGAAATGCAGTTAGAGACCCGGAAGAACCATCACAAACCGTTGGAATAAATTGGATGAGCACGATTTATCGCCGAATACGCACGTTTGGACTACGTTCTTATTTTCGTCTTCCTTTAATAAGAGAACATAAAGCCATCAGACTTCACTAGTGCCAGGACAGCAATATTGGGATCCTCAATGGAATGAGATCTTCTGCAGCGACTAATCAAGATTTTGCTTATGGCACTCTGACGGACGTTGGAGGATTAGGCGACCTACAGGTCAGAAGCAAAATTTCCAATTTGTTCAACATCGCCATACGGCTTTAACTCCTGGGGTTATGGTATAGTGGGAAATACGCTATGGAAGAAGATCTCGTCTGGTATTCATTCCGGGTACACTAAACGCCAGACGTTATATTGATTCAGTATTGGAACCAGTTGTTACGCCATTACTACAAAACCTTTCAGGAGTAGCCTTCCAGCAAGATAATGCGCGGCCTCGTACTGCTCATGTAGCGTCAGCCTTCCTAGAAGAAAACAACATCAGTATCTTGCTCTGACCTCCAAGATCACCAGACTTTAAACATATCTGGGATATGATCGAAAGAAGATTGCGGCGATTACCCAATCCTCCCAATGCCTTAGAGGAGTTGCGTCAACAGTTACAGATAGCCTGGGATGAGGTACCTCAAGAGAATATCAATAATCTAATTTCCAGTATGACCAGAAGGGTTGCTTAGAGCATAAGACTACGTGGGGATGTAACTCATTATTAATTTTGTAATCATTAAATGTTGTCAGTTTTTATGTTATCATTTGTTTTTCTCCTCATTATTTTCACCAAGTTTCATCATTCTACGTTCAGTGGTTCGAGGTGGTCTATTTTATTTGAAAGGCAGTGCATTAACTTCACATGTTCCATATTAATAGTTCAAAATTGAACGTGGATATTTGTCATTTGAATATTTTCATATACAAAAATGAGCAGAAAGGGACAAATGACACTTAGATTTAAGATTTAGATTTAACTCATTTCGACTAATGTTATTGTTTCTATTGTTGTCCTGGTAGGTTCATTTGTATTATTTTATTAATGTTAGACTTAATTTTGCATGGTTCCATAATAAAATTTATTAGAAAAATGCATATTTTAATCGTATCTCAAAATTCCGCAGATTATCTTTTCGGTTTATACATAACGTATTTTTAGGTAAAATCAAGAGCTGTGATCACCTACTGTATTCTAATAGTATTAACGGTAAACAGTGTATACATCTGAAGAATTAAGAATCTATTTTTTTATTCGGATTTTGTTAAATTTTTATCAGTGGTAATAATACGTTGTTCTTCATACGTATTAAATGCATTTCTATAAACGTATATATACAGAACCATAGATGACTTTGATTCCTATATGAAGAGATAAAAATTGAATCATCAAGCTTATGTTTTAATATAACATTCACATCTGCAAAAATTACAGTATGGCTTAATGTTGTATTTCAGCTACTAGAAGGGACTTTAGCTAATGTGGAAGTTGTGTACATTTTGTGATAAAATAAATCCTATCAATTAAATATTTTAAACTAATGTGTCAAGTGCCACATATTTCGTCCTTCAGACGCTGAGGTGCATGCAAACATGAGTTACGAAAAGTTTGTGAGTCTACTAAGGCCATCAAGGTGCCAATACCCTCATATTCGTAATGCTGTGTTAAAGTCTAAACAATAATTCCTTTGTAAGGTTCTGTCAATACCTTTCGAGTTGGCTGCCTGATGCAAATATTTTAATTGCTATATGTCTTATGTCAAAGATAATGAAACCCGGACTGTATTAAAATAAAACAATAAAATTTATAAATTGAGTATCGCTGAATTGAAGAATTAACTGTATCGGGATGTTTTTACGACTATTCGTGGAACCAGCGGTTAAATGTGACGTCCGGACTCGTAAATCATTTAGTTTATTTGTGTTGACCGGAAAACGTACAATTTTACAGCATCCAATAATAAAATTGTCAACGATATTCGTTAGTATATAAGAGCGATTTAGCGAGGTGTTTGAAATATAAATTAATATATTTGGAATTAAATGTTAATATGTTATATGTTAAAGACAAATAATCGTGGGCTGTATTAAAATAATCGAACAATTAATTTTATGAAATTGATTGTTCATCGAACCAGCGTCATTCAGGTATTATTTTGTGTAGCCAGGAAAACTTAGAATTTTGCAGCGTTCAATAATAAAACGACATTTGTTAGTATGTAAAATGAATTTGACAAGGTTTTAGAAGGTTTAACAACGTTCTGAAATATAATCGTGTTGCCTATATTATACATAGTACATAGTAACATAAGTTTATCTACTACCATATCGTAATGTCAAACTTTATGACGTTCATTCAGATGTCGTAATGGTATACTTTACCACACTAGTGCGGTAAAGTGACGTTTTCCGCACTAGTGCGGTAAAGTGACAACAACAAAATTAAACATTTATTATCTATTTATTATAAACATTAATTGTACATTTCTTACATTTCGAAATATTAATTCCACCCAAACATGAATCAACACAATTAGTATTGGCAGAAGAACCTTGAATATTTAACGTATTTTCATTTTCTCCCATAATTTGGTTAGCAATTTTCTTTTTGTTTTCAGTAGAGGTTGAGATGTGCAGGTTGAGATTTGCCATTTTTGTATAATACAAAAAAACGATCGTGAGTTACAGACTTTGCACTATTTCCTTTAGTAATTGCAAATTCTCTGATAACTTTGGTTTTAGTAATTGGTATGATAATTTTAATGAAAGCACTGTTATGATAAATGTCTGTTAATTTTAAATAAGTTAGCTCTTCTCTACAACAAGCTCCGAAAATACCAATAATTAAACAAACCTGTAACAGAGCAACGTATTCTCAAATCAATTTTTAAAGAATGAATACCGTGCACTACCTTCATCATTAAATATTGATCGTCATTGGCTTCTTGCAAAAATATGTGTATTTCATATTTTGAAAACACATTTGACTTTTTTGCTTTATATCCATCGCTATTTCGTTTCAAAAACGCCAACAATTGCGTATGTTTGCTTATATCCACTTTTCTTCTTAATGAAATAGTTGTTCTTAGCATGGAATAATGTGTCCATAAAGTAGACACTTTATTCGTTTTGGCTTTAACGGAAAAGTAAGCAAGCAGAATTTTTTTCTGAAACAGCGTCTCCCACCATTTTCATTTTGCACCATTTTTCAAATCTTGAGTATTCCAACATGTACATTTGCTCAGATTTAGCAGGTATAAGAGTTGAAAGTACTTCGTGTGCAAGAATTTCCACATCGGAATGATGAAAATAATTCTCAGTGTCACTCATTTTTATAAAGAAAAAATGTAAATAAAAGTTTATGTCTGGTGTTTCTAAGGATACTTACTTTAAAGATATCAAACTACTGGATTATTGTAATTTCACGAAACGTCAAATCCGTGATGATTATTATTATTAAAGTTTTTAAATTACTTTTATGGTAGTAGATAAAACATTGTACGACATTCGTATCGTAACGCATTATTATGAAACTCGACTCGACTGTCCTGTCCAACTGTCTCGTTGGACAAATTTCCCATCTCGTTTCGTAATATGGCGCGTTGCTTATATCGTAAATATCTATTATTATAGTAGTAGTAACCTTTATTAGCATATTTACCCTCATAATTGTAACAAACAACATATTTTACATAAATATAAAAATAAACTCATTTCTGCTTGACTCTTCTCCCTCCCAAATCCTCGTGCTCCTTCCTGGCTCCTCGGTTCCATTCTCTTCTGGTGGCTCTCTTGTCCTCCATCTCTCATCCTGTTCTTCTATCTATAACAAATTTTGTATTATATTTCTTTCCCTTCTACCTCTTCCCTCTTCTTTTCTCTTCTTTAACTTTCCGACTTTTCTCCCTCTTATCTATCTCCTCCATTATCTTCTTTCCCAAACTCTTATCTCCCCTCCCCTTCACCCCATCTCATACTTTGCCACTCTCCTCCCTGCCTCCACCGCGATCCTTTCGCTTCCCGTCTCCTGTCATACGATGTAGTCCGGTGTCGATTTTTCCAGTTGTAATGTTCTTATTAATTGCCCTATGTGTTGTCTCTCTACTCTTTTTACTTCCTTGACACCTCATACTTCAGCCCCATACATCATTATGCCCCTAACACATACATTCCAGATCCTCATCGTCTCTTCGAATTTCCCTTTCCTCTTCCCGCATAAACTGGTCTTCAGCTGTTCTCCAGCCTTCTTCGCATTATGCCTTATGTATGCATTAATGCTGTTGCTCTCTTGTCAAGAAATCCTACCAATCTATTTGCCATCGCCTTCAACCCTTTCTCCGACTCTGCCAGAATACGTCGTCTGCAAAGGCCTACGACCAGATCTTCCCACTATAAGTTTATTATATGTCAAAGACAAACAATCGTCAGCTGTATTAAAATCCATCGAATGATAAAATGTACACGTTTCGCGGGATCGACTAATTAAAACTATATATTTTTACGTGTTTTCGTGGAACCGGCATGTAAACATGACACCCGGGATCGTAAATCACTTAATTATATTGTGTAGACCGGAAAAATTTCCTGAAATTTTAAGGGTTTATTAATAATGGTATTTGTTAGTATGCAGAACAGATTTGAAAATGTTTTTAAAATTAAATTTAACTTGCATGTATTAGCCTGTATATGTCTAACATATTTATGATTATACGGCAATATACGTTTGTCCTTGAATATTTACTACGACTTGAATAAGGCGAAGAAGCATTACGATTGTTCCAGAAAAAATTAATGTCACAATTGTATAAATGTCGCAATTGACGAAGTGGTAAAATTCTAAAACAGGCTATCGGGTTAGATTTGTCAAAAATAATAAAATGTCATTGTAGTTGTACAAGAGGAAATTGTTAAAAGTGTTAACTTTGACACAATTGGTTGCAATCTCGAAATTATAAAAATGAAAAATTCGAAATGTGATTTTTTACATAATTAGGTTGGTTTATAAACAGAAGTGAAAGTGTTAAATGTGTCAAAAACTAACGGCTTCATAAATGTTATAATCAAGAAATTAAACAATATTGGCAATTGGCAATATTTTAATTCGACAGCTGAGGCATAAAAACTATGAAAATATAGGATATTTGAATAGGTCACAAATGTGATTGTTGACTGTCAAATTGCTAATTATTATGATAATGCAAAAAATGCAAACATCGAAAAAATTTATATAATGGCCATTTATCAAATTATAACATTTTGAAAATATCTGGTACCTAAAAAGGCCACAAATACGATAATTGTCAAAAATGCAAAAAATGTCAACATTTTAAAAATGCTAAAAAGACAAACAAACCCAACCTAGCTTAATCTGGTCAATTGTTATTTTTGTTTTTCTTTAATTTTTCGCATATTTAGTCAATTTTTCACTTTTACAGTTCTCTTTATTGATATGTTTTACAATGTTGATTGACATTGTGTTACTTTTCGACAATTTTAAGGCATTTTGTATTTTTGACAATATAAACCGCAAAATTGTAAAAGATAACGTTAACTTTGACTGAACAGTCTTAAAAATGTCAAAACATAAAAAATATTTAAAATTTACATTTCTCTCAAGGTAAAATTAATGCGAAATAATAAGAGATAAATAGCTGTCAAAATTGTTGAAATATCTAGTGCCTTATATACAAAAAAATGTCAATATTACATGCATACAATTAAATCGCTAAAATTATAAATGCTCCGGAACTATAGAAAATATCAAAATTAATGACGTCAAAATTGCTAATTGCAAAAATAATAAAATTGTCGAAAAAGTAAATCAAATGTAAAAATTGCAAAAGTCTATCAAAATTAAGAAAAAACAGAATGTAATTGCAGTTGTAAATTAGCCGCCTGTCAGCAAAATTGGTTTGAGTTGGGCTAGGTTTCATTGGTTAAATGTCAAAATTATAAGAAGGAACAAAATCAAAAGTTCAGTTCTCTAAGTAGGTGTGGAATTATTAAATCTGCCTAAATTCCAAACTCAAAAAATTCAACAGTGTTACCAGACATGCCTATAGATTGAATCGCGAAATTGTTTAGAATTATTAGAAATTGCGAAAATGGAAAGTATCAAAATTGTCTAAAAGTGTTTTCAGTCGCAAAAGCGAAAATTGTGAAAAAAGTTGTTTTAGGTGGACTTGAATTTCTCAAAATTTTGGGAACTTTGGGATACGCGAAAGAATATTAAAATATATTTTCCAAAGAATTTTTTGTTGTTTTTATGTTATTATTATTTAAAACTCTTGTTTACGTGGGTTGAGTTGGCATGTGTTGAGTTTCATTTCACGGTTTGAGTTGTTTATTTTTTCCCCATTTCTACTTCTGCAGAAGTTCACGGTTCTTGTTGCAAAGATTTTGAAGCGAGGTGAATATTATTATTAAGATTACATTCGAGAGACATCCACACATCTTGATAAAATAATTAACTCGAGCGTCGTCTATTGTTCGTTGTACATCCGTCCAATAAAATCCATACCCGTCCATGCGCTCTCTTGACCAGAAGACGCAATTCACTTCTGATTTGCATGATATAACGAGACCAGGGTCGCAATCGCGACCAGGCACGTGACCTAGACCCTGATAACAGAGCGATAACGCCTCTTATCAACGGGAAAAGTGGCTTCACGTGCGCCGCCCCACACAAACACATACATTCGTAGAAATTCCGGTTCGTGTCGATAGCAGATAAAGAAACACGTACCACCGTAGATGTAATAACGGCGTTTAGCCCTTTTCTTAATTAGTCACGAGGTGGTATGGTGGATGTAATTTTATGATTGGTACGCGCGGGGGTAAATTGCTTGTGTTTAATGACGTCCCGAGTAGTTTCCAATGTATGCCTTGAAAGGTGGGTAGACGTATGCCTCGAAATAACGACGCCCCGAGGACCGTACCATGTAGTAGCGAAATAAAATCAAGGCGAACTTGACGTAACTGAAACTGTGTCAAGGTTAACAAGAATATATGCAAATAAAAAACTTAAATGCAACAATTACAGGGGAGAATAAAGCAGGGCATAAAATTCTCGTCCTTATTCTGATATGCGCTGATTTGTTTATATTATAAAATCTCCACAATGTTATAAAAGAAAATTTTGTATAAATGAGAAAATAAATAAATCAGTCGTAGATTTTTTAAGCTCGAAAAATGATTGCTCCTAATTTTAACATAAATAATATTTTACCAACTTGGTCATTGACGAACGGTAAAATTAAAACTTAAATTATTTATATAATATATATAACATTTGAAATGTTCTGAATATGTCAGCTCAGTCTGGCTGTTAAGAAGAGTAATTTCCAAATTATGGTCGGCTTTAAAAATTTCTAATGATTCTAAGAGAGTAATGTTTTTCGCTCTGTCGGCAAAATGTAATATTACATAATAATACAATGGGTTGTGATGTAGTTGGTTGGGTTGGATTGGTTTTGATTACCAGCAGTTAGCGTGTATTAATATAATGACGTACAAAATATAATTTTCGATTCATCCCAGTTGGGTTGGGTTGGGGTAAAAACAGTTAACCCTTACTAAAATAATGGTATAATTATAGTAATATAATTTTCGACACTTCTAAGTTGGGTTAAAAGGTGTTATCTTTTCTTAAAATCATAACGTATAAAAATGTAGTTTTCGACTGACATCAGTTGGGTTCAGTTGTATTATGTTGGGTTGCATTTAGAAGCAGGCAAATTTAGTTTACAACTTTCTACCAACGAGACCGTTTCTTTTGATAAATATCCAATTGCAATAAGAAAATTATTTTTCAAACGACAATAATTTTGGCCTTCTAAATTTGCTAAAATGTGAATGACTAAAAATAGTGCGACAGCAAATTCAACAGAGAAAGTTTCGCTAAATAAAATTTAAAGACGTTTTGACAATCGACGATGACTTGTTTCGTATCGCTTTACATTTACGTACATTGGTTTGAAACGTGTTTATGTTTTATCGAATGTTGCACAATTTTTGGCGAAAATATTTTTAGTTCAATTGTAACGTTCAATTATTATGACAATGTCTAGAATTACTCTTGTGAAAATACACTGATCGCCAAAAAAGCATAGCACCCAGAAGGGACGATCGTACGAACTTGAAATTTTTGTGTCAATTTGAGATTGAGTAAGACAATGAATGATAACAATTTCAAGAAAATCTGTATTTAAGAACAAAATGTTACAAAATTAATAATGCATGGTATCTCCTCCAAAACGAATGCATTTATTTAAGCGCCGGGCCATACTTAAAATTAAATGATCAATTTCAAATTAAATCGGCATCTGCGGACCTTGCAAGCCATGGCAGTAAATTCACATTATTTTCATTGAAAGCTCTCTGCGCTACTTTTGCAATGTGTGGCCTAGCGTTGTCTTGCTGGAAAACACTTTTGCGACGTCTTTGGAGGTATGGCAACAAAACTAGCTCCGAAACTTTGTTGATGTAGCGGGCCGCGTTCGGACTTCCTTGAATGAAGACTAGAGTTGAACGGCTTCCAAATTGTATTATACCCCAAACCATAACACCCGGTATTAAACCTGAATGGCGTACGCGTACAAAATGCATATTTACCCCTTGCCCTCTAGGTCTTCTGACACGCAACCGTCCATCAGATTGCCATAACCGAAATTCATCACTGAAGATGTTTTGATGCCATTCTTCGACCCAATGCTTCCTCAGCCTACACCACTGGAGCCTGAGAACTCGATGCTCTGGGGTTAAAGGAAGTCGAACTATTGGTCCTTATGACACTAAGCCATACGAACGATAAATTTGTCGCATAGATACCTGTATTTCCAAAACAGCCCTCCAAGTAGCCCCTACCGACCGAATTGTCTCGAACAGGTTAATTGAGGCCAGTCGCCGAATACGCCTTTCTTGACGTTGTCTAAAATGTACCTTAAAAAATTTGACAGGAGCCATGAAACAAACAAAAAGTTCGCTGGTTATGATGAAATGTTAATCATTTATTCCTTCATTTGAGGTGTATATACCAAAATTTATAGTTCGTACGATCGTCCCTTCTGGGTGCTCCGTTTTTTTTGCGATCAGTATATTAATAAATCTATCCCATCGGTGCCTTGGAAATATCATCAGAGAAAATCATAATCCTTAGGTATTTCTCATTTCGGTTGGGTTGGGTTGCCAAGCAATCAATGAACAAAAACGGCGATCAGCAAAATGTAAAAATGGGTTAAGCTTTTTTAATAAATGATCGTCAAAGTAGTAAAACTAAAATAAATTAACAAATAAGAAAATATTTTTAAAATTTTAATAATTATTTATTTCATTTTCCTGGTATCTACATCTTCAGTTATATTTTGACACTGTTTATTCGTCTATTTTGCATAAGTATGTTCTCCAATTTCTAATAAGTTAATGTTAAACTTTTTATTTATTATGTCATGCTTTTATTTTGCTAAATTCACCAATCGGGCTTATATTAGTTTTTGCTTCGGCTTTTTGTTTTTTATTTCCAATTAGTCCAACGCCTCCGTTGCATATTTTTATATTGTTCTTCATTTCTTTGCTTGCACCATTTTCTAATTTTGCTATATCGTTGGGTTTGGTTCGATTGGGTTGTTGGTTGGTCGATTATGTTTCATGTTTGTTTATCCATCAGCGCTTTATCTTTGACGAACGTCAGAAAATGTTAACTATTTCGACACCGTTTTGTAACAAATCTTCATTATATCAAAAAATATTACAGAAATATTAAAGAAAATAATAGAAACATTCTGTATGTTTCTATTATTTACATAAAAAATAAAACAAATTAATGAAACGAAATAAGCAATTGATGAAACAACAACAATATATAAATAAAACGAAAAGAAATGAAAATCCCACGGGATAAATAAAGGGAAGATAATAATAACTGCGTGAAACTTCAGTGAACGGTGTAAAACTTTTCGTAACTAGTCAATAGTTAGAGAAAAGCACGAGTATAATAATTTAAGAACAAAAGCAAGACCGACCGATATTTAATAGTGAGTCACTATGAAATATAGGAAAAAGGGTAAATAAAGTAAAACAAAAAGTCAACTGAAAATATGAAGAGAATCGTTAATTATTAAAACATTTGAAATTTCAAAGATTGCCCAAAAAGTGATTGACTTTAATTAAATATTGTTGCGATATAATTATTCTTGATATACATATAATAACAATATATGTTGTAAATGTAATTTATTCATATAATTATTAGTCAAGTAAATGTTCTCCTATGGAAATTTGATTGTGAAATGAATAAATTGTGAATCACATAGCCATTGCACAAAGCTTTAAAACGAAATTTCGAGTATTTCCTAAACACATTTTATTCCGAGATAAATATAATCTAGTACTCTGGAGTCCTGCAGACTTTGCAGGAATCTTACTTGTTACTCCAGCGATTACATTCATAAATCTGCAAAAGAGATTGGCGTCACGACTCTCGGGGAAGAAAAATCCCCGAACTGGGGTCGGTGCTAACCGATCACTTACCCCAGGATTTATGTGGAAAGAATTCGGAATACAAACAGAGAAGATACGGATCAAATGAGATTTAAATAACCTACTTTCATTTGCGCGATTAAAATCTTAAGCTCGGGTATAAAAAAAAAACCAGAGGTGTGCAACGACCCTTTGTGCGCTTAAATTTAATAACGTTTTTTTCTAGCGCGCGCACAGATATAATTTCTTAAATGACAGATTGCCCTGCTTTCGTATTCCGGTCGCCGAAGTCCATCTATTGTGAAGGTAACTAATTTTCAATTTCGTCCCTTCGTTCCCCCGCAGCCGCGAGACTGAGACAGTCTGTCGCACACCGACCTTACATTATTCATGAAAACTGCAACGTACTCCACATTTATATCTCGTAAAGATCCAGGCTTCGTGCTAGGATAATACAGGAAGGATATCACTATCAATCATGTGTGGTGTGACGCAATTGCATTTTGGATTTTCTCTGTATCACTGGAATGAATTTCCGATCTCGCCCTATTTATTATATGCGTAAAGTTTTTAACACTGAACCGTTAAAGATGTATCGACAGTAGTGATAGAGCTGAAATATTTATAAATTCCATTTCATTGGCGTCTGGTAAATTCCATGAAAAATAACTGTGATTCGTATTTATATTTTAATTTAAAAGTTGTAAACACGAGGGTAAAATCATATTTACTTTAAAATAAACACGGAAGCAAAATGTGAGACGATCAATAAAATATGGCGTGAGTTTCGTTTTTCTGACAGTGGCATCGTCAAATATAAATAGTTATAATATATATGCTTTGTTAGGTAAAACTCCATCACTCTTTGCGAATATATTTCGATACTGTACTTTTAATTGGGTTGATAAATCTCGGATCTATGCTTATCATCGCGGATGACCACCCAACTTCGTGAAATTCATGCATTAAAAATCACTTTAAAGGTGACATCTGAAATATTTCAGAAACAGACAGTTGGCTAAAGAAAGTGCAAAAATTACGTAAATTTATTTGGAAAATTGCTATCTTAATTACTATAATTATAATTAATTATATATTTCAATTTGCAATAACTTAACAGAAAAAATTCTACAACTCAAGATAATAGCCTAAAAATATTAAATATGTGCTCCAATGGAGCAAGTGCTACAATGCCTCTTAGTAAACGAGTATTATATTCTATTTTATCTACTTTGCGTTACTGATTTTATATAAATTATACAAAATTTCGGATACAAAAAAATGTAGCATTATAACCTAGGGATATTTAGGAGTAACGATGGCGACATCGTCAAGTCATATTTGACAGGCGGAAAATACCATTTGAAATATTTAAATTTCTTTAAATTTGGTGAAAAACTTCAAAAATATGGCAGAAGAGAAGGATTAAAGCTATGTTGCTTTAGTGGAAGCTTTTCGTTTAGTGTGTTGCTCAAATAGCGCATTAATAATTGTAATAAATTTAACGTTTCTAAGATTATGGTTATGTATTCGATATTTGACGCGTGTGTTATGAGGAGTGGAATGAAATGTCGCCAATCTTACAGAACAAATAGTTACCAAAAACAGTTTAATAATAGCCTCTATTATTAAACTGTTTTGAGCCCATTTCAGTATCATAATGGACCTATTGTTAACGCAAAGTAGATAAATATACATTAATTACGTTGAAGATTTATAAATAGTTTATTAAAGTTTGAGGAAAAATACATTGGCGCTATTGGAACAAGTATGAATAATAAAAATGTATGAGTATTAAAAGGCATAAGAAAAGTTATCTAGAATAAATAAACATTATTATTTAAAACTTACTATTTCTTGTTCGTCAATGAAAGTGTTCGATTATGTATATTTTTAGTATTTGCCTCTCGAAATTAGCAGGGGATGGTTGATTCTAGAAATTTCAGAAATCTTTCAAAATTGTGATTTGAAAATGTTTTGATTGTACAAGGTATTTTCAACTTTCCCCTCGAAATATACATACAAAATTACAGTTATAAATAAACTGTTAATTTCTGGTCAGAAGGTACATTTATTAATTTCCGTAAGATTACTACGTGTTTAAGCGGTGTCGAGATTAAAATGAAAGTTCACAACAATGAAGGTTTGACGATTAAATGTCAATCGGTGCAATCAGTATAAATTAAATTATTTCTTTAATTAATTAATTAATTAAAAATCCCTTACTACACTTGATTATTAATAAATCTTAATATTAATAATTAATTAATATCGTATTTCGATAAGTAAGTTATCTTCGGTGAATTATATAAAAAAAATAGATTTTACTGAAGTTGTCAACTCAGTAGTAGAAATACCAAATTAGATTTTTATATTTATTCACAGTGTTTTCTTAATTTATTATTAAGAGTTACTATTTTCTATACAACATTGCCTTAACCGTTGTGGGTCCTCGAAAGTATGAAAACATAATACCAAACTTTAAAATTTGTAGTAGGTTGAATTTTTAATGAAATTATGACTCGTTTTATTATTGATAATTATTATTTAAAGGTATCTGAGTGGTCCTTGTTCATTTTAATTTATTTTGTGCCTTTTATCTGTGAAACATGTTTACTATATTTTTATATAAACGTTTCTTCATAGCATCAGTCAAATTTTGCATGGATATTGATACTTTTTTCTTACATAAAATAATGAGTTTTAAATGGATATAATATATTTTTCTACTCACATGTTTAAAACGCCATTTATCGAATATGTTTCCATGACGCTAAGTGGCCTTTTAAACACACCTTGACAAACCGTGACTTTGTGCGCTTTAGTCACGGGCTGAAGTTAGCTCACCTCGACAAGCCGTGACTTTATGCGCTTTAGTCACGGGCTGAAGTTAGCTCTAGGTTTTTAATCGCGAAAATCAATTGAAACTCAAAATCAAGTTAGGTGTCACTTGTCGTTAATCTGTCAAAATAACTCGACGTGGCGCGACAAGGAAGTTTGTATTTTGTGATAAAAATAATGTGCCATTCTTGTAAAATATGAACCGAAACGACAGTGGAAGTGAAGATGATGTTTGTATTGTATTAACTCCACCAGAAATTACTCAAGCAGCGGCATCGGCAACTGCTAGTTTGCTGCCAGAGAAATCAAAAAGTCAGTACGAACGTGCATATAAACCTTTCCAAGATTGACGTCGAGAAAACCAAACAAATTCATTATATGAGAATGTGTTACTTGCTTGATTATTAATGTGGCTTAAGATAATAAAATAATTTCCAAATTTTAGTATTTTTGTGATGGTCGTAGAAAAAGTATAGTATGCAATTCGTTTTATAAACTTCTCTAGACACTCGTTTTATTAAACACTCGCTCCGCTACGCTCCGCTCGTGCCTAATAAACTCGTCACTAAAATTACGTTTATAAAACTTGTTGCATAATATACTATTACCTACGACTAGTATATAATGGAAGTATTATATTTGTGGTTTTTAAACAATAATGCTATATAATATTCTATTAGGGAATAATGACGAAGGATTAATAGTCATTATTCCCTCTTGCTCTCCAATCACAAAATTTCTCAAATTAAATAATACCATAGAAACAAAATACACAAACTCAAAAGTGTCATTGTTATTGATAGTTCACAACCATAACTAAGTTGTTCATTAAAAATCGCAAATTTATATATTTTAGTTGTAGATAAAGTAGAGTATACTACTCGCAATAATGGCTATTATTCCATCGGAGTGTTACCCCCCGGCTGCGCGCTCTGTTCCTAAATACTTTTCCTCGGGAATAATAGGTATCATTATTGACTCGTGGTATAATCTACTATTATGTTTGACTCGACTGTAATCAGCTGTTTTATGACATAAAATATAGGACATAAAGTGGTACTTTATCGGACTAGTCCATAATGATAAAGCAGTTTGGACTCCTGTCAATGTCAAATTATTTCAAAATGTGTTCTTTAAACACCACATACGGTAATCTCTGTAAACACATAGAGATTTCGATTTGATTGCCAAAAGCATGAAGCGCAAATTCCTTTACGTCCGAAGCCACTGTTGGATCCATTTTTAAGTCAGAATCGATAAATTAATAATCATCGACAACTACGTAACTATGACAATGGCGAATGCATATCTACCTACTTTGTAGGTAGGTATGATGTAGATTATTAAAGATTCTCATAAATAATAATTGAAGAAAAAATCTTTCATTGCGAGTCAAACATATAGGTATGTATGCAACTCGTACATAATCTGGCTTTTTGGACTCGCCCTATTTATCAGACTCGCTCGCAAACTCGCCCGACCATAACTCATAGGGCTCGTCCAATAAAGACCTATATTATGTACTTGTTTCATAAATAGCCATTATTATATATTTTATATTTTATATGTTATAAGTAATTCTTTAGACAGTGTCCAATGTTGCACTAACGAGCATTTTTGAATACCTGTATAACAGTACTATCATAAAACTATGATATAAAGTGAACTCTTGCTGCCCGCGCGCTCCGGACATTCAATCGGAATCTGCACTGCGTTCAGTACGCACGCAATTCATTCTCGATACGCTCTTTTTTTTCAACCTTGTTTGGTGTTTGAAATTGTTTGAAGTGAATATTAAAAAAATATTATGGAATCTGGAGAACAACATATGTACTTAATTTTAATGTTTAATATCTTTAATTATAATGACTATTTACTGTTCTCACGGACCAAAAGTGATATGCAAGAAAATTATTGTGTATTTTTACAAATTAGTGTTTTTGTAAAAGTGCCGAGTGAAATCGGCTTATAATTTTTTTTTATAATAAACCATAAAGATTCGCCATATCATAACAGTCAAAAGCTTTTCCGCATATTTCCACTAATGATGAGATGTCCCCAAAACGAATTTCAAACCTTATATCACGATTTAAGGAACTTCAAAAATGATTTGAAGAAGATATGGATATTTTCCAACTATATTGAAGAGATATTTATGAAGGAAAACGAGGAATGGCTAAATACCAGCGCACAACTGGACAACGAGTTCTAAGCCGGGACGCCCAAGCAAGGACGAAAAACAAAAGAACTCCGTGAACAGGTACCTGTTGAGGAGCTTACCTTCGCTGCTAGCGTTAGTCAACGGATGTCTGGAAATGCTGCGGCCTCTAAACTCATAATAGATGCAATTCAACACTAACAAGAGCCAAACGGCACAGAGAAGTAATAAATACCGCTCAGAAACCAAAAGTAAAAAGTACACACCTGAAGAAGCTTTGAAAATCTTTGTCGAAGGTGATTTTACAAGGAAGCAGTGGGAGTTGTTACACGATTCCAATAAGGGTATATTCCCTTGTTATACTCTTACAAGAGAAGCAAAGAAACTCTGCTATCCAAAACCAGAGTCAATCCGAGTTACGGAGACGTGTGTTGAAGTTGTGCTTCAAGACTTACTCGATCACACAGTTATGAGACTATGTCTTTATCTCGAGGATGTTCTTCAAATCTGTGGTGCAGAAGAATTGGAAAACCTGGAATTTATCACAAAATGATGGCTCTCATCAAATTGCTTATCAACAAAAGTTCTCAGAGAGCTTTAACGATGACTAAAACATATTCCAAAGTTCATTGGAACTTACGAAGGAAGAAATTAAGTATGTGGAAGATCAAGCAAACCATCTGCTGAAGACCAAAACAGAAAACCCAAATGGAGTCATTTTCGTGCGACATGTTTTACTCCCAACCATGGTAGATGCAAAGGTTTGCAATGGTACATCCTCTGCCATAAGATGTTACATATGTGGAAAAACCTCAAAAACCTTCAATGACTTTGAAAATACAAATGTGGAGGATCCTCAGTTATTAAGATTCTTCATGCAAGAATACGTTTGTTCGAAACAATTTTCCATCTTGCATACAAACTTCCACTAAAAAAATGGCAAGCCCGTTCCACAGAAGATAAAGCAATGGTTAAGGAAACCAAAGAAAAATCCAGAAAGAATATAGGGACTTATAATAAATATGCCAAAAGCTGGTTTCGGTACAAACACGTCCAGAAGATTATTCCGAACCCTGATTAACCTCTGAAATAATCACAGGCACAAATAAAGTGTTTATGTTGAAACTTTAAATGATCCTGGAAGCGATGTCCTCTGGCCACAGAATACATTCAGAGAAATTCGATTCTTTCTGCAAAGGTACTGCAAGAAGCTATGTAGATCTTTACGGTTCGCATCCAATGACCCCTATTTTACAAAAAAATCCTTGTGCATGGCTCGACATTAATAAAATATGCAATGTTACCTATAGGCCAGCTATCGAAAGAGTCTGCGGACTACCGTGCATAGCGACAAGACTATGCGAGAAAGTTTTCAAGGTTGCAGTGTAATCAAGATGTCCTGCTTCTCACATCGGACCCATTTATATGTTCTGCAAGGAAACGCAAACGTAGCAAAAGCCAACCCTTCTTAACTGAAACTTTAGAACTGTTAGAGCTAGAATAGTATATTTCAATAGATATAGAAGAAACTCCAAGAATCAACCAATCTGATGAATCGGATTGGACCAATTCGTACTTTTTATTGATATTTTATGTTTTTTAATGATTTTTTTCCTTGTTCGTACCAAATAATATGTTAACTGTATTCACTCATGCATTTTTATTAATTTCCAATAAGAAAATAAGTTAAAATAATGTTGTCCGGTTTT
The DNA here is from genome assembly GCA_959613385.1 of Geotrupes spiniger. NCBI lineage: Eukaryota > Metazoa > Arthropoda > Insecta > Coleoptera > Geotrupidae > Geotrupes > Geotrupes spiniger. The sequence continues at coordinate 44,659,696 of OY390732.1, forward strand.
TGAGGCAAAATGGTCGTTAGTGCGTTGTCGGCACGGAAAACTTTGGTTAAATAATGATTGTCTGTAACTCTCGAATTTAGTTCACATCACTAATATTTGTGAGCAAATTGACTTTGATATTAAAAGTTATTTTGAATGATTTTTCTTATATAAAATACACCCTGGATTTAATTGAATATCAAAATTTATACTTTATTATTAATTTAGGTTATTTTCATGACGTCTTTTGTCTGTGATTTTTTTTATCTAAGTAATTCTTCAGCGAGTTTCGACGTTGTCGACATCGAACACTTTAATTAAATAATCTTTGTTTGCAACTATCGAATTTTATTGGTTAATGATTAAGTAATATTTGTAAAATAATAAAAGCTATATACTGTGGAATAAACACAGAAGACGGCTGGCGAAGAAGAATAAATAAAGAACTAGATATTATGTACAAAGAAGCAAAGATAACATAAAAGCCCAACGACTAATGCTCGTATTTATAGTCGTACCTTAAGGCCTCCTTACTGGTAAGAAACCTTTAGCGCATTACTTTCGTTCTATAAACATTCCTTGAGCATTCCACGCCGTCCTCACACTTAAGGTAGGTAGGAGGCTACCTTAAGGTTGATGACGACCTCAGCACATGCGCAGTGTTTGACGCAAGTAACATGATATGATCTGTTCTGTTACACGTAAAATAGCAACTGATGTGCATCACTGCATCACACACAGGCAGTTTACACCACTAGAACATACATTTCCCTATCATGGAAGCGTCCAGTAGTGTAATTGTCCCACTCAGCCTAGAATACCCGAAGGACGGACTTTAATACGTAAATGCGATATCGCGTCAAGGAGTGCTTGGGTAAGGAAGCCTTGAGGTAAATCTTAAGGAACGACTATAAATACGGGCATAAGGAGGATATGGAATGAATGGCGCCAGAAATGATTACCGAAAATGGTCCTAAACAGAGCCAAAATTGGAAGAAGAAAAAAAATTGAGGCCACGAAGGACAAGGCTGGAAAGTGTAGAGCAAGATCTAAAAAGTCTGAACGTTAAAAATTCACGGCCTGTAGTACATATACATATAATATTTGTGTGATCATCGAGTCATAATTTTGCCAGGAGTAGTAAAATTTTAGCTGATTTTAAACGATTTATGTAAAATACATTGTGGATATTAAATGGATATAAAAATGCTATCCTTATTTATTTTAGTTTATTTTTATAATGACTTTCATCTATTAAATCTTTTTATTTAAGCAATTCTTCATCCAGTTTTGACGTTGTCGAAACGGAAAACGTTGGTTAATTAATGTTTGTTTGTAACTGTCGAATTTGAATTTAAATTTGATTAAGTAATATTTGTGTCAGAATGTTGGCAGAAGTATTGTTTTCATATAATAGTTATTTACATAAAAGTCAGGAAAATCTCACATTACATTACTCGGCACTTTGTGCCGAGTACTTTAAAGCTCCGAGTCAAGTAAGAGATTTTACTGACGTGTTTTGTATTACATTTGTATTACAATTTTAGAAATTGTATTTACAAATTCCACAAAAATCAAGTTTGTCAATTTTGTTGGCAACTACAGTTACAAAATAAATTGCGTCTTGTAAATTCTTTACAGTACTAGTCCGGAAAATTCAATTTTCCTGCCCGTAAATAAGCAGGAAAATGACGTTTTAGAGACGATATCCTGAAAATATATTGTTTTAAATGGATTTATAAATTTTATCCTTATTTATTCCAGTTCATTTTGTCAAACCTTTTTATCTACGGAAAACTTTACTTAAATAATGTTTGTTTGTAACTTTCGACTTTAATTGTTTAATGATTATGTAATATTTGTGTGCAAACTGAGCTGCTAGTGTTCCATGATTTTGCATGATTTTTCTTATATAAACATTGTGGGTTTTAAATGGGCATAAAAATTATAACCTTATTTATTTTACAATATTTTATGATGTCTTTCATTCGCGAAACATTATTATCGAATCAATTCTTCAACCGGTTTCGACGTTGCGGTTTCGATTAATTAATATTTGCTTGTGTTTAATAATCTACATCATACTTACCTACAAAATAGGTAGGTATGCATTGTCATTGTAATAGTTACGTAGTTGTCGACGAAAAATATATTTTGACAACTGCTAATGATTATTAATTTATCGATTCTGATTTAAAAATGGATCTAAGAGAACCAACACTGGCTTCGGAGGACGTAAAGGAAATGACGCTTCATGCGTTTGGCAATCAAATCGAAATCTCTATATGTTTACAGAGATTGCTGTATGTTGTGTTTAAAGAACACATATTTTGAAATAATTTAACATTGACAGGAGTCCAAATTACGTTATCATTATGGACTAGTGCAATAATGTACCACATTGTGTCCTATAAATAATGCCATAAAATAACTATTACGGTCGACTCAAACATAAAATATATTATGGGTCTTAAATGTATACACAAACCTTATCCTTATTTATTTTAGTATATTTTAATTTATTTTTGTTATGCCTTTTATCAAGGAAACCTCTGTCTTATTTTTATCTAAAATCTTTTGAATAACGCTCATATATTTTTTTATTTTTCTAAATTTCTGTACGAAACGCTAGGTATAACTCGTACCAAAATTCCTAAACATTAATTATACAGCAAACGCATATGTGTATTGTAGCACAGCCAATATGAATATAAACTTTAAATCTTTCGACGTAATCGACAAGAAAAATTTTGACCAATTATTATTCACGATTCTCGAATTTGATTGGTAATATTTATGTGCAAATTGATCTGTCAAAATTTTGATAGTACTGAAATTTGACATGATTTTGAATTATTTTATCTTAAATAAAATTCATTACGGGTTGAAATTAAATACAAAACTTATGTAATATAATATAATATCTTTTAAGCCAAGTATGGCACTATTTTATTTACCGTAATTTTAAAATTCCCAAAGAAATTTATTTTTGACGATGTTAATGAGAATTTTTGTTTTTTTACAAATTCGTCTTTGCAGGCTATTTTGTTGAAAACGTCAAGGCATCGGTTGGGTCAGTATACTTTACACACAACTAGTCCCATCACATTGAAACATAGTCTCTTCCAAAAATCATCTTACATTTTCATACCAATTCACCATTTTTCATTTTAATTCCGCAAAAATTATACCGGCGATGATTATCCGCCGTTTTCCGTCCCCGTTCGCAATTAATACACACACTCGCGGCTATTTACGAAATAGGTACGCAACGTAAATTTCATAGCTGTAAATTTTTCGCCGAACTACTGCGAATTTGTAACTCGATAAATTCGCGTGGATTATCGTACAGTAGACATATCTGACAAGCTTAAACGTATGTACGGTCGATTTTTTCAAGAAGAAGAAAAAAGTAAGGCAGTAAGCCTAGTGGCCGGGGCGTGGAATACGGGGCATAAGCTGGAAGGGTTGGAGAATGCGCGCTCCAAAGTGTATTTTGTTTCGGCTCTCGCGGCGGACACTTCGAGTCTGGTGGCAGCAAGGAGAGTTTCGCTCTCCTGCGCCGCTGAAACATCGCCGAGCTCGCAACGTCGATGGTCGACTTATCTTGAAATATTTGGATATATTAACTCACAATTAACTTATTGTGTTATGTCAAAGTTTAAAAGGCAATTTTAACAAACAAATAATTTATTAAATTGATTGTTTCAATAATATCAAAGTTTAAAATTAAATATTTGTTAAGGATAATCGAAATAAGCAAATAAGTAAAACCAAAATTTCAACGATATCACTGTTCGTATGATCGTATAATCACATTTAGACAATGGAACATGAAAACAGGATAAGACACTGGGATAAAATATGCAGTCTTTGAATTTTATATAAAATGTGGATTTATATATGAATAAAAAAAATACTTTTTTATTTTAATAGTAAACGGCCATGATTAACGTACGTGGCCTACTACCACCCCATATCACCGTAACATGATTTATTTTGCACATGTTGTTAATTTTGCTATTTCTTTACTGTAATTTTGTTTTTTTTATTGCATTGAAATGTTATTCTTAATTTATTGAAGATGAGTTCGAATTGTTTTTTATTTGGGTTTAAATTGTTTTGTACTGCATCGAAAATTCACTTGTTTTATTTTTTACTTACTGGTAAAATAAAATCATCACACAACGATGTAGTTTATAAAAAATAATCTATTAATGTTAAATGTGCATTAAAATCTCATGGACATTAATAAAAGAGAATGGATTTGCTACACGGACTTTTTTAATTCCTGAAAGATCATTGCGTTATTATTATGATCCTCATTTCGCTAGTCTCCCAGCCCAACCCAACAATATCCAACTCAACCCAACCTATTTTTATGTATTTTAATGATCATATAATTTTTTGTGTGATATATAGTTACTCACTAATTTATGACAAAATCTAACAATGGATTTTTGCAAATTTAACTTATTCAATAAATTCGTTGTATCTAAATGGATCGTGTTTCATTTATTTTTTATTAACGACAAAATGAATGGAATGGATGATCGTTTTGCTCATATGATAAGCACATGAACACTAAAAGTTGTAAGCCAAATCTTAGTGGTTGTGTGTGTCTAGCGCTCTAGCGACCAAACGATTATAGCTAGAGCTCTGAAACTTTAAACTTAACATTTGTATGTAGCAAGGAGGAAAACGTCCTATTTTGAACGCAATCTCTCAACCGGAAGTGATGGTTTACTCGTATCACCATTTTCCATATCTCGAAAACGGTACACGTTACGGAAAAAAAATATTCTTACATAAATTATAGATATTCATATTTTAAACAACTTTCATTTGAAAAGTTTTTTCGAAAAACGTAGTATAACTGTTATAAGAAAGTTTCGTGCGGACCACCGCGGATTTTTACTTACTTATACTTTATGTATAAGTATAGGAATCATGAAAAATTTCGACCTCGAGATTTTAACGGATATACGCGTTTTGAGGTCCCCTGAATCGTTTCTGACTATTTTCGGAATGACGTCTGTGTGTGTGTGTGTGTCTATGCGCGCTCTAGCGTCCAAACGATTATAGCTAGAGCTCTGAAACTTTAAACTTAACATTGGTATGTAGCAAGGAGGAAAACGTCCTATTTTGAACGCAATAGCTCAACCGGAAGTGATCGTTTACTCTTATCACCATTTTCATTATCTCGAAAACCGTACGAGCTATCAAAAAAATAAGTTCTTATATAAGTTAAAGACATTGAAATTACAAACAACTTTCATTTGAAAAGTTTTTTCGAAAACCGTAGTATAACTAAGTATAAGTAAGTTTCGTGCGGACCACCGCGGATTTTTTTAGTTGTAGCAGGAATAATAAAGTACATATGTCTGGCACTTCAATAAGTTGGCCATCATACCATGCTTATATTTAAACATACAATAATGATAATAATTAAATAAAATAGTCACAACGTTTCCAGTGACTCTCATTCTGCCTGTGTTCTTTCAAGCAAAGCCATTCTTGTAACATCTTACTCAGCCATATAACACCCCCGCCCATAATAATTGGAAGGTTCCATCTACGTCTGACATTAAAATCGAAGGCTTATACTTAATTTAACTGTTCATTAAAACTGTTCATTATGAGTGGTAGGACTCTAAGGACAAATAGCGTTGAGATTTTCAGGGAACATTTCAAAAGATGGTGCCATGGATTGAATTGGTAGTTAAATCGGTGATAGTTATACTAAACCACAAAATGCTTCGTTCCTATACAGTGCATTTTTTTAACGATACCTCAGGGATTTACATAGTAAAAACTTTACCTCGTGTTAATGTTATTTTGGCTGGATAGATTTTAGTCAAATTTAATACACATTTAATTTGCAATATCTTTTAGCGAACTTTAACATGTTTGAGTAATTTTAATGATTTATGTATTTGAAATTTTGATTGATAATTTTAAATATTTTTCCCACATAGTAGGCTTGTTTCACTGACGTTAACGAATTGACGTATTGTATTGTAGCAGACCAAATAACTTGGAGGAATTGAAAGCAAGGATACTCGCAACATCTGCAGAAATTAGTGTCCGACAGCTTCAGAATGTTAAAAACCATTTTAAAGATAGATTAGGCTATTACTTAACTGCCAATGGTCAACAATTTGAGCATTATCTATAGACGTTTTTTAAATAAAAAAAGTTAATTTTATTTCATATTTGTATTTATATTTATCATATTTGTTAAATAAATATTTGTAAAATGTGTATTAAATTTGACTAAAATCTATCCAGCCAAAACACCGTTAACACGAGGTAAAGTTTTTACTATGTAAATCCCTATGAGGCATCGTTAAAAAATTGCACGTATAATTTGATTGAATTTCTTAAAGTCAATTAAATGTCATACATGTTTATCCATTAAAATAATTAAACCGCTATATTTAGAACAAATCTATACACAGTTCATACGGATATAATAAACGATGTCTACGAAGTTAACCCCGAAGTTATAGAAATACATCCTTCACTCCATTAACTTCGATACTCAAAACTATATCGACCACATTTTTAATGCAACGTGCGGGATAAATATGTCGTTTTCGACTGCGAACGTTTGACTTATTGGATCTTGTGCTAACAATGCTAAGCTGAAAGGGTTGGGCAGCGTCAGATGCGCCTTGGACAGAATCTATTAAGAGGATTAGGTCCGATGAAGCCATCGTCCGCCTCGCACAGCATGTATACCAAAGAGTTAGGCTTCTTCTTCATTATCTGCGGTAGCTAGTCGCTTTTGATTTTACTACCTCTTTATTCCTCGTCATCGCATAAAGACCATATTAGAAATAAAGTACGTTTCATGCGAGAGTCCACTAATTAATTTTTTTCTGAAGCTCGATGCGAATTTGCGTACGTTATTATGCAAACTCGGCTTAATTTTACACGCAATTAAGGTAGGAACAGTAAATTAGATCAATTGGAATTGGACGATTATTGATAAAAATCAGAGAGAAGAAAACTGGTGATGGCATCGATCATTACGACGATAAAAATATGTAAAGTACTATATTGATGTCATTTGTTTGACGTAGAGAACTGATCAATTTGATTAACAAAAGCATGCAAACACTAGTAACTGAAACTGAAAAAAACTTTCACGAAAAAATATTGAGTCAATAAATGAGTTAAAGCAACGTATTATTTCATGGACTTAGATCGAAATTATGCCACAACAATTAATATGTCAGACCTTATTGTAAACAATCAGTTTTACAATGTTAGGTTACAAATATCCGCCTGAATCCGAACTATGAAGTTATGCGTGAATGTTTCCATATTTGTTTTAAAAATCATAATTAACATTGGGACGTCATATAGTAAAATACATAATCAAATAAATCATTTTCAACTATGCGAACAGGTAGTAAAACATGAACGTCAATAGGTACAGATGATAAGTGATTTCAATATGTCTTCTTAAGGTTATAGTTGACTTAATTGTATAACAATTCAAGTAAATTAGCATCGTGATTATGTAATTTTTGTGAATATTTGCTCTTGTATGTAATTATTGTAAAAATAACGTAGAATTGTGTAATGTACATATATCGTATACCTATCTAAGTAAGGTTTATATATTTATTATGTATAAGTTGGGCGATTTTAACACATTTGGCTTAGCAACTGCATGGACAAGAAAATGAACATCGCTTTGACCAGCGAAAATAGAACATCTTACCATGAGTGCCATGAAAAACCTTTTTTAAATATTATCTTATATTACCTAAGAGTATATTTTTTTTAGCAATCTGCGTAGTTTTAGCTATTTAAGAATCCTAACTTACCAATTAGAACAGGCGCAGTGCATGGTAGAATTTGGTAATAAAAAGTTAACCTAGAAAATGTGATAAAACGTCAAACAAAGCTTCCGGTTAAACAACTTAAAATAGCCCATCATTTAAAATTGATCTTATACACAAACCACCTACCCATAAAAATATAAATGTTAGGCACTTTTTCGTGGTTAAAAGTTCGCAACAAAATTATAAATAAATCTAAATGTTAAATGTTTATAGATACGTGTTGCGTTGCGTTTTCTCGATGCCATTGTAATGGGGATTATTTCATTTACTCCATAGAAATCTAATTTCCGTAGTAGTGAACAATCACAACCTCGTGGTTGAGAGCCAAATTGTTAAGAGAGGGGTATTTAATGATTAGTAGAACACGCTGAGTCGAATGAATTTAGTTTAATGTAACCAGGACATTTTTGGACTTACTGTAGTGGGACTGCTACGATCCTTACTCCAACGCAGCCCAAGCGTATGGAACTAAAGTTTTGAGAAAAATTTTGTGGTTAAATTAACGAAATTAAACTACACGATAGCACGTTGCCATTGATGTCAAACATTCTGTCAACATTCTGTCAACATCGTTTATATTGACACCTCAAATTTTCCGATCACATTGTTTAAAATGTCTTACAAACTTGAGATACGAAAGAGCATTTATGCACTGGTTAGACGAATGGCTAAACGTGATGTCTTACAAAATTGGTCGATTTCATTAATGTTCCCCAGGCAAGGCCTATCGAAAAATTCTGGAGTTTGCTGTCGCATAGGGTGTACGATAATGGGGAGCCCAAAATGAAGAACAGCTTCGCCGTCATATTTTCCAGAAGATTAATGAAATTGACTTAGAAACTGTCCAACGGCTTATGGGATATCTAAAGAGAAACAGCTATCCATTATCTAAATTATGTTACGGAGTTACGATTGATGTATTATTATTATTAATAAGAAAACAATTATAATAGTTAACTGTGAATAAAATATTTAGCCCCAAAATTTTTCTCAAAAAATTAGTTCCATACGTTATTGCATTTCTTTGTGATTTTAATCCACGTTAGGATCGGCTCTTTTGCCGTCGGAACTTCTTGAACTGACGTAAATTGCCCACTTAACGCAAGCAAATCATGATGAACCCAAAACTTTTGTTATGACAAAATCTTTTTAGACTTTTCGTAGGTAGTTGAGTGCAACGTGCAACTTACCCGAATGTGTGTATATAAACGAACCCAATTACGAGGGAATAAACTCCAACGTAACCTAATCCAACATATATATATTTAGAAAAAATAAGGAACAGCCTTCTAAAACTAGTTTTTTGCTATTTATCAATTCTTATAACATTGGTGTAGCTATATTAATTTTTATCCCAGAAGAAGATGGATATCTACAGTAAATAAAAATCTAGGGAGACGTTGTGTCCTGGATTTGAAGGAAACAGCAACCAGTCGAAAAAGTGGAAGCTGCTAGTAGATAGATGCACTGGTCCAGTAGGGCTGTAGAGTTGTTTCATTATTGTTATATTAATTCATTACATTTAGTCAAAATTATTTTTATTTGTCTATATGTATCTATATGTGTTTGAAAAGTCTGCTCTTCAATTAATTATATTTTGGTTGCCCAAGGCTTATAATGTATGTAAATTCCGTTATAAATGTGGGTACATTAAAACAACATCGAAAATAATTATATTAATAATAATAAGAAAAATAAAAACAAAAATTGAAAGTGACTGCCTTAAAGTTTGCGTCTTTTTATATGTTTATTATTTCTATTCTTATATCATTTTCATAATTGGGCTTTTTAGTAAGAATTGGATGTTTAATTGTTGATTGTTGAATTTAATTCTTAGTAAACCTTTAAGAGGTGTATGATTTACGAAATTGTAGTTATATAAAATTTATTTTTAAAGTTGACCCTCGATTTTAGTTTGTTGCGGGCTACTTTAAGGTTATTTTTTGAATAGCTTTGAGGAAGTAAATACGTATGTATTGGTTTGATACTTTTACGTTTTAGAACATCTCTGATGTTGAATTCACTGTGTTATACCTTTACATTTAAAGTTGGTGAGACAAGAACTTATTAGTTTTAAAATGAAAATTTCCTGGGTTTAAAATTAAAATTTGAATTAACATTAAACAGTTGAAGAATTCCAGGTGTGTAATATTTGATTCAATACAATTATTTAGTGAATGATTTTCGTGAATCGTTTTAGCTGTTTTACGATAGATATTTTTTTTCAAGTTGTATTGGCTTGAATTAAATATTGTGCAAATATTCTACGTAGGTTTTTACAATGCTTTGTCTGAGTTTATATAGTAAATAATAGAGTAGCTAGTCGGCCATGGGACAGCAATATTCATTTAATCTCATTTGCCATATTAACATCCATTGCATTCGGTTTTACAGCGCTTATTTTTTTGGGATTAGTGTAGAGGGCATGGTGTAACAATATCTGGTAAAAACACAAATGCTGGGGATGCTGCTAAACTCAATTAAACTTAAAATGAAACTTGAAATATGTGTCGAGTTAGATTGGGCATTGCCAAGGTTTGTTACGATAATCGTTGTGTGTTCATCTTATGTTGTGTGAATCAAGTTGTCTTCAAAGAACCCACGCTAGGTTTGTTTATTTTCTGTCCAGTTTCGTTGGGTTGGTTTGCGTTCGGTTGTGTTGGTTTAGTGCTTCGAAAATGCTTCAATGTATTTCCAAGACAATAGAAAACTTAATGTAACGATAACTACAAAGTAACCGAAGTACTGTCCAGTCATTTGAAGTACCTTATAATATTGTTATCGAATTTCAAAAGTTTTGGATTCTGTACACGTGAAATCATTTATTTTGTCAACTAGGTGCCTATGTTTTATCTGCCAATGTGTTACAATAAGATCTGCAATTAACACTAACTAAGGTTATCATTAAAAGTATCATAATTAATGTGTAATTATCACGTATTATGACGTCATATAGTGAAGGTATCGCTTGACCAAATTCGAAATACCTCTCGGGCGAAGCGACCGTACAAACCCATTATTCGAAATGCTTCAAAACCGCTAGATGTATGAACAAATTATATATAAATGTGGAGAACTGAATTTGCTAATAAAAACCCATGGAATGCACATATCTATCTGAAACGGTTTTCAAGCCGGAGGAGTCCAAATTCGACTTCATGGAACTTTTTGGCCTTCTAAAATCTCCTGAATATTACAGACACATCAGGGCGCACCAAGTGTGGTCGAATCATTAAAAAGTTTTGTGTTCCACGCAATATTTGGCTAAGAAATATATAATAGAATACTAAGAAACTGCCAAAATTGTTGTAAATGTGGTAAGTATTACAGAATTCTGGGAAAATATCGAAATTGTCCAAAATATAAAACCCAGCCCAACCCAACAATCTAAAAATATCAAATTTGCAAAATTATCGAAAATTTACGACATTGTAAGAAACATAAAATCAAAAACCAACTCAATCCACTGAACTGAAATCATTTCCTTACTAATTGAACAATTTTCGAAAAATGATTTGTTTCAGGTGTATTATTGAATTAAATTTTGGTATAATATTCTTACTGGGTGTTTGCAGTGGTTTGTGTTAGTTGATATACTAAATCGTAGAGTATGTAGAAAGTCGGCCATGTGACCGACCGAACTAGGATTTATTTAATGTCATTTGTCTTGTTATTAAAAAATATGTTCGCGCAATAAACTTTAATGTTGCTAAAATTATTTTATTCGGCGATTGATCAACTCATGAAATAAAGTGTCGGTTATATAAGTGTCGTATTTTTCGTACTTTAAACGATGGGGGAAATGTAACTGGCATTGTTATGTAATTATATATATGGACGACATCGAAATGGAAAAATGTCAATGTGAATCGCTTCATTAAATTTCGTTGAGGCAGGTTTACGTATGGATTTTATGCATTTTTGTTGATTTTTAATTTTCCGTGTATAAATTTGGTAAATATGTTTACTTCTGGTGCAAATGGCTGATATGGCGGTAGAAGGGAGCAATTCGTCTAGTGCAAGTGCACCCACCGGTCGTCTCACTCGTCGTCCTCTTTGAATCGATAGAATCCTGGACCGGTGGTCCTTGTCGCTCCGCAGGCGGGCCGCTCCTGCGTCCACCCCAAGTTCTCTTCAGGAGCCGCAAAGTGTGCTCGGCGTCGGCAGTGACTAGACGTGCAGTACCTCCCCTCGTCCTACCTCGGGTAAAATCGGCGTCGTCCGTCACGACGCGTTCTCTCCACTCTAAGACCACGGCGACCAAGTTCAAGTCCTGAGTCCAGCGGCCTCCGTTAGAAGACGCTTCTCTTGAGATGTTTACCCGTCCCGACACCAGGTAGGACAATTGCTACCTTAACTTTGTTTCTTGTTGTTAAAACTCGGGGTAGTTTTGAAGTCTTTAAATTTTCACTCGGTAAAAGTTCCGCAAACTACACTTGGTATTTAAGTTTATCAGTTGTTCTTGTTCCCGACTAGTTTACTTTCTTCGTCCTGGGTCGATATGGAGACTAACTTTAACTCGCTCCTAGTTTATGACAGTTTGAGAAAGTTTTTTTCTCGGACAGGCACCGCCTTACTTAAGGCTATTCATACTTCTCCCACTTTTGGTAACCCACTTCTGCGCAACCAATAACACCCGAAGACTTGCACCAGCAACATTGCGGACAATCAGTGACAATTGTTCGGCCACGTACAACAATTTCTTATCACTGTTTGCACGACTGGCGGCAACGCGAGTTTTAATTAAATAACGAATTAGGTGAACGACTGCTTTCGCAGTTGTCGTCGGCGATTAATAAAAATTACGGCGCCGTAATTGAAAGTTATTATGAATTTAATAACGCAAAACGTTTAAATATTTCGGCATTATAATAATTCTGAATTAGCCGGCGGGAAGGGTTGAACGAGGCCCCGCCGCTGATTGTAATTTGTGACATCTGCAATCCCTCATCAAGGGTATGGAAATGGCGCTCTTTATCGCGTAATGAAGAAGGTGAAGGCGAACGATTTCGGAATCCCGATTGACTTGGAGAAATGCGATTCGGTTCGATCCGCTTTGATGAATTTTATGCGGCGCGGCGCCCGTCCTTCCTGCGACACGCCGCTTGCGATTTCTTAGGTTCTAAACAACGGACGAATCGAATTAAAATCGATGCCGCCGACTGAACGGCAGCGTCGTAGGTGTCGTGTTTCTTGTGCGACGGGGAACGTTGCGGAATCGAATTAGGACTGTTTTTACGGACAACCCATTCGCCGAAGTGCATTTAATTGTTCTGCAGTTATTGAATTATCTCCGGATTAAATCGCGTTTATATAAAATAGTGTTGCGAGCGCGTGATCTCGTTAGTTGTATTATTTACCGGGACACCGACGTTAATTTGTATCAATTATGTCGCTCGAGACTTGCAGTTTTTCTTTGCCGACGCTTGGCGGCGCACCAAATTTTACGAACGCAATTGAAATTGTATATCCATGGATTGGTTACATTTTATTACGTTTATTACAAGGTAACGGCTATTTTATATAATTTAATTTTAATAATTTATTGTACACACAATGTACCCCTTCTATAGTGGTGAGGGCTTCCAATTTTTCTTAGATGGCCTACCGGAATTGAAAGGAGCATATTTTTGCTTCAGACTTTTTAACTCATTTTTTTAATTGTATGAGATGATAAGATAATGCCTGTTTAAGAAAGTTGAATTTGTGCACTACATCGAGCAAATTAATTTAAAATTGAATATTGGCTCATTGACTTGGAAAATCACATGGTTCTGTTGAATATAATAATATAATAAATAAATAATTTTTAACATAAAAATTTCAACGCACCAGGTTCCCGTTATTTATCAAAGTATTCAAGGAATTATCTCAAACAGCGTGTTATACAAACATTTATAATTTTATGATTGAACGTTCTTTTTTATATAAGCCCTACATTGGGTGCTATATTCTTACTACATGTATTTAAAACGAGATTTTGGTTGCTAATTGATATGACGAGGAGCTGGTAGCGTTTGTTTGTATCGAATTTAGTAAATGGTGGAATTTACTCTTAATCTGACTATCTTGTTGTATTTTCAAATATATTATTTCGTATCGGCTCTTTTACCGTCAGCACTTGTTAAAATAGTTAAGAAATTAGAAATCAAAAAATAACCTTAGATAATTATTCTTAATGGAATACACGTATATATTTACTGAAAATTTTAACAGGTTTTGACTGATAGACTTATATAGGTATTATTAGAATCATCAGTAAGTTTGAAAAAATGTTGGTCAGTTCATAGTTTTCAATTACTTTTCAATGTTGTTTTCATGGGTTATGGTTGCAGTATGAACGCTGAACTTTAAAATGTGATTCCTCCCATTTCTCTTCGGCAATTGTTTGTGTAAATTATGTGATTTTGCCATGAAACATCTAGAATTCCATGTGTCAAACCGTTTATATCGTTAACCTTATTTTGATACGATTTTCTAAGTTATTATTTGTTTTACCTGAAATGGAATGTTTATATTGTTTGCTTTTTAAATATATCTAAATACAGGGATGTGTGCCTAATTAAGTTATACGTTGCTTTTTGGATCATTTAAATTTATAGTATTTGATAGCAAACTATTCATATGACGTTCCAAACGATTCTGATGCATTTGCACTTCTATAATTTACTTTCGTTGTGAGATTTACCAGCTTGTCGTTGAATTCTTCATATCATATCATTCACATATTTCACATGGTTCTGGTTAATTTGGGTGTATAATAAGTATGCCTATCAAGATTTTGCCGATATACTCAATTTTAGCTGCAAGAGTCGAGTGCTGTTTTATCTTCGACACCATGCCCTAAATTTTACTAAAACATAGGATCTGGTATATTTGATTGTATTTTTAAAGTTTCGTCACAAAAGTATTTTTATAATTCAAATATAAACTTTTTTTATTCCAATTTCTGTTATTAATTTTCGTCAAACCCCAGAAGGAAGTAGTTTTTGTCATATTCTAACTATCTTTAATGAAATTTCATTAATTTTAATTTTAGTCCTGCTCAATTTCGTATAACTCTTTTGGCGTATTATTTTTTGCAATCTATTTTATTATTAGGCCTAAACACTTAGAGCTAACATATGGGCGTTAGGTGTTCTTTATTATTTCAAAGTATTTGTGGCATACGTTTAAGCTTATAGGATCAAAAAGTATTCGTTTCGAAATTTTTAGTTTGGTCTCTCATGATGTTTTATTTTCAATGGTATATTAAATCCTTTCTTTTATGTTTGTTTTAAATAAATGTTCTGGTGATAAATAATAATTGAACACTAATAAATGACGTAATTCATAGGATTTTCCGTTCCACCACTCCATATGAAAAATGAAACATATCTGGTACATCTGTTTTAGGTCTAGATTTTTCTACCAAATATTTCATTAAACATTTTCATATTAAATTTCGATTGAGATTTTAACATCATATTGTGCAATTCCAAAGACTTTATAATAAAAATTGAATTTAGATCATCTCCCTATATCTTAAATTTATTATCTGGGCGAATTAAACACATCTTTATAATTACACATAAAATAATAACACATGAAAAAATGCTTAAATGCTTATATGCACATAAACCCAGTCTCGCATCTAACGAAACTCTCAACTCGGCCGTATATAAACGTGAGAAACAAACACATTTTTTATTTTCATAACTCATTGAACACCAAAAGACTACCGAAGAAAACGATAATAAAATGTGTTTTATTTTTGAAATGATACGCATAAAAAAGACGAATTTAAATTAAAATAAGTTTCATAATTATTTTTTATACTAGATTTTCTAGATTATTTTTGGAAATATCCTTGTGTTTACTGTGTTTCCAAAAAAAATTTGTTATTGTTCTCTGTTGTGTGTTCCGTAAGATTACCATTGAAATTCTTGAAAAGCATTCCGCATGTCTGTTTAATTTTTGCGTACACTTTTACTGATAAGGAATTCTTCTAGGCGAGTTCCGATCGCAATAATCGTAGAATTCCAATCGCTACCGGTATAAATTACGCCGAACAAGATAAACTCATCGAAGTGTACCGTCCGTATGTGACGTATGTTATCGTCATCGGCGGTGCGTGAGCCGTAAGGCACAATGCTGAATAAAATAAATCGTGCGTTTATTCCCGTCCCGTCGGCGGGATCGTCGCCGCTCCGCACGGGATGCACGCACCATATGTTTGATCGAGTTACTGTTAATATGACATGCGATTGTTTATCGCAGTTTCCTTGATTAGATTCGCCCGTTTTTCGCGGTAGTTTATGTCGTGTCACAGTTATACTTGGCTAATTCTCCTAATAGTCGTTATCGTTTGCCGTCACATCGCGATATGTGTTTCGTTGTGTAAGTTCGTTATTTATGACATCCCATTTGTATTTTCCTGGGCGAAATTTTGTCGTCGCGCAAAAATAGAGAAATTTGTTTTTGTCGACGGGTTATTCGCCAAAAAGACTACGGTTGTATAAAATATTTTCGTTAATTTTAATTTAATGTATAGATTTTATGTAGCTATAAAAAGTATCTCGAAAAATGTTTTTAGATACAAAAAGTTGCTAACTTAATTTACTCTTAAATTTATCATTCGTTATAATATTGTTAAATTTCAAGTTGGAGAACGACGATATTTTTTATGTTTATATAGACATAGCCTTTTAAACCCTACATGGGCACAATTGCAAAAATGTATTTTGGATCCGAAGATTCACGTTCCATCATATAAGTAATAATGTAAACGATGATTACGAAACGCGAAGGTAACCCGGATCTGGATATCTGATCACTGTTTGAGCATTTCAATTCAGTTTCCCTGAAAATGTGCAAGAGCTTTTATTTTTTGTATTAAACTTTGGCACCCAACGTTTCCATCGAACTAATTAAGTGACTGTTTCAGAACACATCTGGAGCATACCCATACTCTTGGTATAAAAGAAATTTCAACAACTGACACTGACAAAGCTACCAATATTAAAATTGCACATTGTGTATATTTGTGTGACATTTTTTAGATTGTTTCGGTTTTCCTTTCTGTCAAACCAGTGAGCGTTTTAGTTAAAGCTAACACGTTTGGTGTAAAATTTTCTTGATAACTTTGGTGTGTTAAATTATTATAAAAATGGTTTAAATTATACTAAAAGAAATAAAAGAGTAGATAGTGAGACCTACAAACAATGGGAACAGTTGGTATGAAGATAACCTCACCAATGGGACATACGTAGTGAAAATTTATGACAAAATATGCAAGGAGGGGCATATTAGGCCCGATGGAATGCATTTACCATACGTATTTGTGTGTAGGCGATGCGGTAATTGTAAGATATTGAATATTGCAGAGTAAAATCTACAAAGAAAAATATTGTAGATTTCAACGTTGGGTTCATGACAAGAAACGTATGGTAAACAGCAAAAACTCGAAGCTACTGTATGTGTTTCTGCCAAAACTAAGTGACAGAAGACATGGAATGTAATTAATCATAACGTAGCATGAAACTAGAACCCAACCCAACCCAACCAATATGTATTGATGAGTAAAATAGACAAGAATTTCCAATAACATCAGCACATAGTTTGGTAAAACGAACTTTAGTTTTTTTTATATAACATATGAATGAGTTGATTGCTTATGCGATATGAATATCTTCATTTGGAAGAATCTGAAAGAAATTCCAAAGGTGACGAAAAAAATAAGAAGCTGATTGCTCATGATGCAGGTACGCCGTTCTGAAATGACACAGTTATATGTATACTACAATGAAAATTGTGGCATTGACTAAGCCTTGGTTTAATGTCATTAAAAAAAATGACTACAGCAAAGATGCGGAAAAGGGAAAACTCTTTTCCGCATTTCTTTTTTGCATAGTTTGTCCTTTTTGTACTTTTGCCGCGATTAGTATTATATATGATATGAAAAAAAAATTCTCTTGGTTCTTGAATTATGGATTATGGGATTATCCATCTCATATTTATCACTGACCATATTATATTTAAACCACACGCGTTGGTTCTTTTTTTGATTTATTATATTTTTGTAATATATTCTTACTTCTTCGATGATTTAAATACCATACTTTTTATATTGTAGTAATATTAAATGATTTCAAAAAATCGCAAATAAGTTATCTGTATACATTTTGGTTGCTTTGTAGCAAAAACTACCTCATTAATTTACTTCTAGGGAAACAATCGACTCATGTTCTACGATCGTACAATTAATTCCCAAAATGTGATAAATAATATTTATTGAAATCAATTGGTTGTCAACGTAGCGAAGTATAAATAGATAAATGCAAACACTATTTACATTATTTGTGCATGTATAGAGCCAGCACATTGCATATATTAATAACGTGTATATAAGCCGGAATGCATACCATCCATTCTAAGGGATATCGTGCACTAAAATAATACGAGTGCTACCCAAGGGTCATTAAAATAACAATCTTGAAATAGATTTCCAATTAAATTGCGGAACTGGTTCAAATCTCATAATTCCGCCGATTTAAAATATTTCATTCACCACTACATTAAATGGTAATATGTTGGCAATTAAAACAAATCAAAGTTCAAACTTTTCGCTTTAATTTCGATTTATTTTGGTATCATAGGTTTTCGTTGAAAATGGAAAATGTGAAAAATAAGAATAATAAAAATAAAAGTATAGAAATGGGAATGCAAGGCAGCGGTGAGAGAAAACAGAAAAGTGGTGGAAGAAGGAAGGCTTAGTAGTGAAAATATACAAAGGATGATAATAATGGGGGGGGGGGGGTACATACAGTATATAGTAACCAACAGATAAAATCCTCACAGGGATTAGACGAAATAATAAAGCGGGAAGGGGAGAACATAATAGTAGGATGAGATCTGAATGCAAGAATAGGGAGGAAAAAGCAGCTGGAGGATTGGAGGGGAGTAGATGAGAGGGGAGAGAAAGTTTAGGGTTGAAGTTGCAAATGGAAAAGGAAAAGTAAACTGAGAATTACTAAATGGATGGGAGGGGAGAAACGAAGAAGGGGAGTTCACATACGTAGGACCCAACAGGATGTTAGTGATAGATTACGCGATCACAAGTAAAGAAGCGTTGAGGGTAGTGGATAGCTTCAGGGTGGGGAACAGAATATAATCCGATCATTTGCCTCTAAAGATAAAATTATGGGAGGAAAAGGAAGGGTAGGAAAGGAAGAGAGCAGAGATAAAGGATTAGTGACCATCTGGTTGAAGAAACCTGAAGTAAATACAAGGAGAGGCTAAGTGGAGCGGACTGGGGAAAGATAAAGAAAATAGAAGAGATGAGAAAGATTGTGGATATGGCAATAACAAGAAAGAGCAAAGGGAGGAGAGAGAGGGAAAGGACATGGTTCGATGAGGAATATAGGAGAGGGAAAAGAGCGATGAGGCAGACGTTTATGGAGATTAGAAAAGGGGGGAAGACGTGGTAAGAGTACTTGAAAGAAAGGGGTAGACAGCTAGATGTGGTGAGGAAAGAGGAAGAACTGAAAAAAGAAAGGAGGAAGGAGCGCAGAGGCTAAGAAGCTAGAGAGACATTTAGGACTGTCGCAGGAAAATAATGAAATGAATTCACATGGGCAGAGTTAATAAAAACCAAGCACGTTGAAAAGGGGGAAGCGGCAGGAGAAGATGTAGTAGACATGGAAGGATGAATAAATGCACAACAAGAGGTTAAGAGAGGATGGAGAGAAATAGGGTGAACGATAAGGGGGAGGAGAAAATGCAAAAAATAGTAGGACTGCGATCGTTGGAGGGAGAATTATCCAATACCCCTTGGTCGAAATCCGTGTTTGGTAATTTGTGTAGACTTGAGGCAGCATTATATAGAGAATATATAGAGGATTACTGACAACGACAATGGAAAAGGGGAGATATCGGAATGGGTGGTCACAAGGATAAGGCAGATATATGAAGAAAAATGGTACAGAGTGTGAGCAGGAAATGAGAAGACATAGAAGTTTAGGACGTTAAGAAAGTATGCTTAAGCCTCAATTGTTTAATATTTATATCGCGAAATTGGAAGATGTGCTGAGGAATTGGCAATATGGGGGGGGAGGACAGGATTTGGTCCTTACACAGACGAAATCCTGATGGCAGAGACGGAGAAAGGGCTGAGATAAATGTCGCTCAGGCTGGAAGGATTCCTAGAAAAGAGAGTGTTGGGACTGAATAAGAAGAAGAAGAAACCGACGGTGTTCAAAAAATGAAGAGGAAAGAAATAGGAGGTACAAATGAGTTGGAATGGAGAAGCTATAGAACATATGAGAGAATGGATGTACATGGGAGTAGTGTTGCTGGAGAAAGAAGAAAGGAGGATTCGTGGAGTCATTGAACATTTGGGACATCTGCACAATGATGTATGAGGGTAGAAGTATGGGGGGGTAAAGAGCAAAGAAGGTTAGACAGAGCACAATTGCGACAGATGAAGAGAACACTACAGCTAGAAAAGTCTACACGAGAGTATATCGTGAGACAAGAATCAGGTACGGCGGGATTAGAGGTACTGGCGGCGAGGGGGGTAGTAAAGTATGAAGAGTATTAAAAAGAGAGAGAGAGAGGTAATAATTTGGGGAAAAGAGTGATGGAAGAGATAGAGGGGCGCAGAAGACAGGGGAGGGAATTATCAAACTGGGAAGAAAGCAGGAAGGGATATGTTTGAAAACGCGGGACTGTCCATAGAGGAGGTAGGAAGAAAGATGCGGGAGGGCAGGGAAATAGAGAGGGGGTGGTGAAGAGGCTGAAAGAGGCAGACACGCAGGAAAGCCCCCGTCCATATAAGGAATTCAAGATATAATTGAAAATATGAGGAAATAAGAGTATTTGGGAGGAGACCAAAATATCTGGAACGGTGAAATACGAAGGAAGAGGAAAGAAGAACAGCAAGATAGAATGCTGAAACGAAGAGAAGAGCAAATATGTGAGAGGAGTACGAAAGGTGCGAGATATGTGGTAAAGGAATGAGTGGAAAGATTGGTGGGAGGATTACGAAGAGACGGAACGGAGCAGGGAGGAGAACGAGAGTGTAAGAGAATTGGGATGGTGCTGGAAAAGAAAGACAGAACGATGGAGTCACTGGAGAAACATAAGGAGAAGATAGAAGAAGGGAGGAAAATAAGGATGAGAACAATTAATGGAAACGTAGAAGGAGGACAGGGAAGGAAAAGGGAAAGTAAATCGGTATAAATATTCTGTTTTACTATATATGGAAATGCCAATAAAGGTTTTTTTATATGTTTAATAAGTAGTCACGAAAAATGTCAACCCCCCTCTCTTGAAAATAGATCGACAGATCATTTATGACGCGTTAGAGGGAGAATGGAACTATATGAGCTGTATGATCATTATTATTGGTTGCCTACGTCTTGGAAATTAATAAAATTTGATTGGCTGTTGAGTCGCCGAGTTCCTTTAAGTGTTATTGCGTCTGAACAGATTGTAATAGCATGTCACCTAATTTTTTAATTTATCATGTTGAAAGATTTAGAAGCACACCGTCTTGTAAAATCCCTTTGATTGATTTTGTCACATTCGCCAAAGCGTTCTCGCGTACGTTCCGTTTGATTGAAACCTTTAGCGCGAATGGAAACGCAATGAATCTTAGGGCCCGGTGAAATTTGCAACGCAAATAAGCCCATTAAAGTATTTATTCGCACATATATTCACAGTTCAACAAATGATGAATTTTAAATCTGCGATTTCATCTTTAATTTCATTACCGCCATTAATATTTATAACCGCTGTTAATAAGGTTTACGTTTATGTGCATATTAAGCCATCCCAGCCGTCACACATAAAACTTAAAACACACGTCGGCGGCGAAGAGTGATGTGGACTGGGCGGCGAAATGTACGCAGTGAAACTCGACGAAAGTTGGGGCACATATTGGCAACAATGGGATATTTGCATTAGTAAATTTTATCAAGCGTGAATTTCTAATTTACTTTCCGCGAGTCGATGTTGTTTTGTAAAGCAGATAAATAAGGGAGACGTTAACCGACGTGTTTTATTATCTGAGACCGGGTTATGTAATAACACCTCAAAAGGAACGGTGTACACAATTTAATTAATTACTTGCTAAAATCTATTCCAAAACTTCAAATAAAAACTATTCGTACGCAAATTTGCGTACTGGCCATACTCGGCGCACTCCTATGCAACAAAACATTTCGCATTTAAACTTAAAATATAGTACAGTTCTTTGAATATATTTTTTTAATCATTTTATGAATTGTGATCATTTATATTTACTTATATTATTTCTTGACGTATAATCTAAAGAAAAACGACCTAACCCAACCCGACCCGAGCCGATTCGACCCAACCTATTACATTACAATTAGGAACGAAACACCAGACAAAATGAAAAGGCACCAACGTTGGATTTGGATCAAAAAAAATAGTACACTGCTGAAGATGACAACTTAGTTATCGAAATTTACATCTAGTGTATATAAAGTACTGTGTGGTAAGGGTAAGTTTCTTTCATTTTATTTTCCATCCACAGTATCCAATTTACTATTAAGAAATAGAACAAATAAATTAATGAAAACTCCGAAACTTGATTGATAGATCCAAAACAATACTATAGTAATATACACCTATTTCATGCGAATGTTACTAAAAAATATATTTAGTCTTTATTCCTTACTACGTGAAACTGAGATAACCGTTATTTGAATAAAAAATCTTTATTTCTTTTAAAAAATGTTCGCTAGTACGCAAATTTTGCTACACGAAAAACTTTCTCTCGCAGTAAATTTGATTTCAATTTCTTCTTCATCTTGTCTAGATCTTGAATGTCCTTTAAGGTATTGGGTAGGATATTGGTTACTGATTCCATTACCCATTTTCATGATTTTCCGCTCATGATGCAAATTTTCAAGTTTAGAGTAAAACCGTAAAACCCGCATTGTTCGTGACGCTTATAAAGGAAGGCAAAGAAAGCGTTACAGGCAACAAAATGTCCAGCAGTCTCAGAAATTCATCAACATTATTTTGAGGGATTAGCTTAAAATTGTACTAATATTTGCCCGAAGTTCCAATTCCAGTGGAAAGTGGGGCATAATCTAGAGAGCAATTCGGTTGAAATGTATACAGCCATTGCCAAATATTTACAAAGTTATAAGAATCGGAGCAAGTTAAAAACAAAATAAACGGTGTTCAACCTTTAAAACTAGCCACCAACGTTTACTGAAACAACAGAACATCAAAATCGTATAACAGTATTTCAATAGTAACGGTAACGCCCTACCGCAACGATGAACGCGAAAGACATTTTAATAAAAAGCAAAGGTAAATAAATAATCAACTACTTACCAAGTACTAGCTAACGACGAAGGCTAGGCGATGCAAATAAAAAATACAGGTCTAGGGAACAGAAGTGAACGGTACATTGCAGCAGTAATGGTGCCGACTTTACTAATGATAGTGTCATTAGCCGGCGTTTAGGTAAAAACCATGCAATTGGCGTCGCACGTGAGGAGGAATCCATAAAAAAACTTGGATAATAAAACGCAATTCAGAGTTTACTAAAAGGTACATACGATATATCCAGAATATTGAGTGAGAATCTGACCCTACACGTCCAAATAATTCTTCAAAAAATTTCTCCGCACTACAACTACCGAAGTTCACACGTTAAAGGTCAGAGACAAAAGGCAACGCACTTCCGCATCGCTGAAACAAAGCTACACCCCAGCGATCTCAGAAAGCTCAGAAACATCTCGCGTCGTGACGCACCTGTTAATAAATTTGCACTTTGTTGATCACACTTTCAGATCGGGGAATAATTATTTGTCATTCTACCGTCAATGGAACACCAAAGTTAAAATAATTTTGAAAATCTGGAGACTGCAACGCAAGAGCCACTGAATAACTTTACACTTTGGTGAAAGTTTTTGAGAATGTGAGGAGAATGCTCAGACTTCCATATCGGGGGATGAAATATATTTTGATTTTGCTATAATGACAAAGTTAAAATAATGTTGAAGATCTGGAACGATTTGATTTTCAGACATCTAAAGTTAAGACAATCTTGATAATAGAATCCAAGAGCCACTGATAAATTTACAGTTTTGTGAACGTTCTTGAAAAGATGAGAAAAAATTGTAAAATGTCAGCGAACGATTGTATATTTGCTTTGTAGTAGTAAAAAAATAATATGTTTTATATTGCAGATCAATTGCAGTTAGTTGTTGAGCACATAGCATTAGTATGACAAGAAAACAAAGTCTCTTTTGCATTAAAACGATAAAATCTTGGTACATAAAGACCATTCAGTGTTTTGATTCAATATAAAGTTATATGGCGTAATAAGATCAGCGGTGTACAATTTTATGGACGCAATCTTCTGGCGACAGATGCCAGGTTTATTATTTTACGAAATCCGGATACTTCGCGATTCCGTGATATAAAACGTTTATTCCGGAGATCTGGAGCAAGTTTTCATAAAAATTTTACTCCGCCTTTAACGAACAGCGGCCGCATTTTTACCCGACAATTTCAAATGATCGAGATTTTCGAACGTTACCGTCGGCACTGCAGAAAAGGTACGTTAGCGAGTTAAATCTCGCGCATTGGAAACTTTCTAGACTGCGCGACGAGGAAAACCTTCAAGATCCAAAACTAACGACTGGTGTAGCGTTTCGGGGAAACTTCGCCTTCGTCTAGCTATAACGGAACCTGTCCTTCATAATTACTAACTTTTCTTATTTATTTCGCATTGTAAGTACGTTTCCGTGAAGCGGTCTTTGTTTGGAGCGTTGCGCGCTACGCGCGCAGAACGGAGATGGAAGCGCCGTGTGAAATGTGCTTAGTCGACTCGCGGCTTGCACATTCATTATAAAGTAGATATGATGTTGATGATGAAAAGAAGATTCTTGATTTTCGCTAATGAATCCCTTGGTAATTGGGATATGTAGCAGTAACGGAGTGGTCCTCCTGCACCGTCGTATAAATAATGGGCAGGATAATAGCATTCATATACCACCGATCTGCTCTAATGATCCGTGTTGAACATATTGAACGTGTAGTATGTAGATGTTCGACGAGGTCTCGGGGATCGCGTTCACCCTTAGGATCATTCGGGGTAAAGTTTCCGTACACGGAATCATTTTGTTGTAAGTTTCGTTAACGCAATTTAATACATTGTTCACATTTTTGTAACAATAATCGTAATAATAAATATTTAACAATATCAGATAAGAAGTAATTAAAAACCATCAACAAATGTCAAATAAAACAAACAAAACATATTGATAATAGGTAATAGATTGACATTTTAATAATTCATCGTCATGACACAGAACATGAAAAATATATTTTATTTAAATAACTATTGCAGATGACGCGTTATATTTTCATTGTTTCAATTTATGTCAATAGAAAGTTGGACGCAGGCGGGGTAACAGAAAGGGTAGGGGGTATTTTTGAATCGATAAAAAAACATTCACATCATTACCATACATATTTCATAAACACGAAGATTGCACAATTACACAATTGATAATTTTTTTTTGAATACTGGTATTAGCAGGAACACCGATTATACAAATATGGATATATTATTGTTCTACAAGATAAATCCACCAAACCCTTCTTTAAGGAAAGCTCCAAATAAATTGATTTGAATAATTTAGTATTAAGTGTAATAATAGAATTATATTATAATAAGTACTTATGTTATAAACTCGAAAGTAACGATTTCGCAATAACACGATAACTTGGTATCAAGAACATAAGGCTTACATCATATATCATTTTTCTAGTTGATGAATCTACCAAACCCTGCCCCATGAAGTACTTGTAGAAAATTTATAGATAATGGGAGCAAAGCAACTGTACATAATTTTTCATATTGATAAAAAGTACTTACTTCATTATAGATAAGATAATCATTGCACAATTAGAGGACAGATAATAATGTCGCTTAAAATATGGTTTTGACTACTAGCATCAGGAACACATTGTATAGGAATCGAATTATGAACTTTACATGTTATGTCATCGTTAAAAATAAAAAAAAACTATAAAACTTGTGAAGAACTATTAAACATCGTGGAAATTTAAGCCTTTAATATTTGTAACAATAAATAATAGCTATGTAAATGAATTATCATATAAAGCAGTATACATTGTTGATCCTTGTAGAAATAAACAAAAAATAAACCGTTGGAATCATAAAACTAGGTAACAAAATCTTGAAAATGATAATTAACGTTTTTAAATTTTTATTATATGTTTGATTTTGCACTTAAGTGGCACTTATATCGCAAAATGTTTGTCACTAACCACTGTGTTTGTAATATTCCATTACGATTGATCAGCAGCCACTGCCACGTCACTAGCCAAATAATGCTAACGTTTTTAACGTACATTCCTCGTTCCGTCTCTATTATTTCAATCGGTTTCATCGTCCGTAAAATATTTGTATTATTTTTATTATTATTATTAGCTTATTACAATGTTACAAATGTAAAGTTTTCCTTAGCCTGTTATTATCAATTGTATTTGACTATATTTCTAATATATTATGTTAATTTGTAATCAATAATGAGATAAAGTATTATATAAATAAAAGGCAAGTTGCTTGTTTGACGATTTTCCAATGCTAGTGGTAAAAAATTTGTATTGAATTTTAAGCTGCAATAAGTATTTCTTTTTAATTTCCGAAGGCAGCCAAATTAATTTATAATTAATACTTGCGTTCCATAGTGTTGGAACACGTGGTCCTTTTCTTTGATGTTTATTTTTAAATAGTAATAGGAAGGCGAATGATTGGATAATGGAAAGACTGTACATGGCTCGAAATAGTGACCACAATACATGTTCATTTTATGAGATATTAGATTGTGTTCGATAGTGTGTTTTTTTGCATTTTTCACGGTGGAAATATAATAGTAGCTCCATAATAAAACGAACAATCTGTATATCCAAAATATATGGTCACGATGCTTACATCCATTAAAAAATACGAACACGACAATTCCCAACGACATATGCATATTACAATCAATGATATGCATAAGTACAGACATAACTATATCTAAGATATAGGTACATCGTATTTGATAAAGCAGAGACAAATGTGTTAGTGTTCCTTTAACTTTACTCAATTTTGAGTAAAGTTAAAGGATTAAGTAATAATTTCCATAAGTTGGCGAAGGCTATGAATTCTTGTTGGACTTCATTCGAAGGGGAGGAGGGGGGCAGTCGCCGTGGCAAAAAATATATATCACAATATTTTCAAGTATTTCTATTGCCATACAATTTTCTTACATTCGTTCATTCATAATATTTTAACATACATCCGTCAAGAATAATTATGAAAATATGTGCGAAAATGAAGAATGAACGAAAGTTAGAGATAGATAGATAGATAGATACAAGGAGGTATCAGATTTAAAGGAGAGCAGGAAAGGGTATAATGTAAAAAGTTCTTAGAGAAATAAAAACATATCATTGGCGTGGAATTACTGTAGGTGTATATAAATGAAAATTATTGTTAAGTCAAATAAAATTGATTGAAAATAATGAAACTAATTAGCTTATTAAAAGGGATATTTATGGCGACCAACGTGCGGCACGATTTCAACCATTAAATTTGAGTTTGTGGACAAGTTGAAGAAGTGAAAGACACTTGTAGGTATATTTGAACTGTTGGAAACAGAATCTCAGTTACATGATGTCAAATTAATCACAATTTAAAAAATATATGATATGATATCAAGGCCAATCGAAAACATTTTATCAAATAAATCTGCACGTTACATTAATTTTCCCTAACCACACGCCTCGCAACATCTTCTCGTGCTACGCATTTGTTTCAGGCAAACACAAGAAGCTGTGATGTGGTTTGTGGCAAGCTTCATAACCCGTCCCTCGTCTGTCCGTCACCCTTTCCCGGGCATCCAGCGCACGAGTCCTTATTGCTCGCTTTGCTCGTCGTGTACGTACGCGTTTTCCACGGAATTTCATCCATACTTTCATCGAAACGCGGACGGCTCGACGAAGGTGAGGTCCGACGCAACATCGAGTGTCGTCTCCGGTATTTAGCGAATTTAATACGGCGACAGTAGCGTATAATGTGCACCGTTTGCGGGTTAATTAGACGAAGGGGGCGAGGAGGGACGTAGCCACCCCTGGCACTGGGTATCACCGATATTGGCGCTATGCAGCACGGCTTCACGTGTGTTATGCTCGCCCGCCTAGCATTAAGCCAAGCAGTGGTTTAAACGGGAGGGAGAGATCAATTAACAACAACCCCATCGTCCCGTCTTACCCCACAGAGACGGCATTAGGATTAAGGAGCTCGCAAAATGAGAAATCCATATGTAGATTATCGGGTACGCTCGAAACCGACGCACCGACTTAACGACAGCCGAGCGGTTACAAATTCCTAGTTAATAATGCATAAGTTCCAAATGCACTTTAAAATGAGTCCATGTGACAATATTAGTTGTTGTAATTGTTTTTTTTTTTTGCGCCAATCAATGACTCGTTAATAATGTGAAAAGATTTTTTTAAATAAATACAATTGAATTAGAATTTCTGATATCTTTCAGAAATATAAGTGGAAATATAAAGGTGGAAGTAAATGGTTGAAAAATACTAACTGGGAATTATTATATAGTCCACAATCATGATTTCGTCGTCAGTATAAGCATTATAAATAGTGCGTGCAGCAGCGTAATTAACGAACACAAGTTTATTATAAATTCCTCACTGTCTCAATCTATTCTGCACATCTATTATTAAATGATCTCTAAATGACCGAATTTATCCATTGCATTATAAAAATGTATAATTATCATGCAAGTTAACATTTTTCTTTTGTTTCAATTATTTTCCAATAAATGTATAATTCTATTTTATACTTGAGTAATAAATTATTCGTTAGGATTTTCCCACCAACATTTGTGTAATTTAAACGAATTTTTCAGGTATTTATAATTAATCAGGAAATTTAATTCCAAACTGAACTATTTAAGAAATCGTTCAAGTCAGAACAGCACCCCGGGGCCAACGGCTTGTCGGACCGTGTGGTGACGGGTTGTAAATTAGCTCACTGCTGTAATAAACATTCCTGGCATAAATTACCTGCATTTTCGGATTAATTACACACTTCACTAGCAGCCTTGTGTTCTTACAACATCCCCTGACGTCACAAGAAATTATCGACGTAACAAAAAAATTTCAAATTAGGTTACGGATATTTGTATCAACCAAATTCGTTTTATTAAATAATTTAATCGTCGTTCATATTAATTAGTAGAAAAAGTCTGCATTAAACACTGAAAACTGGTAATTAATGAAATGCTTTCTAGTGTGACCAGCACAAGCTGTCACAGCAGCCGGGTAATTACAAGGCTCAGTTACATTCATTACCTAGAAATTGCTTATACCTCGCAATACCTTCAACCCTATATAGGAAATAGCGGCGCGACTTCGGCCCTTCTAATCAGTGTGTGGAAACGAGACGGGAACAAAATTTTCAGGCAGTTTCTTATCGGTTGGCTTTAAAGATTTATGGTCTTGTGGAAAATGTGCAGCATTGCAGCGATACGTTAATAATCTGCCCAGACGTTTATTGTTAAGAATATATTAATTAAGTTGTTCATTTTCATTTTATTCCGGCTCCGCTGCGAAATATGTGTTTACGGTTATGATTTAATGAAACGGTAATCAGTTTATAAATTGCCGCCGTGGATAAAAACACCACACAATTAATTGCTTCTTAATGGGAAATTTATTATACGGTTCCTTCGAACGGAACGTTTACCGGTTGATGTAATTATAGCAAAAATTCGTTTCCCGCAACTCTTTGCCTTTTTGCTACCATTTTCCCATTTTCTCCCAATTAATGAAATTTGCGTTACAGCCTGTATATCTTGTTATCATCGTCGCTTTCTTAATTCTCCACTAGACACTTTTGATTTCTCCTGTATTATATATATATATATATATATATATATATATATATATATATATTGAAAATGTGTCTTGTCAAATATGACAGAAAAATGTAAAATTTACACGAAAGATGGTCTAATCTTACACCTCAATGGTGTAGTGAACATTAATTAAAACAGGTCCATGAAGACTAACTGGTGGATCGCTAGACAATATTGTTTCTGGGTTATTACCCTTCGTCAGTAGCGATTACCAAGAACCTTAGTTGTTGAAATACCTTTACATGTAGTGGCCATCAAAACTTCTTGGCGCGAGCCAATCACTCCTAATGAACCACTGACAACGCTACTGACGAAGGGTAATAACCCAGAAACAATATTGTCTAGCGATCCACCAGTTAGTCTTCATGGACCTGTTTTAATTAATGTTCACTACACCATTGAGGTGTAAGATTAGACCATCTTTCGTGTAAATTTTACATTTTTCTGTCATATTTGACAAGACACATTTTCAATTTGAATGGTTTTTGAACTTAATTGCAGCAATCCTTTTATATGTTGACACTGGACATTTGACAGTCGTCTTGTTTACTCGCCGCGAGGTGTTAGACAAGGTATCGTCTTGTCAGTGTTCTGTTGTCAGTGGTTCATTAGGAGTGATTGGCTCGCGCCAAGAAGTTTTGATGGCCACTACATGTAAAGGTATTTCAACAACTAAGGTTCTTGGTAATCGCTACTGACGAAGGGTAATAACCCAGAAACAATATTGTCTAGCGATCCACCAGTTAGTCTTCATGGACCTGTTTTAATTAATGTTCACTACACCATTGAGGTGTAAGATTAGACCATCTTTTATATATATATATATATATATATATATATATATATATATATATATATGTTTTATTAGTTCTTAACCTCTTTATTGTAGATGAATTCTTCCAGGCTTCTTAGGTATTGAGGTTTTGCGGTTATCATATAAAAAACGTTCTAATTTTTTTATATATATATATTTTATTTTTTTAACAACGTAACAATAATAATAATAAAAAATAAAATATATATATATATAAAAAAAATTAGAACGTTTTTTATATGATAACCGCAAAACCTCAATACCTAAGAAGCCTGGAAGAATTCATCTATATATATATATATATATATATATATATATATATATATATATATATATATATACATATATATATATATATATATATATAATAGGAAAGTTTTTTATGGGCATAACCCACATGGAAGCACGCAGCCGCTGACACGCGTTTCTGACTTATTAGTCGTCATCAGTTCGGCATAGCCAAATTAAAGGATGGACAAAATTTGGAGGTAAACAAAACAACCGGAATACACAAACAAGTAGCCGACCGCCACATTGTGACATCAGTCAAAACACCCACACATCGTGTGGGAACATTAAAACCGGCCACGCGGGAGGACATAGCCAACTGCGTGAACAACCGAGCCCAGGATATAATTAAAGAAAAAAGGTTTTACGCGGGACAACTGTATAAAAGAAGAAAGTTTTTTTATAGGCATAACCCGCATGGA
Source organism: Geotrupes spiniger (assembly GCA_959613385.1). Taxonomy (NCBI): domain Eukaryota; kingdom Metazoa; phylum Arthropoda; class Insecta; order Coleoptera; family Geotrupidae; genus Geotrupes; species Geotrupes spiniger. The sequence goes on from OY390732.1 coordinate 44,691,047, forward strand.
AGCACGCAGCCGCCGACACGTGTTTCTGACTTATTAGTCGTCATCAGGACGGCATAGCCAAATTAAAGGATGGACAACATTTGGAGGTAAACAAAACAACCGGAATACACAAACAAGTAGCCGACCGCCACATTGTGACATCAGTCAAAACACCCACACATCGTGTGGGAACATTAAAACCGGCCACGCGGGAGGACATAGCCACCTGCGTGAACAACCGAGCCCAGGATATAATTAAAGAAAAAAGGTTTTACGCGGGACAACTGTATAAAAGAAGAAAGTTTTTTTATAGGCATAACCCGCATGGAAGCACGCAGCCGCCGACACGTGTTTCTGACTTATTAGTCGTCATCAGGACGGCATAGCCAAATTAAAGGATGGACAAAATTTGGAGATAAACAAAACAACCGGAGTACACAACAAGTAGCCGACCGCCACATTGTGACAATCAAAACACCACCATTTAAAATAACCTGGAATGAAGGCCGAGAACACTACCACTATGTAGTCTGGTATTACCTTATCAAATGCAACATTGCCTTCAATACCTCAGTGTATTATCTTTAGTCCTCTTTCTGTGTTGAGCATCTGGACAGCTCTTCCTTCCTTCCTATAAAACATGCATATTCTCACATGCCCCTTACTCTAAAGTAATATTATCACATACTCCTTACTCCTTCTGCGTTCAGCATCTCGACAGCTCATCCTTCCTTCCTATCAAACATGCATATTCTCACATGCTCCTTACTCTTAAGTAATATTCTCAAATACTCCTTACTCTAAAGTAAGGAACATGTGAGAATATGCATGTTTGAAAGGAAGAAATGAAGAGCTGTCCAGATGCTGAACGCAGAAAGATAATAAACTGAGGTACTGAAGGCAGCGTTGCATTTGATAAGTTAATACCAGACTACATAGTGGTAGTGTTCTCGGCCTTCGTTCCAGGTTATTTTAAATGGTGGTCTACAAGTACTTTTCATTAACACTACACTACGCCCTTAAACCAATTACAGAATAGTTTCTAACCAATAGAACTCCTATATAGCTGCGGTATAATGCGACCCTACTACCAATACTGGTAGCCATATGACCTGTACCAAATATGCATAGGAGCTATACTGTAGCTGTATAACAGAATTAGAACTGTACTGTAATTGGCTTAATGGTATCTAAAAGAAGATGTGTTAGTTCAGAATTGTCATAACACATCTATCCATTGATAGTGATAGGAAAGTGGCAGAAGAAAATATGATATGAGTCTAAGGTGAAATAATGAGGAGAGGAACGAGGTGAGGAACACGGAGAGGAACGAAATAGGTCATGTGAAAGAAAAAATTAACGAAGTTAGCAAGTACTGGATAGATGGACGAGTACTGCTCTTATTCGGTTGGACCCTACTTTTCAACCTATTATATGAACCGAATTATTTGTAACGAGGAATTCATTTCAGCGTCAAATTTAGAAATAGAACGTAGGTAAAGATATTACATCAAATGATAATAATTATTGCTCGTCTTGAGATCGTTGCAGTTGAAAATTAAAATAACCTTTTTTGTATTAAAAAACAAACGTTAATTTTAGAAAACATGTTCACATGTGTTTCCATTTTGTTTTTTCTTGAACACAAATTAACCAGCGATGTCTAAAACTAGTTCTGACACATTGTAACACTTTCTTTACCCTGACTTTCATGTTTTCCCTTGTGGAAGGAGCCCCGAGGTAGTCTTGAGAAGAGATCCAATGATCGGGCAGGCCACAACACTGGCAAATTACTCATAATCTACCTATTTGGCATCCAACGATCTAAATATCGTCTTACCCTAGAATGGAACTGAAGTGGAGCCCCGTCATGTTGGAACCACATATCCCACAACATGTGCAGATCCACATCTTCCAATAAAGTGTGCAGTATATTTTATTAACGAAAACCGGTAATAACAGGTACAAGTAAGATGGTTTTCAAAAAATACAATTACTTAATTACCCAATAATCCTCCCCAAATATTGAAAGACCAGTGGTGATCAACTTGTCTAACACAATGAAGGTTTTCGGTGGCATAATAAGCGGCGAAAAGAATATTAATAAAGGCCGAATCTTCCTCGATACGTTCTATCATCAAATTGGCAAAGCTATTTCCATTATCGAAATCGTTCCCGTCTAATACTTCTAGATGGTATAGGTATAAGTGTGGTTTTAAATTATCCGATATACTCATGTAAAAAAATGTAATACGATTTATTTTTAGAAAAAATATTTTTTTTCTGAAATTACTTGAAAACCTGAACTGATAGGTATAGGAATATATCAGCCGACGCAGAATTTGATTTTGAATCGAGTCATCGTAAATTTGAGAGTAGGTGTAATTTGAAACAAATAATATTTTGCCTCTTAAAATTGTGTGAGATAAAAAATTCAATGACCAACACTCTGTATATAGAATGGCATTCTTGGGAGTATTAATACTTACATTGATGATTTCTTAGTCCCCGGATAAAAAATTACCCTCCAGCCAACTATCATCTCAGTTACATGATTTGTTGAAGCATTGTCTGCATATTTAAAACTACACTAAAAAAAATGAACATCGTTAGTTCTGTTGAGTTTTGACAAATAAGTTGTACATGGGTGTATTCACAATTCTTCATAGAATTCAAAAACGTAAATATATACATGCTCCATTTTCCAAGTTTATGTCGTAATTGTATACGTCACCTGTTTTATTTTACACCATATTGTAAAGAACGTACGCCTGCAAGGTAATGAGGTTTAAGAAAAGGGAGATGCAATTATGCCAACATTTCCATTCATTAAACTTGGAAACAATAATCAACCAAAATACTTAATTCAGAATTTTATTTAATCTTGTAAACTTTGATAGTATTTGAAAATAAATTATTTATATCTGTTTTGTCATTTATTGTGTTTGTATGTTTCTTTATTTTCTTTATTTGTAGTATTTCATGCCAAGTCCTTTCCTTACATTTTACTTATTTTTTTAATATTTTCGTGTTACTATAGTCGAAATTACGGTATTATTAGTGTGTTTCTTTAAAGCTGTTATATTTTTCGTGTACTTATATCCATTTATTCCATGTTCGACATAAGGAATTGTGATATATTTATTATTTTGAGTATTAGTTTTGGCATTTAGTTTATTTTCATTGTATAAAATTAATAACGCACAATGTCCAGACCAATACTTGCATCATTACTATCACCAAATGAAAAATTAGCAAAATATCTAGTAAATTGTATAAAAAAATTAATTAATCAATCACAGTGATTCATGGAGCATGAAAAGTTTCGTTGCATCTATACCACCAAACTACACCTTCATATCTCAACTAATATACCTAAAACAATAGTTAAAGATGTAATTAAAAATAAATGGAATAAAATAAAATTATATACTAATTTACCATTAAACGAATTTCTAACTGCCATTGATATTACACTGGACTTCACATATTTCCAATTAAATCACAATTTGCTCACAAGTTGATGGCCTAGCGATGTGAGCACCTATTTCGGCTAGTATTGCACAATTAGTTTTAGAGGATCTAGAAATAAATGTTATATTAATTGTTTGATCGCACTACCAGTTACATAAATAGATTGGCACTCAACCAATTTAACAATTATGATAAAAAAATACAATTTATTTTAGAGAAAGAGATTAGCAACCAAATAAACTTTCTACATATGACTATAATTAGAAAAGGCAATACATACCATTTAGTACACCAAACCCACCTGGGCAGACGCACGTGCTTTACAATATGGTGTAAAATAAAACAGGTGGCGTATACAATTATTTTGCTTATATCACTTTTATTCAATAGATGTTAATAATCGTCCATTTGTAAAATAAAAAAAAATTTTTTTTTACATTATATTTATCGTTACGTTTCGCAACTCTTCAGTTTGCTTCATCAAAGGCTCTTGGATAAGAATGCAACTAAATAACCTAACAGAGCAATAGTGATACACTTACGCTTCGTGATATATGTACTCACGCAAGTTGACATATTTTGCCGTTACAAATTTGTGACATTTTTATAATTGAATATCCCACTTCGATATTTCTCTAATACGTGTATACATTAATTATTATAGCTAATACATTTACAAAACAGATTTAAGAAACCAAGTAAATAAATAAACAGAAATTAAAAATCACGTGTCGTGTCACAACGACGTTGTCGAAGCAATGGTATTGTAGCCAGCTACTCTGCAGTTCCCACCTGGTGATCTCGGTGTCAAAGTTGAATCGCGTTAATTTTAGTCTTGATATACGAACAAAGCCAGACAAATAAAAGCGAAAGCAATTTTAGCTATCTACCTATTCCTTTTTGAATTTGGACAGTATGTTGTCGACAACGTTGTTACGATACAACCCGTGATTTTTAATTTCTGTTTATTTATTTAATTGGTTTCTTAAATATGTTTTGTAAATGTATTAGCTATAATAATTAATATACATAATACAGTATAATGTCTGTATAATGTATGGTTAATGTCTATCAATTGCATTACTAATTTTGTCCATACTAAAAATAATATACCTACTAGAGATCTTTTAGTTAAAGACTATGTTATGTCACAAAAAATTTTGAAGCAACAACAGAATATTATAGTTTCCAGGGCTGATAAAGGTAATTCTACTGTTATCATTAATAAAATTGACTATAATAATAAAATGAATTCACTATTGAGTGATCGAAATATTTATACGAAGACTAACAAAGATCCCACTAATATCACACAAGATAAAAACAACAAAATAATTAAAGAACTTAAGATAAAAAAAATTATTGATGATAAACAATATAGAAAGTTAATTTGTTATAATGGTGTGTTCCCTAAAATTTATGGTCTTATTAAGACTCATAAACAAGGTTACCCTACTTATGAACTTTCAGTTTTTGTATCTCAGATTTTTAGTTATTTAACAACCAATTTTACCTTTATAATTAAAGATTCATTTACATTTGTTCAGAATATTAAAGATATACAATTGCCAGATGATAACATTTTGATTTCTTTGGATGCTGTTTCATTATTTACCAACTTACCACATGAATTGATACTCACTACTATACAAGAAGAATGGAACAACATACAACCATACACGTTAATTGCTTACCTACATTCATAAGAATTATCCGTTTCTTATTTAATACTAGTTATTTTGCCCAAGATGATTCTTTCTTTTATCAAAATTCTGGTTCCCCTATGGGTCACCCATGTTCACCTGTTTTAGCGTCATTAGTTATGAATAAACTATTAAACTCAATAATTCCTACATTACCTTTCGCCCCTCGTTTTATATATATTTATGTTGACGATATTTGTATGTCCATTCCCCAATCACAAGTGGATAGTATTCTAAATGTGTTTAATGGTTGTCATCCACAACTTCAATTTACCTTGGAAATATAAAATAACAATCAACTGAATTTCTTGGATGTCACTATCATTAGGAATAATGACAAATCACTTTCTACGAAATGGTACTCAAAACCTATGGGTTCTGGTAGAACTTTGAATTTCTTATCCCAACATCCTATTAGACAAAAAATACCATATTGGCTTTATACAATAGAATGAATAAATTAAGTTGTAGTAAATTTCAATCAGATAACAAAAGAATTATTCATGACATATTAATAGCTAATAATTACCCCAAAAAATTTATCAATAAAATTTTATATTCTTTGATTTATCCCTCTGTTTCTAAATCTAATACTCAAACATCACTCTCAAATTTTTTTTTCTCTTTCCCTTATATTTTTGGTTTGACAGAACAATTGAAAAAAAATTTAACTAATGATTTTGACACTTTGACGTTCTATAATACCAAGGTAGTTGGGGGATTGTACACAAAATTAAAAATAAAAACACCAACTTTATTGGAGTCTAACTTGGTTTATAGGCTCCAATGCAATGACTGCAAAGTTTTCTATATAGGTCAAACTAAACAATATTTTAAAAAAAGGATTCAAAACCATAGACAAGATTGTAAAAGTATAATAAATAAGGAAAAAAATCGGATGTTACAGCGTTATGGTCACATACGTTTAAATATAAACACACTTTTGATTTTCTCAATCCTAAAATTATAGATAGACAACATAATTTATCAAAACGTTTAATCTTAGAATCCATCCATATTAGTACTACTAAGAATACATGTAACATTAAAAATGATAATTCATTGATGTCCACCACGTATAATAATTTATTAAAATAACTGTTCACGCAGTCGGTTAGTCCCACCACGTGTTTTCGTATTTTTACTTTTTTTGCTATATCCTTATCGCGGTTTGTAGCCTTGTTGTCATAGCGTTTAGTCGTTTCCCGTTATTTGCATCTAAATGCTCGACAGTTTAAAACGTTCTCCGTTGTTTATAACCTTTGCCATGTTGATTTTGAACAATCTTACCTATTCAGAAATGACTTTCAATTTTTAATATGTTGTGCCTATACTTTTATTGTTTCACTAATTTAGTTACATTAGGTAAGTTTATCAGTATTTGTTTGGTTTTTATGTTTTATATTTTTACATATTTTCAATTCTTTTGGTCTAAATTGTAATTGCTTGTTATATGTTTTTTTAGTCTGAGGATGCTATTTAAATTATAGCGAAACGTCACTGATAATATTGTAATATTGGTTTTATTTCCCGCCCGACTGTCCCAATTCCGAAGACCACGTTTAGTATATAATATAGTATACATGTATTAGTGAAATATCGAAGTGGGATATTCAATTCTAACAATGTCACAAATTTGTAACGGCAAAATATGTCAACTTGCATGAGTATATCACGAAACGTAAGTGTATCACTAACTATTGCTCCGTTAGGTTATTTTGTTGCATTCTTATCCAACAGCGTCTGATAAAGCAAACTCAAGAGTTGCGAATTTTTTTTTTGTTATACCGACGTGAAGTACCATTATATCAAATAAGATTATCATTTCAACGTCATAAACACGGGAATATATATATATATATATTATTCGACCCTGTTTAAAACTATGAATAGGATGGGGTAAATTGTGATGTGACCATACAGGGATTTCCCAGTTAGATCGCCGCCGTTCAAATTAATTAATTACGTTGCATTTTTGCATAGAATTAGAAACAGGAATTTCGCGTGAAGTTATTGTCCCCAACTTTCCGCGTGCTTAGCCGGTGACTTTTTTTTTAAAGATCTCAATCCGCTAAGTTTTAATCCACACCCATACGAAACCATTAATTTAAGGAATTAACTTTAACAAATACAACATAAATTCTAATTCAACCCACACATTGTTCCACTATTTGATCATTACAACGACTAAATTTGCATGAGGCTCATTTAAGACCTGTTGGATGAACCAGTTGTACAAATTGTTATATGGGGAACTGCATAGTTCAAGGAATCAACGCCAATTTGGGTATACATTACAAATTTAAAATCCGCTTGTTCAAATATATAAAGCAAACGATGAAATAAAGAAAACGAAGATTAATATGAAAATGTTGATATTTTTATGAGCTGTTAATATACGTATGTACATAATTTTAATTATTTCACTTCAGCGTTTATAATTTCTTCGCTTATCGTACGACTTACAATTAGTTGAATACCATGTGTGTTATTACAGCTGTAATTTCTTTCTTTCGTGTCTTATACACCAGGCTTGAAAATAACATTATAGTTTCATGGAAATTACACAAATACACGTTTTTTTCCCCAGTATCGTATGAAATATGCACGCACGTCGGCACAGATATTTTATTTTGTATTTTGTAACCATCGCTCTTGTGTGACTCAAACACCTGGTAGTAGTGCGTTCGGCTGTTCCCGTTTTCGTTCTAGATATTTTATCGATAAGGAACTAGAAAATGTAATTTCCTTAGATATATCTTTAGTTTGCTAGCGCTAACAATTGCATGTATTTAAAAATAATTGCGAAAACCCCGCAGGAATGTTCCCAACAATCACGTGTGACGATAGGCGGTCCTAAATAATGCACAACTTAACAGAGTTATGATAATATGTCAATATGAGTGTCTGCGAATGCATGATTTATGAGTTATTAAACGGTGATTATGCCAAATTAGTAGGGGTTGTAATAGATAGCAATTTAGACCGAGAATATTCAATATTACATACGGCGTATCACGTCCATCATTTCACTACGTCGCTCGTTCCGTAGTAATTTTTCAGCGATGTTATTGAAATTTGTATTAAAACCGGTTTGATATAAACCGGGCACGTATGTGTAAATGTGCACATCACAATATTGCATTTTCCGTATCCGCAACGATAGCATTATCATGTTAACTAGACGATGTACAAAAGTTAGACAACGTATTATGAAATATGTATTTCGGTGGGAAAAATCTGAAGTTCTGAAACTCCGCCCAATTTAAAATGAGCTGTAGCGTCCAGTGGACATATGGCATGCGTGCTAGTTAAATAATACAAAGCACTCCCTAGATCACGTTAGATAGGAAGCAGAACTTTCATATTCACATGTTTAATAATTTAATATTCTCATGCATATCGCACAGATGCGGTACACCTTCCTATCTTTTGTAAGGGCAGATTAATTTCTAATTATGGTACAATTTTAATAATTTCTCCGGTTGATATTTTTACGTAGACTTTAATAATTAATTTAGAGAAGAAGTAATCCTGGCAGATATTTATATCCATTTATTATTTGGATTTCAAATCAAATTATAATTTATGCACGATTCGTACAAAATAAAAATAATTCCTATGATTTTCTCCATTGTGAATAAATCATTTTCTACAACACCAAGAAGGTAAAAAATAATTGCATAGTGGTATTTGCGCTGCCGACAAGTTCTTACTGAAGTAGTTTATCACAAAAATGATATGGAAAAAAACACGCTTCTTCGTTATTTTCGTCCTGAACGTACGAGAGGATATCATTATTTAGCGTCCCTGACATAGTAGTCCTTGAGTGGTGTTGAATCAATTTTATTAAATTTTATTAATATTAAAGTATTAATCATTTGTTGTTACGTTGGTTCAATTGTAGTTTTGTCACTTGTTACCTGTTCAAATAATTTAGAATTTCAGTAGACAAGTTTACAGAAATTAAAAAAATGGAAAAATCAGAGGTTCGTGTAGTTATAAAATACTTGCAAAAGGAAGGGTTGTCTCCAAAAGAAATTCATCAAGACATGGTAGGTGTATTAGGTGAGGGTTCTGTTTCTTACCAAGTGGTGAAAAATGTGTCTCGAGAATTTAAACTGCCAAACATGTGAACATGCGAAGGGTGCTGGACGACCAGTGACTGTGACTACCCAAGAAAATGTTAATCATATACACGATATGGCAATCGCAGATAGACGACTGACCATTTCTTATGGTACTACAGAAAATATTTCAACAAATATTTTACGGCTAAAAAAGTTGTCTGCACGTTGGGTCGCACGAATGTTGACACCTGATCAGAAACATTCTAGAGTGTTGCATTCTGAAACCAGTTTGGCAAAATTTGAAGCAGATCCGGATGAATTTGTTTCTCGATTCGTCACTGTTGATGAAACGTGCGTTCACCACTTCGATCCTGAGTCGAGGCAACAAAGCCTAGAGTGGCATCGGCGACGTTCTCCGCCACTCCGCAAATTTTGTGTCTTGCCATCCGCTGATATGGCCACAATTTTTTGGGACGCAGACGGACTGAATTTTTGGAACGTTCACATACATAATAACAGGCTCCTACCATGCCAACTTAATTTCAAGATTGCGCGATTGTGTCAAGGAAAAAGACAGTGAAAATTGAGCAAAGGAATTCTGTTTCATCAAGACAACGCTCCTGTCCACAAAAGCCATGTTGCCATGAGCGCTATTCTGAACGCAGGATTTGAATTGTTTGAAAATCCCGCATATTCACTAGACCTGGCCCCTAGTGATTTCTTTTTATTTCCAAAATTAAAAGAATATCTTCAGGAAACTAGATATTACGACGATAATGAACTGATGACGGCCGTAAACGACTGGTTGGAAGAGCAACCGAAAGTAGTTTTTTCAGAGGAATCAAAAGTTTGGAGCATCATTGGACCAAAAGCATCGACGTTCAGGGAGATTATGTAGAAAAATAAACGTTTGATATTTCTTCAATTTGTTTTCTTCAACGGTTCTTTACACTCATATGGTAGTTGAGGGGGTAGTTTCTGCGCGCAGGTCTTAAACAAAACAAGTTGGTCTATTTCATCACAGCTAATGTAAATTAGTACTAAATAGTTTTGTACAACCCCCAGAAGCTTAGTTACATACTGGTATATCTCCTGCTGCGGAGCTCTTTCAAGGGTAGTTTGTCAAAAAATGTCTTGCGAAATAGCAAGCTTCTTCATTATTCATTCTGAATGTAATTATCACAATAAATAGTTTCGTACACCCCCGGGAAACTTTAATAAATTTAAACAATTTGCACATGTTGCTTATGACGGTAGTTTTTCCGCAAAAGTCGCGAAACAAAACAAGTTGCTTCCTTTGAACAATGTAAATCTTGTAATAAATAATTTTGTACAACCCCCAGATGCTGCAAATTAGTTACATTCTTGTGTATGTTCTGCCGCCAAGCTCATACAGAGCCAGTTTATCAAAAATGGCCTTTAAAACATCAAAGGTTAACTGCAGGTCTAAATATGTTAAGATCGATAAAAAAATAAAAACTGTTATTTTTGACAATAACTTAGTAACATCTTATTTCCCATAGAATAATTTCGTGTAGGGGGGGGGGCTTTGTCTTTTATTTATATCTACTCTACTTTTGTTGTACAAAAATCAGAACTTTGTTTCGTACAAGAAAGTAGTACAAAATTCCCAACGTTTATAAACGAGCCAATCACGAGTAAAAATGTAAACACAGCGATTTTAAATTCGGATCCCAAGCGCAGCTTAAATTGATATTATCGTTTCGGTAATTAACTTATCGGCGTAAATTTTGCATTTAGTAATTACAGGCCGTAATAATACGAAATATATTCACGGGGACGACAAAGAGACAATTTTAGAGCTAATTATAAATCGATACTTTCGGCGGATACTTGCCTGCCTCTTTGGAAAGTATGGCAAGGACTAAACCAGTCATTTTCCTCTATTAATATTCAGTAATTAATTTTCGAGTGCGGGTAATTTCGGCTTGCGTGTACCGAGATAGCGGACTGTGCGGTCTTTATGCCTTTTAATGAGTGGTTATCGGGATCGACTGATCAAATACACTTAACGGATTTATAATTCATCGCCGGAGCCACTGTGTAAGCTTTTTAAATCTATAAATATCGTTTTTCTTTGCCTCAAGAAATTGAATCACCTAATACGATTTTATGTTTGTGGAACTTGTACATATTATTACGTTTTGACCGATTTGAATTTGTATAAATGCATCACATTGGACGAACATAATATGTGTAGTAATTTTTTGTCTATAAAAGTTTCCTAATTGGAGACCTTTGAATAACATGGGATGTAACTTTTAGAGCACTAAATTATTTTTTCCATTATTATACGCTGTTATTTTAAAATTGGTTATTAATAATTATTATATTTACTGAAATTTTATTCAAAAATGTAATTTAATTTTCGCATAGTTTTGACTATTATATTTTTATGTAGAAACCGCATTATCTCCGAACGATATTTGTATAAATTTTTGTCGAAGAATTTATTTCGAAGGCTAGAAATAAATTGATTTCGTTACGTCGTATTAACCCAAGCTCCGTGGTTCCCTTTTCCGAGGTGAGGTTAATGCGAAAATACAAGAATGCCTAGCAAATATTACAATAAGGAATGGCGTAGATTCTCAAATTGTATAAAATTATGTCGCGAAACCAACTCGATTTGGAAACGGAAATAATCAGATTTCACTCACCTACACAAAGTATTTCGAACGGTACGGGCAATGGTAACTCACTTGGTTTTCTTGATCCACAAACAATACGGTAAGACAATACCGAAATCTTATCATCCACATTCTATTTATCGTAAATCCCCTGTGTCGAACGCTAAAATGGAATGAATCTAGACACACGGGACAAGATCTCACGTCATCGATCAGTAAACCATTTAACGCTTAAATCTAGTGAATGAATCTTTTTTTGCGCTGAAACATTGTGCATTGCCTCACCAGCAATGTTATTCATTACATGTCCCAATGTTGCCTGTATTCTCGCTTGATTTTCCGCACCGATGGCTTAATATAAAAATTGGTAATTCGACACGTAGCAGACCTTTAATTGCCCATAAAACTGTAGGATTGGATTAGGTCCACCTGTGTTGGCACCTACCCTAATTCGAAAACCAGCTCAAAGTTAAAATAATTTAACTGGCCGATTTTTCTCAAGAACGGTTCTAAATTTGAGGTCCCAAATTATAAAACGGTCTGTTACATAATACGTAAATCTAGCGAATGCATTTTGTGCGCGTTGTAACATTGCGCGTCGCCTCAATGGCCACGGAAGGGACCATTTTTAATGCTCATCTGTAGGTTTGAATTAGGTTGGCCTATTTGAGCACATCCACTAATCTGAAAAACAATGCAAAATTATAATAAATTACAAAACAAGCCAGTTAAATTTAGGGCAAACAATATGGCCCAATAAATAAAAGTAGTGGTTCGCTTGGATTATATTGGTAAATTGTTCTGCCAAAATTTAATGTTATAGCTGACACCCAACCCAATCCAAATCCAATTTGAAAGCTAGAAAAACTCCCTAATAGCGATTTTCGAACAATAATAATAAACTGCTAGTTGGGTTGGGCTGTAGTGTGTGGGTATATGAGTAACTAACCTAATCGGAAAACAATTCAACATTAAAAAAATTATAATTAAAGCAATTAGTAAAACTGCAGGGTTGGCTTGTGGACGGGAACCTATCGCAATCCTTACATCACTTCAAATTTCAGGTAGGAAATTTATCCAAATTTATGAAATTTACTTGCATTGTGATTTTTGTAAAAATGTTCGGCCAATACTTTTTGCTAAGCTATTGCTCGCCCAGCACGGCCCCAAAATTAAATTGAAAAACTGTTTAAAATATTTAGCAGTAAGTAATTAAAAAGTATGTATTGCATGAATTAATATTTTAATTAAATTAAAAATCAGAATTGAAACGAATGAGATTTTGCGTCACGTAATAATCATTAAATTTACACCATGTCTTTTGCATTTATTGGTATTTTATTACATTGTTTAGTCTCGTTGGCAAGTGGTTCGGTGCATTTCACGTTAAATTTCATTTACTGGCGAAAGTTATACTTAAGTCATTCGTCGATCACCGTTTGAACTATTGATTGGTATCAATGGAAAGTAACTATCTTCCTCGTTGTCATTGGTGTCATAAACTCGTTGCCACCTTGCCAATAACCGCATCGAGCCGATTTCGTGCTTTCTTCGCTCATAAGTAGGTTTACAACACCTCCTTTAAAATTTAGTTGCGAAAAGCATCGATACTTTTAATTTTGTGGTTGCTTTCAGGTGTCTTACTTATTATTCTCGTATCGGTATCGGCGACCTTTATTGGTGGCAAATCGAAATTAGTATAACTGTGACAACACTAACCGCCTTCACTGAGCTATTACTAAGTCAAAGTTTTAACCAAATTTTGGAAAATAACGGGTCGAACACGTCATAGTATCCAAAATAGATAACCAATCTGAATATTTATGGATTCCCTGATTCCACAAGCGAAGTTCAAAACCACAATTAAAAATCATTAGATTTTTGAGAGTACAACTTTGTGTACCTTAATTTTGAGCGAATTTATTGCTTGCACGCGTGTCCTTTTCATTATTATGCGACATCTTGATTAGTGTGGGTTGATATTGGTTGGGATGGTTTTAATTGGGTCGAAGTGAAAAACACCCACGGAACTTAATTTTAAACAACGCAGATTTATATCAGAATTTAACCTTGTAAAAACGACAAGTAATTAAATTAATTTTTCAAATAAACTGGCCTTTGTTAATTTAAAGATGCAATCGATTTGCATTAACAAAATATTTGATGTTTACTATGGCTAAAAGCGGATTTTTTTATGTTTCTAATTTTCTGTCATGTTTTGAAACTTCACAAACACAAAGTACAGGGTAAACGTGTTGTCACTAAACAAGACAATGTATACATTTCGACATCAAAAGTAGTACTGAGCTTCAACCGTCGTATTTGAAATGATATAAATGGATTGTAAAATTTTCAAATAAATAACATATGTATAATTTACCTTACAGCTTATTTTCGTTTTTAAACCCAGATCTAATATATTCCTCTTTGTATGCTATTTATTTCAATAGATATTCCAATTTTAATATCAGGGTTACGTCAATGATCAAATATGGATTATTTTTTAATTTGTACTTTAATTTAAAACTCACACCAAATACATTTTTTCGTCAAAATTTAAAATTAAAAATTTTGTTCGAAGATAATTTTCGCATACAACAACCCACCTCAAAACAAATGCCAACCCATCTTAACTCAACACAACCCAACGCATCGTAGCTATCAAATTGGGTTCTGTTAACTTAGAGTTGGCTCCCAATAATGTCGGGTAACGGACCGGTAAGACTTAATTTTGTATTTTATCCCGAATCTGTTCCAACAATGCTGGAAAACTTACGGAGAAGCTTTTATTTTCGTCCAGCAATTGTTCTTCCATTGTGTTGCACTAATGTTTCGTCTTTGTTACTACAAACTACATTTTCCTGTTCTGCTTGTCATCCAGCAATTTGTTTTCATTCCAGTAATTTTTAATCAGGTTTGGTTATTGTTTCATGTTCGCATTTCTTCCACGCCTGTCCAGGAAGTTTTGTTGGATTGGATCGGGCCAACAATGCTGGAGAACTAAAAAACTGCATTTGAAGATTCAATTTGGAGAACTTTTTTTATTACTCTTACCATTCGACATTTTTGCTTTTTCTAAAATTATTTTGCTTTTGCGTTATTTTACTATTCATTCGATTTTTGGGAATATGATTTTTAAGGTATTTATAATGTTTTATAATTTTTTATCAATTTTTAGTTTCAGATTTATAACGATTTTTAAATTTTAGGACAATGTTTAAAACTTGTGTTTAAGGTTTTATACGAATTTTAACTTTTTCTAATGATTCTTCTAATTTTTAATTATGTTTATAATTTTTCATAATTTTTAACAATGTTTAAAGGCATTGGGGTCCGTATGGCGTTAATACTCATACACATACGTTTCGTTCCTTATGTTGGCATGTGTTATAGACTGATGAGTCCAGAGAGACCTGTTACATTCGCTGAAATTTATTTTTAGAATATGCAATTTTTAAATCTTAGAATGTGTGTGTATGTGTCTCGAAAGAGTAAATCATGAATATTTTATCTATGTTCATACTTTCCAACCCGTTTAAATACATTATTCGTTAATAACTTTGTCATGGAAATCTGACGTTTCATTCTATGCCAAATTTTATTGAAATTCAGTGATAAAGTCATTAATGAAAAGTGTGTTTAGAATGATTTGAACGGATTGGAGAATCATGTGTTTCATCACACTGTAACATATTCTTTTGTTAAGAAATATAATAATTGGCATTACAATTACACATACATCCAATTCTCTATATTCTTCTACATTTCTTTAAAATGTGAAATAAATTGTATTCAAAAATAAACATTGAAATTTTCTCAAAATTTCTAACCATTTTATATTTATTTCTTTTTCCAATAACGTTAACATGTTTCTTGTTTAATTATGTGCATTTATAATTTATACACGACACACGCAATTATCACATCTATACACTTCGAAATTTGCAGCAATATACTGCACCGAAACTACCACAATATTTTCACTTAAATTGATTTTAGGCACATTAAGCCCCGCCGGATTTCGATGAACAGTTAAAGTAAGCCATTACACACGGCCCGGGCTTACTTAGATCACGAAAGGGCTTTCGTGAATTGTTAGACCTACGTACATTAAACGATCTTCTATTAATTTGGATTTGTGCGCCGCAATCGCGTATTAGTTATTAGGACGTTTGGAAAACGCAACTTGACGGGACATAGCCGCGCGCGGCGACGGTTAGCGGTGCCTCAAACGATAAATTACGGACGAGCGGGCGATATAATAATTTCCGAAGAAATGCAAACTTCCTAATGACAGTCGTTCTTAATAGTTGGTTAACGGCCTCTATCACCGGTAATGGACTTGAATAACAACTTAGGTTATACTTAACTTATTGAACGCTAATCACATTTGATATTCACATTCAGGGCAGATGTTCATGACTCAATAATAATATACCACGGTTATATGAACTGGCCTTATATATCTTTCAATATGTACACTATTGCTTTAATGGGCGTCGTGAATATGCATGAATGGTGTAGTTTCTTTGAACCATTTCATGGGGGGTAAACTATGTTGTTTGCATATAAAATGCATCTGATTATGAGGAATTATAAAAAGTGGATGTGTATGATGATTGCCTGGAAGCTCAACGATTTTTTATCAAATGGCTATAAATTACTTTAGGAGCAAACAATCATATTTGTCTACCTTACATCGTTTAATGGGTACTAAAAAAATGATTTAATCTGCGCATTTATGTTCAAATACTTATTTCAATTTTTAAAAAGAATTGAGGTTTGTTATAAACTATTTGTTGGTGCGACATGAAGTGCGATGTTGTGTAAATTCACATGTTAAATTGTTTTCAACAATAATACTTATTCATAACTGACGGCACGTACGCTATGAAAACAAATGACTAGTATTCCACAGTATTGCTCATAGGTATTGATCTCGACATTTGGTATTGACGTCGTGTTTTTGGTGTCAACCTGTCGATCAACGATCTTCAAACCCGTACTCAAAGTACATTTTATTCGATCTATTCCTTTAAGTTACACCTGGCCTAGACGTGATGAAAATTTCCAGAATTATGTGGTTTGATATTTAGGTAAAGTAAAAAAAATGGAATGGCGGTGTATTCCATTTCAAAATGCATAAATGCTATCTTATTGTTAATCAATTGCAAATATGTTTGAAGACATCATGACAATGTGCCTCATCCCCTAGTACAATTATAAAACGTAATTTTATTGCAGTATTTTTCGAGATGTCAGAAATGTAGGGTTGTTCAAGTGTGGTTCATATTAGAAGTATTTATTCTTTGTAGGTACATACTAAACAAGTGTCGTATCTGTTTGCACTACGTGAACGAGGGACTTGTGTGTACGCGATTTGTAAGGTGGATGAGAATTTCGAATACGTCTGTCGCTCACGGATTTACGCAACTGATGTGTGCCGCTATTGTCTGATCTTTATTATATTGTTCGAAGGCTCGATTGCATAAAAAACTCCTTTTGCGTTTATACACTTTACTTACAATTACTTTACAATTACAATTTGCACTTGGTGTATACTGTTGGGATGTTGTATGCTTGTTAGATACTTGTACTGTTGTGCGTGTTGTATTGAAGTAGACTGATGTGCTACTCGATTGATACTTGGTTAATACTTGAGTGATTCTCGATTAATACTGCTTGATTGTTATGTTGTGTTACTACGCAAGTGCTTCTGATGTTAGACTGAATGATAAAGGCGAAACCTTCTTTAAATAATCAAGTTCGCTAGATATCACTGGTGAGCGCGATATGCCCTTACCTTGGTGCTAGACGGTATTGGACGAAGAACTCGTCTCGTGAGTGGCCAGAAAACGAATTTCATACCGACAGGAAAGGGATGTTGTGCCCGACATTTGGTTGACCGATTCTAAACCGATTAGGAACTCTAAATTCCCGGGTATGCATTCCATTTGTTTAATGTCGTATTTACAACCGTAGCGTTGTGATGGATTTGGCGGTCGTAAAATGTCGTATTTTGGGAAAGTGGATTTATGCCACAATTGCCGGGCCGAAATTGTGTTACAATAGACAATGTTTTGTGCGTGACCGTACAAGAGATGCTTTGGGAAAATACGTACGAGGGGACATACATGTTTGACCGAACCTCCCCGCTAACGTATCTACCAACCGCGTACCTGAACTGGGTCGTGATTTTCGGACTAATTACCAATACTAAAACTATTCTACGTATCTAAAAACAATTCTAATCAATATTTACACGGGTCTGTGCGGAATTAACTTAATTAAATGTGCAGATATGTGCATACGAGTATATGGGACCGAAATTACACATAGATGACTTATGCCCGGTTTCACAAACGATTGTCAAATGGTGAATTAGTTAACAAGCCTTTAACGACACGTTATTGTTTGTGAAATCCAAAACAATGGTAATTTTGCTTTTAACGGTTCGTCAAGGTAATCAATTGTCAAATATTTGACGATTGATTAAAGACTCATTAACGAATCGTCAAACTTTTGAACATTCGTTAACAAGCTGTTAACGACCGATTAGCTTTTGTGAAACCGGGCATTAGACTTGCTCAATTTTATGTCCGATTGTGGTCGAAAATCTTCAACAATTGTTAATAAGGATCACTTGACAATGGTTTCGATGAATTTATCAAAGTTATATATATGACGACGTTGTATGGAAATAGAAGGACCCGCTAAGCACATCCGCCCATACAATGTAGATGTTACAGATGGTGTTAAGTTAGGGTGTCCTCGACACGTGGAGCAGTCGAATGAAGCACGTCTAAGCTTACATTATATTAAATATTATATATTTTAATTTACTGTTGTTTTTTGTAAATAAATAAATGCAACTTTGCCAAACGACAAATTTAACTTGATGTGAACCAGTTGTCCACAGTCACACTCAAATGGCCCATGGACTTTTATATAATAACAAGGGTTCCTTTCGTTTTTGTACCCTTCATCAATCAATTAAAAACTCGATTGTGTCGGATCATTGGATCGAGTTGAGATTTCTTGAGTTTTTACCAATTTGCAGTCAAAGTTATAACACTTATTATTCTTTGGAAGGGACGTTGAAACGCAAACATTTCCATTTGAAATCTCACCGGCGCGATGCGAAATCAAACCAAATTAATTCAACTTCATACAATACATAATAAACGTCAAACCCAACGCAATTTCCGGGTTTGCTCAGTTTTGGCGGTCGAGATCTTCAACTGTTTCGTTTAAAGATAGTCGTAGAAAAGCCAAAATCTAAACTGTGAACAATTGTACCATTTACAGCCCACTATCAAACCCAATGTTAGGAAGTTTTATTGCAAACATACAAAATCGCTACCCAATCTAATTCAAAATCCAAAATGCGACATCCAGGCAACCCGAAACACGTATAAATTTTACAGAGTTTGCATAAATAAATATTTACATCACAACAACATCCCTATCCAACCCAAACCAATGGCAACATCGTCATTAGCCCTGCAGCTGTAGTTAGATATGAGCATGGGTTAGAATTTTTATTGGAGTTTAGTACAAATTAATCCCATATATCGTTCATATGAGCAATCGAAAGTGGGAGTTGTTTAATTTTCACACATAAGACATCACTATACGGCGAGCAATGGAAATAACTACCAAAAGCTATTTTTCGTGAAGCACCGCTCGAAGTTTATAACCAAAGAGACCCGTGTACCACAGTATACCCATATCGACGGTGATTCAACCCCACGCCAACTTCGAATGGCCGAACTAAATAGCAACTTATTTCGAAAAATGATCACCAGATGGCGTTGTAGGTGTGGTTATTGTCAAATCGCTAAAGATTAATTAAGCACAACTAAGTGAACTAAGTGAAGTGAAGCTAAATGAAGCATCATTAGATGTCACTATGGAGAAATTCATTTTTGTCTTTGGTTGTGCTTTTCAAAACTATTTATCTCAACATTAGAATCTACTACGTTTACTACAACCTAATTGACTAAGGTTGTGTTGCGTTTGTCGTGAACCACATGTTCTTTAGATCCTCCTCTTCTTTATATTCTCAAGTGCTCCGATTATTACTTTCATGTCATATTTCGCTTTCCTCACCTGTATTTTCTTAGTCTTCATCGCAGTGTTCCTGTGCTTTTCTCATTTATTTAATTTATAGCTGTAGCTTTTTAAATAATATTTTATTTTTATGTAACGGTTTCTGTCTACTTGGACTTCAACATCGTTTTCTACATTTGTTAGCACTTCACCATGTTTGTTTTAACGTTGCAAATTTGTGATTTTTGTTTTAATATGCTTTGCAAAATGGCTTTTTTAAGCTACTGACCTACCAAAGGGTAATTTACTGAACCAGGTTGGGTTAGTTAAGTTACATCAACGTTTTGTTCTTACGTTATGCTCGTGACTGAATAGAGCCCAATATAGTTTACACACCCGCTTTTTTAGTATCAACATGAATTTGATGATGAAGGCACTAGGACTGTATACTCAACTTGCAAAATATATGCAGACGAATATTTGTTTTTACTTTTCATTCCTTATCCCACCTAAATTTTTGTTAAAGTAGTTTTAGGATTGTTACAAAGTAATGTATGGATCATGAGTAAAACCGAAAATTGTTTAGAGATGCAGAAGCAAGCGTGAAAATATTCGTTTCTTCACAGTTCTTTAGAAAATGCAAATCTTCTAAAGAATTTATATATTATACTTAACGTGACTATATGACTAATTTAAGTACGTTTAATATCACTGCTTGCCCTATATATGCGATTTTATGAAATCCAGTGTTGCCAGATTGTCAAATGGAACTGGCAAATCATTAATTTTTAAATATAAACTATAAGTTATATTTTCGAAATAATTTAACTTCAAGTACTTTATATAAACGTTTCACCCAGTTAAATATTTTGCAATTAGTAAATATGTCTTTGCATTTAATCGAATTTTCGTTTCGTCGTAGTCGTGTGTTAGAAATGCGAAAATGCGATTTTAATTGATGCCTTACTTAAACCTTAACAAATTTTAAATAAGCAAAACATATAAATCAAAAAAACTTAAGTGGCGCCAAAGACCACATTTTTACCTACATTGCAAAAATAATCATATATTTATATCCGCTAAAATATTCGTCAGCGTGTTTACTAACTAATATGTGTTACTCTGTGGAATCTTCATTGCGAAATCTTGGTTACTGCGGTCACGTTCTACTTCGCCCAATCAGTTTATTGTACGGTTCGTGATTTTGATCATTTCGGTCACTGATTTAACACACTGAGTAGTTACGTGGAGAAATTCTAATTGCGAGCCGAAATTGGCAATAATAATTTTTTTGGGTTTCAATTTTGTTGACATAGGACACAATTATGCTGAAAAATGTAATTTAACTTAAATACGTTTAATTAAAAAACATCGTCATGTCGTACAATTATTTCATTCGACAAACACACTTACACCCGATATATATATTTTCTAAGTGCAACTACATAAAGCAGCCGTAGAAGATGATAATTTGAGGGAGAATTAGTAACGTTTCACGTTAATTCAGGCAGACTTGTCTTATGTTTGCCTTTAATTGGACGAAAACCAAAACACAGGTCGGAAATCTAGGAGCTTGTATTTGGTTTCAAACGCTGATGCATGTACACTACCTGTCCTTGCCTCTCGTAGACTGCCACCTCGCTTCGTTTACACAAGCGTGGGCCGCGCTCACATGTTATTTATTTAGTAATGGGGAATAATGGGCCATTGTAATTAATAATTTAGTAAAATAGCCTTTGTGTGCGTTTCGAAATTTCTCTCAAATTAGTACGACTGCGATGATTATTTTGTTTTAAATATTATCCGATGTTCTTTATTATGAAGTCATTTTTTATGTTAATATGATTGGGAATAAAACGGTTCTTAAAAGCTCAAGCCTTCATTTATTTTTTTTTGAATTTTCCAAAAGGTAAACGTATGAAATTGTTACTATACATATAATGACGTCCACGAAGGAATGGAATGTCTCCGAAGTCTTTTGGAAACTAATAGTTTTTTTTTTATGTTATCTGCCTAGCTATCATAACAATAGGCAACATTTTTGAAGTTTTTGTGGCATTTTATAGTGCTAAGTTTTGTTCGAATTATTGAGTCATTTTTATATCAGTTTAATTATGCGAAAACGAATGATTTGCAACTTGAACACAGCGACATGAAATCGAGAGCAGAATATGACGAACATAGCCAGTCCTATTTCGGAGTCAAATATTGGTGCAAGCAGATCAAATTGGCAAGCGAATCCATTTATGATGACCCAAAGTGTGGAAGACTTCTGGATGCACGAACTGATGAAGTCATCAGTTTGTGCTTCATGCTTCAGCCAAGTAAAAGTTTCAGTTATTGCTAGAGAAATAGGAATAAGAATAGGAGTGTTTTAAAAATTCTACATGAAGATTTGGGAATGAGCAAAGTGTCGGCACGATGAGACGCAAGACGCAATGTTCTGAGAATTATTCAAGAAGTAGGTAACGAATGCGGCTTTAGGGAATTACAATTAAACTTTACAGTCCCAATCTCGGCTTCTGTCACTATTATCTCTTTCCAAAACTCAAAAAAACACTTGAGATGGCGTCGCTTCTTCTCGCACGACGACTTGGAAAACGCTGTGTAGTCGTACATTGCAGACTTAGCCAAAGATTGTTTTTAAGGCCTAGCATTATTATGAAAATGATGTGTTAATGATTCTTACGTTGAAAAATAAAAATTGTCCTTTATCTCCTTGTTTTCACAACTAGGTTCAACATAAAAAAACTCCGATCGAATTTGTTCCGCTAAAAAGGTTTTTGTTGTGTTTTGTAGTGAATATCAAAGCGGTGATTCATGAAACTTAAATTTGAATCCATAAAATATAAAAAAGGTCTTTTTCTTTCAAATATTGAGAGATAAGTATATTTCCAGTGACCAATGATTTTCAAGTGTAAATACTTGATGACCACAGCTACACTTCAACTTTGATATAAAATTATTAACTTGTTACGTTGTGTAACCGCAAGGTTTTTTTTAACGGTTCCCTTTTGTTCGTCTTTATTTTCGCTCCATATATGAATTTTACGGCATGATTGGTGGTTGTAATTAGACGGAGGAACCACGACAAAGCCTGCCCTCGAAGAAGAATCTGCGATGCGGCCAGGTTAAACGCTCGATCCGGCATGTTGATAGAACAGTCGAGACTGCGGCCTCATTACGCAAACCTCCCGGATAATGTATTGCCATGGAGTTGATGAGTTTGCTACTGCCGTCTCCTTATTACGCCGCCTTGCCTCCACCGATTCAAAATAGCTCTCGTCATTACCCGCCGTTAACGCTTCTTCACTCTTCATCTGTACTTTGCGAACTTCGGAGATTTTCGATACGAAGCGCGATTTTAAATATCGGGAGGTTTATTTGTGTTCGTTTAAGGCTATAAACGCTCCGGCTGGAATTGATAGGGTTGTAATTTTTTTCGTAAATGTGAGCGTTATCGTGTGTATGGGAAAGCATTCATTTTCGGATTTTTGTTATTTGCTAGGTGGAAATGCATGTATTGAGGTCTTCTTCACGTAATATAATATTTCTGAAGAAATGTTTGTGGATGAAGTAGATTTTCTGTGCACGATGACAATGTTACAAGTCATACTCTAAGCTATTCCTTGAAACATATGATAAAATTGTAAACTTGATTACCAAAGAAATAAATATTACTCTATTTGCTTTAAATCATATTAATTCACTTGTCGTAACTTCAAAGACTCATCAGTTGCTGATAACGGCTTCTAGGTTTGATAAATTATAATGTCCCGGTGCATTTGTTATCAAATTAAAATCCTTGCTCTTCTTATCTTACTTATCAAATAAGCTTTGTTTCATGTGATGTTGATTGTTGCTACAATATCTCTATAATGATTATAAACGAACATTTGATTTAAATGACAATTGGTAAACACTAAATAAATCTTACGACACACGACAAATAAAAGTCAATAGAAATATTTTGAGATCTGGAAAATGTATGGATTTATTTATTTCTTTTTCTGTTGTAAATTATAATTTGCGGCGACATTTGTTAAATTCTTTGCCAATGATTGTTTCTTTGTTATTGGCGATGGCTAGTATGCAGTCGTCTACATAACGTTTAAAGTAGGATATTTTAATTACTTTGTTTTTAAGTTTTTAAAAAGTGATGTTTCTAAATCTTCCATTACAAGGACACTACAATAGAATTTGTCATTGAATGTAAAATATGTGGAATTTAAGCATAGTAGGCTTCTATAAAATAATTCTTGGTCAATGGGGTGTGGGTTTTCAATTTATGCAATTTCTTCTTTATTATGTTTGTCGCTAGATCTTTGCTATTTAATGTACAGAGGCGTAACATCTATGCTGATTAACTGGTGACTGTTAGGCATTGTTTTTGTTTTTATACATTTTTCGAACTCTCTTGAATTTTTCGTATGATAATTTATTATTTTTGCCCAAAATTTAGCTGATTGGATTTGCTAAAAAATTTGATATAGGTTGCACTTAACGTAACGAATTTCCTGTTTTTATGCAATTTAGGTGGTCCGTATATTTTCGGAGGGAACGCATTGTTTATTTTTGTACGCCATTTTATTATCTATTAATTGGACTCTGTGCCAGTTTGTTATTAATTCATTAAGAATCTGTAGATATTTGTGTGTAGGGTCATTTTTCATTTTCATATGTATGTGTTTTTATCTTTATATCCTGAAAAAGTCATTAACACCTACATCAACAAACTCAAGATGGATGTGAGATTCCAAGTTTTCCATAGGATATGTGGACATTATTAATTATAGGGCTAATACAAAATCGAAAATTAATTTTATTGAAAATAATAAAACATTATCACACTTTGTCACTAATCTAGCACATTTCAAAAATTACATTACTGACAAGGGTCCTCGGTCTTAGATGGCACGCAGGTTTGTCCTTACGTGTCGCATCACTCTTTGGATAATTCCATTATCTACTTCACGCACCTTTTGATAAATTCGCCTTCGCAACTGCTTGTATATTTTGAGCATTTTTGTCGTTTACGAAAGTCTGGACCATTTCTAGCAATTTCTGTACTGATGGTCATATGGGAAACTTGAAGTCGACGACCTAACTTTTTTACTGACGTTCCAACTCTGTGTGTTGCACTTTCTAGCATTTTGTTGACCGTTGCTGGGAGCAAAACTCTTGGGCGGCCACTTTTTGGTAAGTTTATGCAAGGAGGAATTCCTTCCTGCTCACAATTCTTAATCGTACGATAAATAATATAGTTCTAATTGAAATATTTTGATCTTAACAAATGCGTACAATTTCCCGTTTGGAAAGTTGTCCAACTAAGATATAATAGTTATTTACATAAAAGTCAGGAAAATCTCACATTACTGAAGAGGAGCTAAATTGAAATACGAGGCACTTAGTGCCGAGTATTTTAAAGCTTCGACTCAAGTAAGAGATTGACGAGTTTTGTATAAAATTTTTCCGGAAATCATAAAATTTACAAATTTTAGAAATTGTTTTGACAAACTCCAGAAAAATCAAGTTTGGCAATTTTCCTGGCAACTACAGGTCGCATTAGCAAACATGAGAGCTGAGAGGGCGTGGCGAGAGCGGCACTGCTTTTCAACGTACATTCAGGTTAAAAAGTATTTCGGCGGCAAATTTAAAACGTAGTGTTACAATAAAGTTTTGTCACAATGTAAAGTTTAATAACGAAATGAAGAAATTAAGTATGCTATTATAAAATAAGCATATAAACAAATATATAACATACAATCTGTCAACTATTGTCTAGTGCAGGTTTTATTACGTTTACTTCTGATTCATAATGTACCAAATCAGTATACTTGAACGTGATTGGTTGAATATTTTCCGGCTTAAAATATTTTAAATTAAATGTTTGTAGTTCGCATATTTTCCGACGCTCATGTTTGCTAAGGGGGCTGTATAGTTACAAAGTATAATAATTGCGTCTTGTAAAGTCTTTCAATTTTCCTGTGCGTAAATAAGCAGGAAAATGTTGTTTTTGAGATGATTTCCGGAAAATACTTTTACGTATATATATTTTATAAGACATTTCAAAGAAACCAACCAAACCAATACGGACGTCACAAGTAACGACATTTGTCATTGTTTTGTCATGCAATAGCAATACGATAAAAATAATGCAATTCGAAATATCTCGAGAAGCATTTTTTTGCCAAAGCTTTTGTTACATACGTTCCTAACGGGAAAAAAATCTTTAAAACTGCCCTGATAAGGGTGAATTGTAATGTAAAGTTTACATTGATGATGAAACATGTGAAATGTTAAATGGAATGTATTATTTATACGGTGATTTTAATGTTTTAAAAATGTTGTATTGAATTTTAAGTAAAATTAGGTTGGTATAAAAAAAATCAGCTCAGTAGAATAATCATCTTTGCAGATATACGAAGTTAAATATATATAATTATTATTGCAATGAATTTCTACAAAGATTCGAAACGTAAGGTGAAACTAATAGAACACGATTTTCGTCTGGTCGATCGGTTTGCGCAAATAGTCCGTATTTTTTATTTGTATTGAATTATGAATTGGGCCGGTGTAAAAAATAGCTACCCTTTACCACGGATAGGTGACAATATGGATATCTTAGATCTGGGTTGTGAACAACATGCAAATTTCAGTTTACATTTAAGCTTGAGATTGAAGCTTAAATGCACCACCCAGAAGGGGTGGGAATTTGGACCAAATTTGGCAGAAACATTGGACTTGTCTAAGGTAACAAGTGATTAAAATTTGATAAAGAAAACACTTCATCTTTTTGATTTTTCTTTAATAATGTGTTGGTCCGCCTCTATTTCTGCTACACTCATTGACCCGCCTTGGCATTGATTCCAGCAGGTGATCAATGTCTTCTTGGGGTATGGCATCCCAAGCAGCCTGTAATTCATGCCGTAGAGCTTCTATTGTCAACGGTGGGTTCGGTAGATTCCTCAATCATCTACCCATCATGTCCCACACGTGCTCAGTGGGCGACAAATCGGGAGATCTTGGCGGCCAAGGCAAAAGATTAACATTGGCCTCTTCAAAGAAGTCAAGAGAAACCCTTGCTACGTGAGGTCGTGCATTATCTTGCTGGAAAAGTGGGTCTTCCAGCCCTCGAAGATATGGAAGAACATGTGGTTCTACCACTTCGTCAATGTAGCGTCGGGCGGTCATACTGCCTCGAACGAAGAGCTAGGGTGACCTACTGCCGTAAGCAATAGCACCCCACACCATCAACCCCACAGTTCGGTGAACATGCCTCACAATCGAAAAATCAGGATTGCGCCTTTCTCCACGTCTTCGTATAACAGTCGTCCGACCATCACGCATTCCTAAGCAAAATCGCGATTCGTCACTAAAGACAACTCGAGGCCAAACGCTCCTGGCGATGTTGAGCAGTGATGGGTAGCACAAGATGTGGGCGGTAAGACAGCAAGCCAAAGGTTCTTATTTGACGATAAACTGTTCGCAAGCCTATCGGACGACCTTGTTCACCTAACCATTGATCAGCTATTGATCTAGTTATAGAGAATCGGTCTGTCAAGGCCATTAGTCTTAAGCGGCGATCTTTACGTTCATTGGTTCGTCTTTGAGCCCCAGTGCCTCTTCTCCGACGTTCAACCCCATGTTCAGACCACGCTTGATAAACACGCATTATTGTTGAGTGATGCCGCCCCAAACGGTTGCCGATTTCTCTAAAAGAAAACATGCTTCTCGTAAACCAACAATCCGCCCTGGGTCAAAGTCACTCAACTGCTGGTAAACTTGAGGTCTACTTCCTCTAGGCATCATTAAACACTTGAAACACTTTAAACTAAAGAACGGGATCCGAAAAAGTGGAACAAATTCAAAAAATGACGATAATTGCTTGTCTATCACCACCTCTAAAAAATGACACAAACGTCAAAAATCCCATGACTACTTGATGATTGGGTTTCAAATTTTAATCAACTATTTCCCTGGACTCGTCCACTATTCCTGCCAAATTTGGTCCAAGAATTCCCACCCCTTCTAGGTGGTGCAGTTTATATGTCACTTAGTATATAACGAATTTTTTTTCACTATTATGCTGCAAAATATTATACATTTTAGGATATGTTATAATTATAAGCTTCTATACCTTCTATTTTATATACGCTTCGTATTGTTCAAAGACTTCAGAAATATTGTAATAAGATAATTGCTACGGCATTTAACAATTTATACAAACAATACAAAGAGGACACTATTCTTGTCAATGTCCCTAAAACCAAAACGAACGTGCCAAGAATATTTGTTATCACTGAGGTGCAGTGGATTAGCTTAATAAAAAAGTATGTTAATCTTCGCCCCAAAGGTGCAGCAACAAAACGCTTCTTTATGACGTATAGGAATGGCCGGTGCAGACTGAGTCCCATTGGCATCAATAAAATTGGCCAAGTGCCAAAAATTATTGCGTCTTTCCTCAAGCTGCCCAATCCCGATCAGTACACTGGCCATTGTTTCAGACGTTCAAGTGCATCGCACTTGGCCAATAGTGGTGGTGACTTGCTCACTATTAAGCGACACGGAGGGTGGAAGTCTTCGGCTGTATCTGAAGGATACATTGAGGCATCTTTAAAGAAAAAAATTGAGGTGGCTGAAATGTTTGAAACAGCAACCTCACAGCCAAGCACATCTACTTCTACCAAAAGTGCATCGAGCGTTAATTATAATGTCCAGCATGGATTCAACGAACATCAACACACTGCAAATATACAAAATAATTCTACCTATCAACAGAATGTTGTATCTCAAGACTTACCTGGCATTAATATAAATTCCCAGGATACATCAAATGTTATTGTCAACGTGTATAATAATTGTACAATTTTTACAAGCAAGGATTGAAGTTATGTTGCTCTGGTGCAAGCTTTTCGTTTTGTTTCTTGATCAAATAGCGCATTAATAATTATAATAAATTTAACACGTTCCTGAGATTGTGGTTATGTATTCGATATTTGATGCGTGTCGTGGGCAGAGGAATGAAATGTCGCCAATCTT
Organism: Geotrupes spiniger; assembly: GCA_959613385.1. NCBI lineage: Eukaryota > Metazoa > Arthropoda > Insecta > Coleoptera > Geotrupidae > Geotrupes > Geotrupes spiniger. Next base: position 44,720,015 of record OY390732.1, read on the forward strand.
ACTGAACAAATAGTTACCAAAAACAGTTTAATAATAGCCTCTATTATGAAACTGTTTTGAGCCCATTTCAGTATCTTAATGGACCGATTGTTAACGCAAAGTAGATAAAATTGAATTTTGTGCAATCGCTTTTATTGAGTTTTCCGATGAGGTTGGTGGTTGTTTACATTAGTTGCTAATAGACTAATGGCACCGATCACCGAAGAAATCTCATGTTGGCAAAGTAAAAACGTGTTATTGTGGTCTAGTTATTCCATGCAGCGAACTTGAATATTTAAAACGAAAATCTGAAAATTCGATATTTTGAAACTAAAATGTTAAAATATTATGGATGTCAGTCATACCCAACCTAAGAGATTAAAACTCACTAAATGGTTTTTTTATATCTTAATATTAAATTAAATATATTAATGAAAGCGAAATAGAAAAAAGCATGTAACACTCGTTGTACAAGACATCTTGTCGCACTTATTCCTTTGAAGCTTCGCTTCGCTCCTCGCGCTCCAAACCCATGCGTGCGACAATCGAATGTCTTGTGCAACTAGTATTACAATATACTATTAGTTGTTATATTGCATGAAATTATATAACGATTACAATTATGTAAGAGAAGATCTAAATGTAGCATCTAACATCGATCTTTCGAGCGACTTTTGGAATTTTTCCCAAAGTGAAGTGCAAAATTACGTGAATATGATAATCGTTTTGAAATCTGTGAAGTAAATTATGATATTGGTAAAGAACATAATTTTTAATTTAAAACATTTTGACTTGCGCACGAATTAGTTTAATTACTTCACTTTGATTAATTGATCCGTTATGTACTTGCATTACATTATTTAAAGAAAAATATGTTTCTAGAATTGGGTGAAATATTAAGTAAAACGTTTTTCTTCTAGCTTAGGTGTAATGTGGCATAATTTAATTTTGGAACTGATACAGGTCTAGGAAATAATATTACATTTTCATACTTTTCCAATCACTATTAAAATATAAAATACTATGGTATTTGTTACATTTATTTTAAATTTATGTGATTAATTTATTAATTGCGGGCAGTTTTTCAAAAATATTTAAGCCAGGCAATTGGACGACACCTATTGTTTCCGCCATTAACTCACCAACTTATTTGCTTTGTATGTTAATAATTAATTCAAAAATTTGCCCAAATAGCCAGAAAGTTTGTCAATTCTAAATTTCTGAAATTTATTTAAAAAGTCAACTAGGAAATTTCATTAACGAAGTAGGAAAGGCTATTTCTATGTGAGCTGAAGTGAACATGTCTTTTACAATTCACAGTGATCCTTGATTTAAAAATGCATTGGGAAATATAAAGAACATTTCCAACATACCGTTTTCAATTGATATCGCAGGCCGCTATAACCATTTGTTCAATTTACGGGTAAACGGCATCAAAGAAAGTATGACACAAAAATGGAAGAACATACAACTTCGATATGCATTTTCTAATTTTCCAAATTATTGGTGTCGTCATGTCTTATAGCTGGTTATTTTACCTGGAGCTGGTTTGGTTTGTTCCTTTTGAAACTTCTGTTTTTCAAGTTGTTTGCCAAACAGAATAATCGAAATTTTAGGTGGGCTTTCTATATTTTCCTAGATTGTTCGAATTTTTTATTACTTTTTTACGACTTCTTTCAATCTTTAGTAGCCGTCTTAAAAAGATGTTTTCATGTAATTTTTCACTGAATAGTTTAAGTGTTTCGATGCTAAAGGAGAATTATTATTTGGAGTCATATATCAGATATATTACTATCTACAACAAAGTCACTTTCCCATAGAATTTGACCGCACCCTTGGATTACATTGTTCGCCGCGGCTACACGTTTGCGTTACATCCACCTACCACCATACTCCATAGTTTTCCCCACCGTAATCACACAAAAAGATGCGCTGATTAAAACACGATAGTACGGGGTTTTCTTAATTAATACGTCGCAAGGCGCGGGTATGCGGGTGACGTCAGACATCAGCATCCGGTTTGTTTTAATAAGTGCTGCGCGTGAGTGGAGAAGGAAATCGCTTAACACTCGCGAAGAGCACGGATTAATCCAATATTTGCAGATGAAAATTGACTGAATCTAGACGCGTTTTTCGGGCGGATTAGAAAGCAGGAGTGGCAGATTTATATACTTCCCTCGCGCCCCGGGAGTTTCAATACAGGTGCAAGTTATGCGGCGTCAAATAAAATATGAAATATTCTCCGAGACGGGGTCTTTGATTTATTAGCGGCATTCGTTAAATACCGTGGCTTTCGTACCGCAGTTTAAGCGCCCCGTACTGCTGTGCAAACGAGTGCGGTAAAACGCTAAATATTCCGTTTTATTATTGCCGGTGCATGGCTGGTGTAGTCGCTGAAATTGCGCGCCGCTGGATTCTGCAATTTGATAAGCTAACAACATTTAAAATACACAGGGCTTATCCGTTCCGTAATAATTTAACATAACATAATAAATAAAATAGAATATCTTTAACACGCATTACGTTTTAACATGTGTAGTTTGGAACAATTACAATATTTGTTTCCGAGGACTATATATTTGCGAATAAATCCCATGAACGACCTCCAGTTAAAATACAAAGATTTCAAATCGGGTGATGTGGAGGAATTGCATTTCCATGCAAATTAATAATTAATAATTCTTTGTTTTATTTTGTACTTCGAAAAACAGAAAAACCAATATAATCCAACCAAATGCTTCATTCAACCCCGAGTTTATAAATAAAATATCCTAAAAATGCCGAACTTTCTGCATTGAATGATATTTATTTTAGTCTATAGAAATCTAAAGAAGTATAGTGATGCAACTAAACGGCCATTCCTTGGTGTAAAAATTGTTCTAAATCCTGTTCAAACCCAACCCAACCGTACTCAAACCGATAATAATAATAATTTTATTTTTTTCTATATTTCATATAGGTGTAGAAAACGTGAAAACTGAAAGTACAAACATAATAATAATAATAATAACAATAAACAAACACATAAATACAAAAAAATCAATAAGTTTGTTAAGAGCTAAAAATATTCTTGTTTGTAAATATCCATATCTCTAAAGAAGTCTTCTGTTTTGTATAACACTTGATTTATTAAATATTCTTTAAACTTATATTTAAATTGTTTCAAAGGTAAGTTTGTCAAAGTTTCCGGTAGGTGGTTATAAATTTTAATACAGTGATGTACCACTTGCTTTTGCATCCTTGATAAGTGTGTCTGCGGTGGATACATAGTTCTCTTTCCCAAAGTCTTTGAAAAACTTGGAGCACGTATGTGAAGGTTGTAAGTTAAAAATTGCCCTTATACAGGCTTTCTGCAGAATCAAAACGTGATACGCGTCTATAGAATTTCCCCAAAAAAGCACTCCGTATGATAATGCGGCATCGATGGTAACACATCGCGCTATTGTTCTAAGTCCATAGCAAGCACTTGATAACTTCTTTGACAGACGATTAATCTGAGATTTCCAGGACACTTTGGTATCCAAAATCAAACCCTAGAAAGAAACTTCGTTGTTGAAGGGAAGTTTATTGTTTTTAAAAGTTATAGCTTCAGTACCACTATTTGCAAAATCAATAAGCTGAGTCTTTGATACATTCACTAAAAGATTTTTGTTCAAACGCCTCCAAACCATGTTCCATCTTCAAGATACCCTGTTCCATTGCATCAGCCGGATTGACACTACTTGAGTCATCATCGAACATAATCAACTGGTTGTCTGTAACCTGAGGGAGATCATTTATATATAATACAAAAAGGAGCAGTCCCAATATAGATCCTTGTGGGACTCCATATTCACTCTTTGCCACTCTGATCGTAGTTGTTTTCCTCGTGCATCAACTGCTACAATACATTGTCTCCGATTTGATAGATACGATTTGAACCACCCCTGCACTACAGCACGAAAGCACATTTCGTGCAGCTTTTCACAGAGAAGTTGGTGATGCACAAATTCAAAAGCCCTTGTTAAATCCATCAGCACACCAGCTGTCCAATCTTTATTACTGAGGCCTACTACAACGTCTTCAATAGACTGCCCTAGAGGTAGATCTTCCCTTACATAACCATTTTGTTTGGAGCTTAAGATGCCATATTTTTTATAAAATCAAATACTCTTTTGTGTATCAAATTTTCTATGATTTTAGATATATTTGAAATTATGGCTATAGGACAATAGTTTTTGAATTTAATTTTTTCTCCTTTTTTATAGTAAGGTATAATGAAACTATCTTTCAAAGCACTGCGAAAAGTTCCCTGTTCAAAAGTCATATTCACAATATGCACCAGTGGTCCTTTTCACAACCTTTGTGGAAGAAAAGTGTTTAAGGATGAGAATAGTATTTCCATGAATTTAGCATAGCTTTCTTCAACATACTTAGGTTTAAGACTTCATGCCAATCTTTCTCATTTAGTGCGGTCTTAATCAGGTTTAGTTTTTCTCTATTGAGACACGTTTTTTCAAATTTTTGTGTAGTTTTGTTTAAAAATTTATTGCATTTGACACTTATTTTTGTGCTAAGTGGTCCGAAAGCGCCGATGTAATGACTGACGCTTCAAATTTTTCGATTTTCGTAAAAATATTGTGTATGACTGTTCTCGTATTGCCTGATATTCTAGTGGCGTCATAAATAGTGTGCTTAAGGTTGTATATACTACACAAGTCGAGCAGCCTGATAGAAATTATGTCTAAATTGCTTAGGGCTATGTTAAAATCTCCACTAATTATTATTTTGTTTCCCTGTGGTATCTTACTCATAATAGTATCAATATTTCTAAATACATATTTATATAATAATATATGTCAGGTTGTCTATATGACTATCTGTCAAACATAAATCAAATTTTATGTATTTGGAAAAATTTCAAGTTAGCTGATACATAAAAAGAAAAATATTCCCAAATTGTCAAAAGTATCAAAATCTAAGAATTGGCATAATTCTGAATATAGTCTATAGAACTCTAGAAATGATAATAATCTTTTTAATTTATCCTAATTTATTGTTTTGTTTTATATTTACGATTTTAATTTGTCAAGCATTTTTTTTAATCATTTAATTCATAACACTTATTATTTTATACGTACGTGCTGGTAAAATTTTTAGCTTTGATTGTGAATACAAGAAGAAAATAATATACCATTTAATATCTTCACTTTATCGTTCATTGTGATTGTTTGTTTTAAAGCTCGGTTATTTTAAATAACACATTTGAACATTTCTTTAAACTAATTATTCATAAAATTATATTTAATATACTCAGTGACATATAAACTGCACCACCTAGAAGGAGTGGAAATTTTTGGACCAAATTTGGCAGAAACATTGGACTAGTCTAAGGTAACAATTGATTAAAATTTGGTAAAGAAAACACTTCATCTTTTTGATTTTTCTTTAATAATGTGTTGGTCCGCCCGTATTTCTGATACACTCATTGACCCGTCTTGGCATTAATTCCAGCAGGTGATCAATGTCTTCTTGGGGTATGGCATCCCAAGCAGCCTGTACTTCATGCCGGAGAGCTTCTATTGTCAACGGGGGTTCGGTAGATTCCTCAATCTTCTACCCATCATGTCCCACATGTGCTCAATGGGCGACAAATCGGGAGATCTTGGCGGCCAAGGCAAAAGATTAACATTGGCCTCTTCAAAGAAGTCAAGAGAAACCCTTGCTATGTGAGGTCGTGCATTATCTTGCTGGAAAAGTGGGTCTTCCAGCCCTCGAAGATATGGAAGAACATGTGGTTCTACCACTTCGTCAATGTAGCGTCGGGCGGTCATACTGCCGCGAATGACGAGCAAGAGTGACCTACTGCCGTAATCAATAGCACCCCACACCATCAACCCCCCAGTTGGGTGAACATGCCTCGCAATCGAAAAATCAGGATTGCGCCTTTCTCCACGTCTTCGTCTAACAGTCATCCGACCATCGTGCATTCCTAAACAAAATCGCGATTCGTCACTAAAGACAACTCGATGCCACTCCAAGTTCCATTGAAGTCTTTCCGTGCACCAGGCCAAACGTTCCTGTCGATGTTGAGCAGCACAAGATGTGGGCGGTAAGACAGCAAGCCGAAGGTTCTTATTCGACGATAAACTATTCGTAAGCCTATCGGACGACCTTGTTCACCTAACCATTGATCAGCTATTGATCTAGTTGTAGAGAATCGGTCTCTCAAGGCCATTAGTCTTAAGCGGCGATCTTGACGTTCATTGGTTCGTCTTTGAGCATCAGTGCCTCTTCTCCGACGTTCAACCCCATGTTCAGACACGCTTGATAAACACGCATTATTGTTGAGTGGTGCCGTGGTTGCCGATTTCTCTAAACGAAAAACCTGCTTCTCGTAAACCAACAATCCGCCCTCGGTCCGAAAAAGTGGAACAAATTCAAAAATGACTCGATAATTGCTTGTCTATCACCACCTCTAAAAAATGACACAAACGTCAAAAATCCCATGACTACTTTATGATTGGGTTTCAAATTTTAATCAACTATTTCCCTGGAGTAGTCCACTATTCCTGCCAAATTTGGTCTCAAAATTCCCACCCCTTCTAGGTGGTGCAGTTTATATGTCACTGAGTATATTTATGCAGATTTTTACATTAATTTCCATATTTGGAAACTGTGTTATATTAATCTAAGTGATTCTTACTAATCTTGACTTATTCACTTTAGTTGTCTTTTATTCTTTTTTCATTCATTTTATTGTCTTCTTCGTCATTTTATCCTTCCTTATTATGTTACTTTATTTTTCCCTTATGTTATATTCATTTCATATTTTTATTGTGCAATTAGTTTCTATTTGTCTCTCTCCGTTTCCAATTTTTCTTCATAAAGTTTTTAAATTAAAAAAGGGGAAAAGCTTCTTGAAGTTTTATATGTACATATTTTTAAAATTTACTTTTCATATTGTTCATATTTTTATATTTATTAAATGTTACATTTCATAATTTATGTTTCAATCACTTTTATCCCAAACAAAGCGCCCAATGACGGTTAGATGTATATCACCCAGTTATAATGATATGAAATGATATTTGTGGAATTGACAAATGGATGATGACTTCTAATGCCTCATTTATACCTGTATACCTGTATATTTAAATGGCACGCCGGACAATATATTGCGTTGTTCTTATTTGAGCTTGTCATAATATGATTGGCAATCATCATTAAAGTTGTCAATCATAATTAAAGTGATTTTTCTTTTATTGTTGACAATTATAATGCAAGAGTCAATGCAATCATTGGATATGAACCCATACTATCGCTGCTCTGTTTCGTCCTGTAACGTTATCGTAACTTATTCTAAATGACCTCTATCATGCCATCCTTTCATCTTCTCTACGTTTACTGTAGTTTTTGGATGCGTTTATATTTTTAGATGTGGTTTGAGCATTAGTAATCCTGTGGAGTTGCTCTGTCTCTTTGATCTAATGCTCCTCTTGATATGACACTACGATATGGCGCAAAGAGTCATTGTTGGATGGATATTAACAATAAAACTTAAAAATTTACGTTAGAACAATATATGTTTGATGTAATTTTTGCGAATAGAGGTTTGTTTTCGTTGGGGCTGTATTGGGTTGAGTGGGAATAATTTTGAATGCTGAAACCTATTTGCAATTGTGAGCGATGCATTGTGGAAAAATGTCAGGAATTATTGGTTAAGTTGGGTTGATGTAATTTTGCGTACATTTTGTGGCTGACTAATAATGGCACCAACGCCATAAAATTCATGATTCAATAGAAAATTATCATCGAAATACCTGATCCATATCAAATATTCACATTTCCCTTAAAATCCATTTCAAAATGGGTATAAATGGAGAAAATGAATTGCCCATAGCTGCTTCTTGTTCTCAGAAGAATTTCTTCAGAAAGCAAACTATTTACATATTTCGAAGGTTCGGGAATAGATACATCAAATGAAACCAAAATTTCTTTTTTCACGCTATAATGTTTTAACGAATTCCAACGAATTTTGAGTCGAGAAACTTTCTCAACTATCTTCTCGACAATAACAGGTAAGTGGGTGAGTTAATACTCATTTAATCTCACCAAATTACCTGGCTTATGTATTTTCAAGTATAATTAGAGAAAAATCCACTGCTAATGGTGATCAGGGAAACTAAAATTAATAATTTAAGCCCATAAATTGAAAATAAAAGTACAAAATAAATTTTTAACGTGCAGTGCACAGGCTTTGCACCTATCAGATCAATTTGACGTGAGCATATGCATAACCTATTATATTTTGATGTGATGTATGAAAATGTAAATATTATGCCTTTTGCCTACACGAGTTCCAAAATTAAAAATGAAGGTAGAAAATGTTATCGAATTCTAAGATAATCTTTTATTTAAAAATGTGTATCACACACCAATCCAATTCATCTTAACCCAAAACTTATAATAATAGTTAAAATGATTTAAATCATGAACTATTACTGTCCCTTATGAAAAAAAATGGAAAATTTTAGAAACCCGAGATGTCGAATTGTTTACCGACAGCGACTAGTTGTATTGGTTTAGTTGCAATCACACAACTGTTTCTTGGTGTCTGCCATAATAAAAATAAAACCGAACTCTATGTGGACTTCATTGTGGGTTGGGTTTGTTTGGGTTGCATCAATGGACGAACCATAGAGGAATTGGATTTGTACTCAACTAAGTTGGAAATGCAATGTTTACCGTAGTTCTCATTGTTTTTGTGATGGAACTATGAACGGCTGAAACCGAATATAAATTTAAACGAAGGGTGGTGATATCAAGAATAGAACCAATGGTTTGAAATGATTCAGAACGAAGAAGAGGGCGGAAGTGGGTATTTATATTTATTCTTATTCTCCTTCGCAACATATTGAGCTGGTCCAATTTATTATCAACTTTCAAAAGACACGAGTCCTTGCGTCATTACCAAAATAATCAAAGCAAATACATAATGTTAAAAAATAAGTTTAATTTTAATGCCACTGTTTGACGTCTGAAGTTTCCAAACGTTTACAGCGGGATCATAAAAGATTACCGCGTGCGCTTAAAAACGGCCAAAGTAATGAGGTGACACATGCGGTGCGGCGGGTATCAAAGGCGCTGCTTCATTTGTTCGAAGTCGTAAATGCGATTGGTCCCCCGGCTGTTGTAGGCTAATGCCATCATCAAGTATATTACGTTCCTCTCAAACAAACCGCGAACCTTCGTCAAATATGGCCCCTGCGCTAACGACATATGTGCAACCTGTAAACTTAATTAAACCAAACTATTACTAATATTCCGTATTCCTTACAAACAAACGCTCACGGAAAAAGTCGCGTATCCGAATGAAAGCCGCAAGCCGCACATCCCCAAGTTCCTCGAAGTTGCCGACTTGATATTTATGTGTATTCATAATGCCTCGGGCGGCGCATTACCCAATCGGGATGAAAGGGATCTGCATGTGTGTCCGGCCGTGTGGATTGATTCAGTATGTATCTTTAATGCGTCCTGAATACCCCGAGATGTTGCTGCGGTTTCTTGCCAACTTCTCATCAGATGTAAATCTAATCATGAGATGGATTAAGTTCATATGAATGTAACTGTAAGTTACATGATGTATCGGTGGCTGGCAGTAAATAGATATTTGAATGACATTTGCAAATCAAAAATGTAATTAAAAGAATAGTAATCTGTTAATGAAGCTCTCAAACAAATTTAATCGACGCGAAATAATTGTAAATAATGAAATATGCGATCGTTTTGTTCTAAACATTATTAGGAAAAGTGTTGCAGACAAATCAATAAAATAGAAAACATCGACTAAAATTGTTTGGTACATTCTGGTCAAATTGTGACTGAGCAGTCAGTCATATTTAAGCAGGGTGCTCTTTACTTAACAAGTTGCAAGCACTAAAATTATAATTTACGACGAAATTTTTATAGCGAATTTAATGGAAATATTCTGTTTTAATTCTTAGCGTCCTCTTTTATATTCTACGTAAATATTTTCAGTGAATGTGAAAAGCGTGCAAGTATGTTACGATTTCATTCAATACGGTGCAAGAAACGCTATAATTTTATTATTTAAAAAAATGAAGATAGACGGGGGCGAGCTGATATGAAAACAATTCGGTGGGGTAAAAGAGGATTCATTTATTTCACGGCGTAAAACCAAAGCCAAAGCCACTTAAGACTTTCCTCTTCAATTCACTCCGCTGATCATCCACCTCGCGTTCTTCTGGAACTTCCATTTAGAGTGCGCGGTTATTATTGATGTCGTCGCCGGCGACAAGAACTTGGTACACAAATCACGCTCCCCTTTCGCCGAGTTTTCAGCGCCCGGTGATTTCTCCGAGCAGGTAGGAGTGTCCACACATTCAGCGGCGCGGACTGCGTGTCTTCTTACAATGCCGCACCAATTACAGATGTCCCATTAAGGCGCTAAGACGGCAAGTTTCTACATCCTTATTCCGGCACGTACTCCGTCTGCTCTGAATTCAATTCATTAGGGCTCAATATTGTTCGATATTTAATGGGTCTGCTGGAAGCGATTCGGGGCACCTTCTTTGCAGTTGGTGTGTTACACGCAAGTTGATTGTTGTGTTCCGAATTGGACGTATTCGTGGGATTTATGTGAAAGACACGATTAATTGATCGTTAAAATTATTGTTAAAAATTGATTAAGCTAATTTTTGCATTCACTGAATTTGTATTTTGAAAATTGTTGGTTGTGGATGTCTGATTTTTAACGATAACTTTCTCCTTAAAAACGAAATAATAAAGGATATTTTTATGAATAATTTGTACACTTGCCTTAGTATCTGATACATAAACTCTGCTGACATCTCGTTCTGATGGGTCCTTTCATCATAAAATTATACGTTCACACTTGCCAATAAACGGTAGTTGTCAGAATCAAAGCAATCATTTAACGTACCTTGTTTAATACCGTAATCCAATTCACCCAATCACATCAAGTATTATGCCATAAACAAAAATAATGAAATATTACCTATGATTAGCTGTAACCAATTAAGCGAGCTCGTAACTAAGGACGTCGATATTATAAACACGTATGTACCTCACTAGCTACTGGAGAGCATACATGTCGCTGCCGAGAAATACCTAAAATTAAAGAAAATAACAGTTGATCTTGCGAGTCGTTACTTTGTGATATCCCATAATTAATAAAAATAAACGAACATAATTGCATTGTTACATCACTTTATTTAAAAAACTTTTCGTGACCGCGATTTCGCCCAACTTCGTCATTGACAATCCAAGACAACCCAGCCCAACCCAACCTAACCTAATCCAAACAACCAAAACGAACTGAAGTCTGTTTTCTGCATTGAAACTCGCGAAAAATGTATTTATAATTTAATAATATCCTAATTTGGGTCTAAATGTAATTGTACTTAAATATTATTCTACATTGGGTGTAAAAGTGAAGCTATTTAAGAAATATTCTACATTTGACGTAGAACAACGTGATTGTAGTAATGGAATATTCCTGATATAAAAATCATAGCAATATATATGTTAATGTTGGAGATGAAAACCGAAACGTAACGGTACCCGATACGCTAAAGTAATGATTCAAACGACGTCAAATTTATTTATAACTATTATATAGTTTATATAGTATTACGTTGTGACAGGTAATCTTTTCGGGGTTTAAAATTATCGATAACATGTTCATCACAAGTTGTACAATTGTTACAATTTTGAATTGTTAACAGCTCCCCGTGTAAACTAATTGGCGAGTCAAATTTGGAATTTGGAATGGAGAAGAGGAATGTCGACTGGGAGGGAAAAGTTTAAATAAACAAGGCTGTGACAAATACGTGAATATCAAGAACGTGGAGGCGATGGAGCAGCGATGGAGCAGCCAAAAGATTGGTTCGAGGAAAAACAAGAAAAGAATTCCGAAAGAAGCCTGGACAGGGCAGATCGGTTAGAAGTAAACGCTGAGATAAAACCCGGCCTTTCACAACAAAGGAGAGTCAATGTTCAAAATTTTATTTCCTTGGAAATTGATGAAGGAACACCACCAATCCATGAGGAAACGAAGCGTGGTTACAATCCTGTGGACAATGCCGACGGTTTTGCTGACGCAGTGGAGTGTAGTTACGCTGGAATCGCTGATGACCAAAATGGAACGTTCGGAGAGGAAGCGAACACCTTAATTAGGATGCAATAGGGAAACAAACAAACAACGCTGTCACGACATGGACGCTATTCTTAAGCCTTCCCACCTCCGTGTAATCTAGAAAAGAAGTACGGTGGTTATGATTGTAAATCAGACCAACCATTCAAATACAATGGCGGAAAATTACAGACCACTAAGTCTATTGTCGGGCCTGGCAAAGATCCAAGTCGAACAATACGGTATCAGAGATATGCACTCCACTGTGACGGAGACGATACCGCCGTTTATACCTCATACAGAAATGAAAATCTCGTAAAGTAAGTGCTCCAAGGAGCAATCGACGCAATGGAAGAATGTCGCGTGGTGCTTAACAACGAAAATGCGCTACAGTACGCCTGGCAAAGAAGATTGGTCCACGGCCGACTTAATCTGCGTTGCGCGCAGCAGACTGCCTTAGAACAGCGAGTTTAAATGTCTTTGAGGTAACAACAGTTGATACGGAGGAGGCATATGGTGATAATTTGCAGTAAGTACACACAAATGATGAACTATTGTCACATCAGCATGGGAAATAAGGTATTCGTCCACACAGTTATCCTAAGACCTTACTTATGGATTGACAACTTGACACTACAAGATACCACGTGCATGAACTTAAGTTCCTTAAAAATACATCGATGATTCACCAGAAGCCAACATCTAAGTGATGCAATGAAGCATCCGGGAGCATGTAAAAAATTACGATAAGATACGTGAACAAACTAACCAGGAAACCAATATTCTACACGCCTAACCAACAGCGTAGAACAAACCATAGGCCGATGGGCACATACTAAAAGTCACAGGTGAGAAGTAACAATGGCACCATTTCGGCATTAGTAAACGAAGAGCCTCAAAGATTGATGAACGTTCGTCAATAACGACGTTGGTCGAAACCGCAGTCACGCAGAGTTTCGTAAATATAACAACATAATTGTGATCGTTTATTTTATTAAAGAAAATAATAATAAAAACACAAAATTTAACATAAATCGAAGAATGTAATTACCAGCGACCCTCAAGTGATGCTCGTCGCTGAAACTACTTACGAAAAAGGAAGATAACGTTAAATCCAGAATTACGAGTGCTGAAGACTGGGAAGAAAAACAAATCAACATAAAAAGATGAAAACTCTGAAGAAATTAAGGTACCGTACGAATATAACCTCCAATAAAAGTAACCTAGGTTGACTACGCCATGTACGCATGACGGCATCGAAACAACGACCTTTTTTCGAATAGCGTGGGTAGACCGATTATTCTTCACGTAATTTAGGGGTGTGTTCACTAATGTCATATGACGTCACAAAACATGATAATTATGGATTACTTGGCTTATTCGTAATGAATAAAACTTCAAATGAATTGTAGTTTCAAAGTGTTACGCCAGACTTACAACTGCATTGGAGCCGTCGACACCGAATTTATTAAGGTGAGGACAATCATGAGTGACAAAGATGATTGGATGCAGCTTCAGTGGATGTATGTATGTTGGTCTGACCGAGAACGAAACAGCTGTCATCACCTTAATGCATTCGGTAAAATTAATTTTCGTTGAAAAGAAAACCGTAAACGGACTAATTGACTTAGTTCAACAACATAGCTGCATTGTGTCTTAGAAACTAGTGTTTTGTCTAAGCTGAGCTTTTCCATTGGCATAGCTGGAATGCGACATACGTTTATGCAACTATACTAAGTGACATAGACATCCGAACACCAAGAAAGAGTTGGAATTTTGTAATAATTTTAACACCACATAGTCTATCTTGCGCCCATGCCAAATCCCATATTCCAGCAAGATAACGCCCGTCCTCACGTAGCTCGCGTCAGTCTAGAGTTTTTTCAAGCTGCCGACGTTTGACTTTATTTTTGTTTCTTCAACTTGAATTTTTCATCGATTGTTCCTCTATGGTAGCCGACTATGTGGTGTTAAAATTATTAAAAAATTTCAACTCTTTCTTGGTGTTCGGATTTCTATGTCACTTAGTATATTTAAATTTTCTTCATGTACCACTCCAATATAATAATAATCATGAACATTTTCAAACTCAAGATTTTAACGGATATACATTTTGACGTCCCCTGAATCGATTCTGACTATTTTCGGAATGACGTCTGCGGGTGCACGCGCGCTCTAGCGCCCAAACTATTGAAACTAACATTATGACACTTTAAACTTGTGTATGTTTATACAGAAAGAAGGAAACGTCCGTTTAGTCTTATTAAATTTTTCCATATCTCGATGACGGTACATGTTATTCTCACAGAAGTTAAAGATGAAAATTTTAAGCAACTTTTATTTGAAAAGTTCTTTCGAAAAATTCAGTACAAGTAAGTGTAAGTAGTGTTTTATTTATCTTACGTTAGTATGTTTTCACCATCCCTAATTGGATACTTTTACCAGTTTTCTGTTTCTGGCTTAGTTTTGTTCCCGTTCCTATTTACATTATGTTTTTAAATAGAGTCGTAAGTGATGTCTAATACGACATATATACAAATATGCCATATTGAGTTCGATTTTCTACTATAGGTTTTACATTAGGTAATTGGTTGGTATGAACTGTGTGAACAGGGAACACTGAATTTGATGCACAATAGATTATTTCAATATAAAAATGTGTCATTACTACTTTGGTTAATGTTTTAGTCCAAGTTTGTTTGTTGAAATCGATATTTTATTGTCTTGTTTTATATTTTTCGTGGAAAAATTGTTACTAAAATTTCAGTTTTATATATTTGTTTGTTTATTATTATCTATATATCAAGATTGCATTTGTTAGTACCCAAAATAAGTGAACGGCATGTAGATAAAGCAGTGCTGAACCATGTTAATACAGAGGCCTAGCCGCAAATTAGTTGTAGTTTCAAATTGTTAACTTATCTGTGATGCATTGGCAAACAAAACTTATTTAAAAAATGTAATCACTTCTGAACTAAGGTTACCTAGTTACCTAGTATGTATTATTAATGAAAATGACAAAATAAAATGTCACTAACATTGTAAAAGATAGAAATTCTTAATTTTTAAGGATATAAAAAATGTTCCCCGCGAGTATATAAGTCCATAATTAAGAATTATTTTAATAATGGTATAATGTATTTTTTTATTATTTTAAATCATAAATTGTAATGTCACTAATGTGTATTTAGTAGTGAATTAAACCAATTACACGGTTTAATTCATCAACAATTTAATTAAATTAATAAAGTCACATTAATGGAGAAACAAACCTTTTACTTTTTGTAAACAAAAACAGGCATCCTTGTAGTATATACCATTTTTGTATTTAAATGTATTTGCGTATTAAATACTTATGAAGAATCTTAGATAGTTAGAAATAATTACCTGGAATTGTTTATCTCAATTATCATTCAGTCTCCGAATTTTACAAAACTTGTTGGGAAGAAATCGTCAGCATTTAATAACCAATGATGCCACAGGTAGGAACTGTCCGATAGACTTCAGCAAGTGAATCCATCATTAGATAAACACGATATCATATTATTTAACATTTTGAGTAAAATAATTATTTTTATAAATTATATTAATAATAGAATGTATACGAAATGCATTTATTTTAACTGGTAGCTGTACTGCAAAAGTATAACTCATTATCGCAAAATTATATTTGAATTTTCGCCCCTTCTTTGTAACGAGCCGTTCACTGTGTCGACATTTTCAAATTGAACGAAATATAAATTATACAACAAATACGTTGAGTTTGACCGATAAAATTTGATTTCTAAACAAACATGCGACATTACGTCGTGTTACTTAGTGCTTTGTATTATGAATACTGTTAACTAATTTATGAAAATATTAATATACGTTTGCCAAATCATCCGCGTGTTCCAGATGAAAACATATTAATACCTATGTGCAATGAATACATTACATAAGTGGGCAATTCATTTTTGGTGACAGAATTTTAAATCGCTTGAGAATTGTTGTGAATTGAAAGTAAAAGTTTGTATACTATCAAGTAGATAATAAATTGACGGAGACTGTGTTTTTTTAATATGAAAAAATAGCTTATAAATAAAAAATTATAAATTTAACAAACCCGACTACACCTGATTTTAACAGATAAATATACGTATTACGGCAGCTAAGTTAACATCTTCAATAGAAACCTAAACAACCTAAACAAAGAAAGAAAAGTCTTAAACTTTCTAGATAAGGTGTTACCTTTGAAGATATTTTCTTCACTAGATTATCAGTGGGATAACACTAAAGTTGACATTAAAAAGCAACTTAATTTATGCTCTTAAATCTAATAGAAAACATAATGAAACGTGTAGTGTAACGTTAAAATGGTTGTGGTGTTGCAGAACTAATCTAACATAGATCAAGTAATTCCAAGAATCTGGACTGAGATATATATTGTCAGAATTCATTAAGTAATTTTTGTTTCTTTGTATGAAAATACTTTCGTAACTCTCTAATTCTCTACAATTATGTACATCTTTAATTAATTTAAGACAATTTGGTGGTAATGCATGGACTGTTTCAAAAATATATTGAGCTACGCTTGGTTTATCCGGTTTATGTCTAAAATGTCCCATGTGCTCTTTATAGTGGGTTTTAATTGAAAGTTTCGTTTGCCCGACATATTTTTGATCACAAACATCAAATTTTTCAAAACATTTATTTAGATATTTTGTTGTACTTGATGAGTTCTATTACCAGTTAAAATGAAGACACTCATTTCATTTACATCCTGTATAATACAATTTACATTAACCTGTTAAAACGTAGATAACCATAGATACAGCAGTGCATAGTTGTGTATGCTACAGTATTATCAAGTATGAGCAAATAGGATATTAAAATGTTAATTTTACTTTCTTTACTATTTGAATTAATTTAATCCTAGTCAGTTTGAGAAGTTTAGTTTGAAATTGTTTACATTGCGCGGGATCCACTGCAATATGGAACCAACTAAATATACTACAGTGCTGACTTATTTATATTTAAAGAAATGTTTATTGTAATAAATTACTAGTAAAATACAAATGATGATTGAAAGGAAAAGTAAAATTAATTTTATTCTAAAATTCCTAAAATGTATTATTCCAATTAAAATCTAATTCACTACTTAAACTTGTTGATTTTGCTCAAAATTTTTCCTAATTTCGGGGAGGAGCAAATGATGTATGTTTTGATTGGCAAAATATTTGTTTTAAAAATATGAAATATTGGTTTGCTCCTTATTTATGTTTTCAATGGATGGGTAATTTTTTATTTTTATTCTTTATTTACCAATTGTTCATATCAATCGAAAAATTAAATCAGATGTGTCAGTTGTGGATTGAATTTATTTATCAATTTAAACACTTGTCATGGCAAATAAATATATTTGAGATCATTGTGGTCATCCAGGTCGTTTGAAAACTTATGGGCAGCGAGTGTTTTGTCGTTATGGATGTTAAACTCTTTGCATCTACAAAGAACTGTAATTTTAAGCACTCGTTGTAGAAATAACTCTAAACAAAATACTAGCTTTGTTAGCAGTTCGATTGTGAATTGATTTTTGTTTCTATCTCTTGTGATAAATAATCATCGATATCTGTGCGCCGGTGGCGTACATTGGTGTTTTGTATTATAACGTTTAGAAAATTATAGAATCGTTTACGTTATCAAATTGTTAGGTTTTCGTTTTCGATTTTGCAAATATATTTGGCGATTTTAATTCACTATGATATTATAAATCACAATCTAATAAAACCTAATAAAATCTAATATCGTTATTTAGACGGTTCATTTAATTATTCCATTACTAACCACTAAGACCAAGACGAGTATTTACAAGTCTGTGTAAGTAAAAGACGCACATGCACACGCGAAAGTTCCGAAATAGTAATAGTAAGGTTAAACTAGAGGCATAATAAGATCTGATGAGGTCTATTCACTAGGAAGGAAAGGGTCGCAAGGGAGTGCGAAATCAGTATTGCTAACCACTGCATGCAGGCAGCAGAAGCAGCAGAACGGGCAAGCAAAGGTGGAACACTAACGAAGCCAGAGGTCAGAGGGCGTCAGTGTTTGCCTCTGCTAATAGCCAATTCATGACCTCCGCGCTGCACACCACCAATTAACTGCCGCCTTATTTGATCGCGGACGGTCGCTGTCAATGTAAACGCATGCACGGTTATTGATGGCGAAATTTGCGACGATCGACCCGGTAATTGGCCTGTTGTTCGCCGCGGTCGGTCCGGTTCGAAATTTTATTGCGTGCGTAAGTTATAAAATGGGCACCGCCGGCGATAATAACGGAAACGCCGGTACGTGACGCGCTGCATTGTGCAGGGTTTGGGTTGCGTTCGCGTTTTAAAGTTGGAAATGGAAAACGACGTCGGAGCGGTTATTTCCCGGGTAGCTCCGGTTATGGCGTAAGTAGTGGCGGCTGAGCAGACGTAAATGAGAAGAGAGAAGCCCAATCTCTTTATCTGGCAGCCGCTGCAGCCGCGCAATTACTAGCCCGAATTAAGCACCACCGCAGCCGTCTCCCAGATATTGCGATATTCATAATCTTTTTGAGTTTGTGCCGATATTGATGTACAATGGGTGTGGCATATTGTATTTTATTACTTGCATCCTGGATACTTACTATGAAGCTTTTAAAATGTGTATAGCGTTTATTTTTGTACCTGCAATGATCAATGATGATCATATATATAAATTTGATTGAAATGTAATTCTAGTAAATGTATTAAAATATTTTAAGTGATCAAAGAAGTTACACTGATTTTAATAGAGGAATTACAAATAAATTTAACGTAATATGTAAAATTGATTTCATTAAACTTAGTACAACTTGATATAAGCAATTTGTTGTCATTGTTAGAAACGCACATAAAACATATTTTAATCGAACGAATCCGCGTTGATTATGGAAAATACATTTATTGGTATCAAAATCCGTCCATAATCATATCTGAGCATTTATTAAATTATTATTCTGAACTCAATGAAAATATTATTAATTTTTTACTATATCAATGTTAATGTTGCAATAAATGCAGGTTGACAATAAATAAATAAATGTGCCCTACACATAAGTTCTGAGAAAAAAAAACAACAAAAATATCTAAACTTATTTTATCTTCCTTTGGACGTTCACTTCCCGAATTTTTCTAAGAGTTCGTGTTCTTGGGATGGGCCTCCCAAACGTTTTAATAAACGTTATAACCAATAATAATCAACATTATATTGTTCGAGCTTCAGGAGGATTATCTCCCCTCGATAACAATTGACGTTATTCTGCTCCAACCGTTCCCGAGTCCTCCTGGCATTGTGGCAAGAAAGGAGATCAGGCCAAAATATTATATCTCGTGAAGGATATTAATAAAATGAGGCATTTTCGGCAAAAATCTTCTCCCGGAATTACCAAACTAAACCATTGTCAACAAATTTTGCTTTTACTTTTATCATAGGTATAAAATACATCGGAAAATATTTCTCATCATCGATTGTAATCATACAGTTCCTCACAAAATGCCTTCTCTTCAAAGCTATGCAATATCTACATATCCTGTCGAGATCTACCTGAGCATTGGGACACTTTATTTTTCGATAGTGTACAAATTTCTGGAAAAAAAGATCTTGTACGAGACCCCAAAACGCCGTCCCAGCTTTCGACTAAAGATTTCAATTCTGGTTTTGCTGATAAATGTTGGTTTAATGTTCACAAAATATTTAATGTAAGGCGACAATTGTTTGGGCTTGGTAGGCGTTTATCGAGCGGTTACAAACAATTGAGTACTACAAGTTTATCTATTCTGTTTTGTGGTCTTTTAGTTTTCGTCAAATTAGTGCAAGGTATACCCCCCATCACATAATATTATTGCCCCACGAATCGTAGCCCGCGTAATATTTTGATTTTTGAGCTAAAAATTAATAAATTAATTCATTTCAGTTTTGGGCACCTGTCCAACTGAGCGATAAATACTCTTGCGAAATTCTAGTTTGTACCACATTTTGAACTTTATTATTGAAATTTTTGAATTTCAGGTAACTGGTTACAAATCCATGGAATACCAACGCGCTGTAAACATGCATTCATAGAACTAAGTATTTTTCTGATTTGTAAAACAATAACATAAAAATAACAAAGTTTGTTTATATTCAAAATTTCTTCAGTAGTGGTGTGTAACAAGAATTTAGCAGCCGACTTAGGGGCAAAATTAATCATATCAAATCAATTTCCAATTTACCACTGACGTGAGCGATTTCAGATTCACTCTAATATTTGACAATACGTTCATTGCTAGGGGGTTCTTAAGTAACAAAGATTAAGTATATTCTGCGCCAGATGCATTGGTTGAATATAGTTGATAAAATAATGCTCGAAAAAATTGAGGAGGAATGCGGTGCCATTAAATTTTTTTCCAACTAAAGGATTTTATCACAAAATCAATTTCTTAAATTATGATAATAATAATAATAAATGCAATTATGTTGTGCTGTAACATAACAACTATCAAAAATTAAAAATATTCAATGTATTTCACTTAAGACTGTAACACCATCATATCTTTTTAATTTTTAGTCCAATTTTAGTATTTTTTTTCCCAAACTTACAATACTTATTGCTCTATTTACTCCCAAAAAAACAATTGTCTTCTTTAAATGTAAAGCAACCTGCGATGGCAAAAATCAAGAAATCACTCTAGGATTTTTTTATCGAAAAATGTTACTAATAATAATTGATCAGAATTGCCCAAAAACCCTAAATCCAAAATTTCATGAAAATTAAGTGTTAAAATTTTCCGTAAAAGTCCATAAATACTTTTTATTAGCTGCGCCGAAAAAAGTATGCTGTGAAAATTTTGTTTGAAATAAAACCTGAACTGTTGTTTAAAGTTGTTGTTGTTTAGGCGCCGCCACCTGTGCAAATAATATTTACCGAATTGGAATTACTTTTGAAGAAAATTTTAACATTTTTAATTTTCATGAAATTTTGGATTTAGGGTTTTTGGGCAATTCTGAACAATTATTACTAGTAACATTTTTCGATAAAAAAATCCCTAAAGTGATTTCTTGATTTTTGCCGTTTATTTTGCCATCGCAAGTTGCTTTGCCTTTAACCCAGATATTGCCACCGTCCTTTTAAAATCCACCTGTACAAATCAAGCTAAAAAACATTCCTAAGACTGACACAAGTAGATGGCGCCTTAAGATATGTTTTGTTAACATGTGTTTAGCACGTTTTACCGTCGATGCCAGACAGTCGCATTATTGGTTGTTATTGATTGTGATTTTCCTTTTGTGTTTGTTCTACCCGTCTGACATGAGTGCGAACAAGTAAGTATAAATGCACATATCTTGGAATTTTTATAATACTATTCATGTAACTTGCTTTATTATAACCTATTGCATGCAATATTAGTAACAGTTGATGCTGATTTACTGTCAGTAAATTGCAACAGTTGATAAGTTTTGCTGTCCTTTATAAAGAACAGTGGCTAAATATTGATATTCATTTTGTTTACAGATATTATTATAATAAACCGCTGACTTTGAATGAACTTATTGAGGAGCTGGAAAAAGAAGACGAAGTTGATATTCCTGCCTCAATAACCATATTTCCTCCGGAAAATGCCAACGACTATATGACTGACGAGGACTCCGGTGATGAAGAAAACGTTCTCCTCAGCAATTTACCTGGGTCACAACTGATGGCAGAAGCAGAAATTCATAATGAATTTGTTGAAGTTGATTATGTCCTTGAAGAACAAGCCACAGACGCAAAATTGGGCAGTGAAGAACAGGATCAAGTATACGAGAGCGAAGATGAATTACCATTGTCATTTTTCACGAAGAGAAGTAGGCAAAATCTTGATAAACCAAAATCTAAACCTTCGAAGTCATATAGTTGGGTAAAACAAGATAACAATTCGAGTTTACCTACATGGATTCCTCCAGATGAACAAAATAACGAACTGTTGTCACCTACGGAAATTTTTATAAAATTCATCGATGACGAAGTTATTGACATGCTAGTGTCTTACTCAAATTTGTACGCCACGTCACACAACAGAGTAGGTGATATACAAAGAGATGAGATGCTTTGCTTTATAGGAATATTACTTCTTAGTGGCTATGTGTGCCTCCCACGCCGAGAGATGTTGTGGGAAAACTCCAAAGATACAAACAATCCACTCGTGTGCGAAGGTATGTCCAGAAATCGATTTCGTTTTTTGATGCAAAATATCCACTGCAATGATAATAATCGTTTGGACCAAAATGATAAATTTTCCAAAATGAGACCATTATTTCAAATTTTGAATCGACGATTTATTGACTTCGCTCCCATAAAGGAAGCTCATAGTATTGACGAGTCAATGGTGCCGTATTTTGGGAGGCACGGCACTAAATAGTTTATGAAACAAAAACCAATAAGATGGGGTTATAAAATTTGGTGTGCAACAAATAGATTGGGCTACATAGAATGGTTTGAACCCTATCAAGGTGCGACTACTATTTTACCCAGAAAATACAAACACCTTGGGTTAGGCGCCAGCGTCGTTTTGCAGTTTGCTGATATCATTCAATTTCATAAACCAAACTATGCATATAGTTTTTTTTTTGATAATTTTTTTACGTCGGTGAAACTTTTGGACGAATTACATTTGCGAGGTATCAAAGGAACGGGAACTATTAGAGAAAATAGAGTTGGAAAAGACTGTAAATTGCCACATTCTAGCATAGTCAAAAAGAAAGAGCGAGGATGGTTTGAATATCTTACCGACCCTAACAATAAAATTATTGTTTGTAAATGGCATGACAACAGTGTTGTTTCTATTGCCTCTAATACATTATCTGTTTTTCCTATAACTAAGGTAAAACGGTACTAGCAACAACAGAAAAAGTCAATAGAGATGGATCAGCCATTCATGATCAAGAAATATAATGAACATATGGGTGGAGTGGACAGGGCTGATCAAAATATAAGTCTGTATCGCATTTCAATTAGAGGGAAAAAATGGTACTTTCCGTTATTCGCTCACTGTCTTGACATGACTGAGCAGAATGCTTGGCAATGGTACAGAAATGCTGCAGGAAAATTGGACCACTTGGCATTCCGTAGAAGTGTAGCCGTGGGGCTGTTAGAATCTCTCAAAAGAAGTACCACACGAGGGCCATCAAAACATTCTGCAAACCTACATGAATATTCTCGATACGATGGTAGGGATCATATGATTTTATATCAAGAAAAACAAACACGGTGCATCAATTGCCACAAGAAAGCAAATTTTATTTGCGGTAAGTGTAACGTTGCATTACATCCTAAAAAATTGTTTTGTGGATTATCACCGCCACTAAAATAGTTTTATGTTGTTTTTGTTTGAAAATATAGAATTAGGAATAATTTGTAGTTTTTAAAAGCATTAAAATGTTTTAAAGAAACTTTATCGATATTTTACCACCGTCCTTTTAAAAGAACATCAAGTTTTGGAAAAACTGTGAAGAAAAAACCTACACAAATTTTTACTATTTGTTTTTTAGTGCAATCAATCACTGCTATGGTACAATCTGCGAATATTTTGTAGAAAAGTTGTTTCGGCAATATCTGGGTTAAAGAAGACAATTTGTCTTTTGGGAGTAAATAGAGCAATAAGTATTCAACGTTTGGGAAAAAAATACTAAAATTGGACTAAATATAAAAAAAGATATGATGGTGTTACACTCTTAAGTGAAACACACTGTATATGATTATTATGAACTAAATTTCAAAGAATATATTAAAACCGCTGTTTCGCTCTATCTTAAACTCATCAGAACACCACACATACATTCGCTGAAGTTGCAACAAGTTATGCAAGCATGTGTGACAAGTAGTTTGTATATTAGTATTAGTGCAATCTATAAGTATATAAGAAACTGTATAAGAAGTTCTTACTGGTACGTGATTATGACGATTGAAATGTTTTATAATTATGGTTTGTATGATTCTAAATGTCTATTCTAAAACGAGGTCGAATTATGTCTATTGGGAGTGTGCTCTGTACTTAGATTTATGTGTTGCTTATGTTTCTCTTCGGTTTTGTTGCCGAATTTATGCATAACATCGCTTGTTGAATTCCAAATATATAATTTGGTCGTTAGTTAGCATCTTACGACTCTTAACGACTTTTTATTTTGCTTGGATTAGATTGCAGTGCGTTTGGATGTCAAATTTTATTATTAGTCTTCACATTACTACATTTTATTTTTTATTTGGATTTAAATGTATGGGACCAGTTTTACAAACTGTTGAGGGCAAAATTTCCATATTTTAATTTATTTTTCCCTCAAATATCATATTTCTAAATTAACACCCAATATATTTTATCTTGCTTAGAAATTCGGTCGCGTTGGGTTAGGTGGGGTTGGGGGTTTATTGGGTTGGATTTGGTCACAATCCATTCGCATGCAGCCCAGCTTGAATGGCGTTTGATAGCGATAGTCAAAAAGAGTTAAATGAGAAGAAAATCTCATATAGACAACTTTGTAGGGGTGTACCTGAAGTGTATTATAGATTATTGCTAGGACCCTGACTTCGTCATAAACGTTGAAATAATAATAAAAATATTACGTCAACATAATCGAAAATGTTTATTGACCACTTATGAAACCAACTTCGCGTATAATATCACGATGAAGGACACTTTATTTTTCGTCGCGGGAAATATCCGGGATTTTTTTCCGGCGAGCAAAATCAGTTTATCCGTCTCAGGCGGGACAGTTCGCATAACGTGCCGTAAAGTTCGCGCTTTTTCCCTATTACGAGATGCAAATCAACCCCTAATTTTAATTTTACGTGTATTAAAATCTGGCGCAGCTGACGGGCTTGTATCCCGAGATTACGCCGCAACAAAAGAAGCAAGTTAATCACACTATAATTCCATACATTTAAACATAAAATTATGGACAAAAGAATGCAAAGCGACCCCAACACGCACACTAACCATTACACGAGTGCGTCCCTTCATATTTGACGTCGAAATTGCATTGTTGTAAAATAATATTGTGACATATCGATTGGACTATTTTTGTCAACAAAGTTTACAAAAACAGTAAAATTATTTCATTTTTGCGATTGCGTTACGTTATTATAATATTAATCATTTCGTGCATGCACTAGTATTTGTAATTAAAAAAATTCAACGACATAAAAACGATCCTGTATGCAATCAAGTTCGGTCGGTTCAATATGTTCGGTTTCAAGATTCCGGTGATGACCGATACCGTAGCCATTTGGCCGGATCTCTCGAGAGACTTTAAATATTTGATGACGAGTTAGCGGCCTTTCAGCACACTTCTTTCCCCCAACTTTAACTCACCCCCGACATCCAACCCTCCGTAAGATCGTAGACTGATTTTTAAAATTCTTGGTGGGATTTCAAATAAAATCATTTCCATTTCCCAGAAGACAATTCATCTGTAATCAATGAGCGTAGTATTTACAAGGAAATTGTATTTTGAATTGATTCCTCGAAGATAAAAGGAACGACGAAGGTTTCAGTAATGTTGCTCGCATCTGAAAACATTTACTGTTTCGAATTTTAGGATTATATTGTCATTCCGTATGGCGACACATTCCGTGCGTCGTTGCTTTGGTTTTTGTTTGATAATATTATAACGTAAATAAAGTAATAATGCAACACCAAACTGATTTAGGAAACTGTTTGTTGGAGAGTAACAATTTAATAAAATAGAAGCTGCAAAATATGATTATACGAGTTTTGCTACGCGGGTCTAATTATGATAACTATTGTACCCTTTGGACTAACATCGCGGCACTTAAAGCATCAACAAATGTGATAGTAAATTAAACGTAGAGTGCTTAAATAACATTACAAAATATTTATCCAGTGGACAAGTATATCTTATGTTGATATGCCTCCAGACACAGAAGGGAGTTGATGGAATAAATATTCCAGACACATGCAGATTAGACAAAAGTACATACATTTATAACAAAATCAAACTTTTACTTAATGTCGCAAAAACGGTAAAACAAGGTAACAATATTGAGATTTACGATATAATGTGGTTTCGATATATTCAATTTATTCAATTTATTAGAATTTGCCATTGAAAATGGTTATCCAAAGTTCAATTACAAAACTATTGAGCATAGTCTAAATTCTAAATTCCCAACAAGTTATAAAATGAATTGTTGGAGTAACAATATAAACACAATTTGCAAATTATATTGAAAAGCTTAAAAATGCAAAATGATGAAATGATTATGAAATAAAAATGTTCAACTTAAATTAATTTTTACAATTAATCAATAGAAATGTTAATTACTTAAAATTCAATTAGAATTTTCCAAGCTCGTTGTATTTTACGGTCAGCGGTTTACATTCAACCCCCACGTCCGTTAGAAACGTATTGTGAGGAAAATAGGTACCATTACAATTCCTCTACTCTAATTTATTTTCCTTCTTCTGCATATAATATTAACTTTTCGTCGGATTTCATCGTATCCTTCGTTTATATGTCGTGTTTTTCTCGCCAAATATCTTTGACATGCATCATTGTGCTTTTTAAGTACTTCGCAACAAATCATGCAGCTAGGACTTTCTTTCATTTGCCAGTATCATGGATGTTGCATTCGTCACTCATGCCAACCTAACCCCACTCATCCCAACCCAACCCAATTCAACCCAACCCAAACTAACTCAACCCAACACAACTCAAACCCAACCCGACCCATCATTGTCTTCATTTTTATATTGCTTATCCAGTGATTCTTCTTCCTGTTCTCCCAGTTTTTGCAATTCATGGGACTTGACTTCCTCAAAGTTATACCGATCATGTTGACCATCTCAGAATTTGTTTAAATTTCATGTGGGCATGCATGCATGCATATGTTGCATGAACTTCTGTAAAATGCCCCATGTGTATAATAGTTGGGTTGCTACCCAACCTTTTCTGTCGACGTCACTCATTCATGAATAAAATTCAAAGTTTGGCATCTTGCGATTTCACAACCAAAGAGCTTTAAAATTTGACATACCATTTCAACAATTTGCACAAAATACTAAAATACGGAATTAGCCCCTAAAGTGTCACCAAAATAAGTCGCAAAAAAATTTAATCCATCTGTAGGTCTCCATTACTGACATAATTTGTACATACTTTGAAATATGTCAACATTTTGCTCAAGCTCACTTACTTTTTACCTACTGTATGTAAAAAAATGAAAAATCTAAATTTGACCTGAAAATGATGGTTGTATGGTTTTTATTAATAAATTCAGAGCCAAATATCTCAAAAAGTGTCACCTCCAATTTTATTTTGCCAGCACCATTAAAAAGTGCCTCGTCTACTCTAAATCAGTATTTCCATGATGGAGTCATTTCACAGAAGCCGGACAAACCATGGAGCCATGATGGAGTCTTTCCACATAAGCTGAACAAACCATGAAACTTGTAGGCATTATAATTAAATGTTCTTTGCAGTATTGGGGTTAAATGTTATCAAAGTAAATTCTTTATGTGCATTAAACTGCTTCTAGTTAATCTATTAATTATTTTAGTAATAGATTAATTTATTAATCTAAGCTTATGAAATGGCTAAATGGGCAGCTCTCATAAACTTTTATGTTTAAATCATACATAGTCTGTAATATATAACGCGATGGATTTTTACAGCCACTTTCTGTCTGAATATTTGTGTAAAGGCATGAAAAATGAAAATTCCAGCACAAAAAAAACTGGGTTGAAAATAAATGGCAGCAAATGCATTAAGGTGATAACAGCGTTACGCTCTACCCCGAGCTCATCAGACCACCACCGCAGGTGCATCATTATTATTGAAATAATAAAGTTGCAAGCATGAGTGACAAAGAATGTGTGTGAATATTACCGCCATCTAGACGTGAAAATATGTTCTCTTACTGCTACGTAATTGGACTGGTCTTTATCGACCAACTAAGTTGATACTGTCCTGACTTGCAGTTGCTTCGCAGCCGTCGGCACTAAACACCGCTTTGTTGAAAATAAATTTCAGCGAATTTAATAAGCTGTATCTTGAGGTCATCAGCACGTTTGAACCATACAACCTTAATTGGTTGATAAAACCACTGGAATTATGTAGCGGTAAGATTGTATTGGTATCTACATGGCGCTAATACTTACACACAAACTCTTGTCACTTTTAGCTAGGGTTTTGTTAAATAGCATGTGATCATCATCAAACTGCCTATTTTCGCACATCGTAATACCCTTTCACCTCAAAATGCAAAAATGTATATCAGCAAATAAATGAATTATATTGATTGAAGCAACATGATTTCCTTGTCTGGCTTGAATCTTCTCATGCAGATGCATCAACATATATCTTGTAGTGTTGACTAATCTTTCCTCTGTCGTTGCAGACTTTGAAAAAAATCTTTATGGAAATTTGAGATTCATGCGTTTTTATTCAGTTATACATACATATATAATTGTATTACACGGTAATCGCGACGAACACTTGTAGTATCAAGTGCTAGATCTTCACATTCTGATTGAGGATTGAGGATACCACCTAACCACTACCAAAAATATTCCACAATATAAGAATTATAATTAGTTTAAAATGCATGCAGGCCTAGGGTTAAATATTCATATTTTTGAATGAAGCCATCATAAAATAATACTTTAGTAACTACCACTGACGAGATCTGGATTTAGAATCGCTTGAATGCGTCGCCTTTCGCTTGTTTTCAATTAAAGGGTTAATTGTATCGATTCGTCCGATCTCTTGCCATTGGCACTCTCTCCGCTTCTTAAAAACTTTTCGGTTCCATGACTTCGAGTTCCCCCAGTTGTCTATCACACATCCTAGCCCGCAGCATTGTTAATCCCATTAGTCGGGCTGAGCCAGCGACCTTTGTTCACATCCATTGTTGGAATCTTCGCGGAAACAGCGACCGACGCGAAGCCGTGACGTCGCACGCCAGTGACTTCATCGAGTTATCCACTGACGTAATCTATGACAATACTAAATCTTTCTTTGCCACGTCAATGGCAATTGTTTACATGACTTGCGATGTTTTCGTCGATTTTTTGGCAAAAATTACCAGGAAAAAAATTATAATTGACACAAAAACCGAAACGGAGTAAAATCAATACACGAATTGGTCCAGCGCCTGGTGACGTTTTTTAGCATTTTTCTAAGGCGTTAATGAAATAGCACAATGCACGTAGTTTATAAATTATGTTTGTTGTGTCTTTAAATTATATTAATATTTGTTACTACATTGAAGCTAACGAAGTCGTAAATACATTGAAATCGGAAAAATGCTTAATAGTCATAGCGTCAGCAGATTGTGACATAAATACACAACTAGGATAATCAGAACTAATTATATGCATCGCGGACAATTTTCTCATCCTAAATAGATTCTGCAAAAGGGAACATTTCCTCAATTTATTGCAAACTTGACAAAAGCTCATACCCGGCTAACGATTTCTTTTTTTGTTGCAGGTACGTTCCGATATACGCGGATGCCGTGGCGCGTAAAATCCCACCGCCTGTAAGTATTCTCAACGATTCATTTCCTGCGCCGCCGCGAAATTTATAAATACAATTGCCACGTTAAATTAAATTCACCCTCGCATTGCGCTGTGTGAGTTTTCCGTTTCCTTCATACGCCGCAAAAACCATCTAATTTGCACTCGACGCCAATTTGACTACTAGCGGCGAATACATTAAACACACAAGGATGCGATGGAGCATCAAAGTGTTACTTATAGCCGGAAGTGGAGGAGGAAGTAGTGCTTATGAAGAATACGCCGCCTCGTGTTGTTAAACGCCCATCTTTGCGCAACTTTCCGCGGTCGCTTTGAGAAAGTTGCCAATTTGGATCCTCTTGTAAAATATTATTATTCCTTGTTGTACTTCAGACGAAATAAGGCTAATGTACTGCTCGGTAAATATGAAGAAAATTAGATGAAGTGGTAACTTTCGCCCCGGACTAATTTACTAGCGTTCGTTGAATTTTTTTGGCTCCACGGACCAATTGCAATTTTTAAAAATGGTAATCAGTTTGAATGTGCCCTAAACTAAAAGAAATTTTAATATAAATATTTTTTAAGTGGCTTTACGTAAGTACAATATTAATGTGTAGCCATTGATATTTTTATCAAACAACAAATTAACTAACCCAAACGTAATATGGAGCAACAAAAATGACAACGACCTCACACGTACATCGTTGCTTATTAGTTTTGAAAATGTGAAGCCGAAAATTGAACATTGACAATTTTCAATCATTTTGCATCTATGCCAACTGATATTTTGTCAATTTTGACGATATTATATTTTTCTCTTTGCTTTTCAACATTTCATCATTTTTAGATTTTTGACTTGAATTGTGTAGCTTTTGAATTCTTTGGCAACATTTACTACTATTATGTTATGACTATATCATGTCATTTTAATTCATTTCAATTATTTAAATTAGTGAATAGGAAACTTGACACTTAGTCAATTTGGACATTTTTGGTTTTTTGAAACTGTCTGTCATTTTAAGATTTGTAGTAATCACTCGACAACACTCCGTAGAAAAAATGTTTTATATTCAACTTCATTTTGCAATTTCGACATTCGAAATACTTGTAATTCTTCATTATACAGTATGTCCCCGGATTGAGTTTACAATAGGTATGATTGACCAAAAGTTTTCAAATTGGAATTTCATGTTTTGGGATTCCGCCCTGCTTGGTCTGAACCTTATCTTTAGTATATTTTCGATTTTTTTAAAATCAAGTAGGCGATTACAGTTAGGCAAACACTATTTTAGTTCTAGGTAAACTACCTTTTCCGTTCACTATACGCCAAAGTGTTACTAAGAAAAGTTGTGGGTCGTTATCTTTCATATCGTTAAAGTAATATCACAAAACTGATTTTCATTGCGAAGTAATGACAATATTTTTACAATTAAATGTTAACGTTAGAACAGAAAATATATTTACTACAGTGTTAGGGACGTGGAAAAAGTTACCGTTAGATAAGGTACTGCGACGAAGGTGGAGGGTTAATAGAATAACTTAATAGTTATTTTTGTTTTAATAATTTAATTAAAAATTTATTTAAATTTTTCTGAAAATTTGCAAAAGGCCATAACTTTACATTCTGAACAACTTTTCTTAGTTACACTTTGGCGTACTGAGAACGGAAAAGGTACTTTGCCTAGAACTAAAATAGTGTTTGCAAAACTGTAAAGGCCTACATGATTTTAAAAAATCGAAAGTAAACTAAAAATAAGTTTCAGACCAAGCAGGGCGGAACGCCAAAATATGAAATTCCAATTCGAAAATTTGCGGTCAGTCATACCTATTGTACCCGGGGGGGACATACGGTATATAAATATCATATTTTGACAATTTTGCTTTATTGGAGTTTCACCGTCTATAATTTTTGTAAATTTGCGAACATTTGCATTTTATTATTTTAACATTGACACAATTTCGCCAATACTGTTCATTTTGATTTTTTTTATATTTTACGCATCTTTGATTTGAAGTTTTCACGTTTTTTTTTTAACAAATACCTACCCGACTCCATACATTTTGACAGTTACTTCATCCATCCAACGCTGATAAATTAGCTCTCTTAGTCCCTTTTCATTTGTGAGCAGTAATGGCGAAAGATATACCGAGTGTCCAAAAATGATTTACATCTAGTATGCTTTGAAATTCTCATATAAATTAAAATGTGGCACACTTACGTAATGCTGTTATGCTAGTAGAGGGAGAATAACATAACCTCAATATCCTTTGTTGATGACGTTTTGTTAAGGAGTGGTTTTCGTTTATTTTTAAATTGAAGCACATTATACTATGCCTCTATAATAAAAACATTTTCTTGCAAAGTGTACATTTTAGATGTTGTATTAACAAATTTAATTAAAAATTTGAACTAAATTAGTTTACACTTTAGTGGCAGGTGAAAGTTGACAATTAATGAATGACAGCTATGGATAATGCAATACAAATAACAAAATAGCGGAACATGAAAATTTACATGCAAGAAAATTTTACAGGTAACTAGATGTAATTCTTTTTCGGACACTCTGTATTTCACGACGTCCCCCAGGCCAAGTACTTGCGAAGGAAACCATAGTTCTTCGTCAGAATGAGCTCTGAAAGAGCACACTTTTCTATTCATGTAACCCCCTTATCCTTAATACACTTTTCCATTATTTGTTTCAACATTTTGATGAACCCGCGACGTTAACTCCTCCACAAAACAGGTTGTGGATGTTTTACTGTCTTTCAAAATTTTGATAAGGCGAAAATGCTACAAAATTATGATTAATTTTCTGTACAACAATTGCCATTTCGAAATCGCTCATAAAAATAATGACGCATGTACTTGCCGGGAACGAAATTGTTTGAAAGAAATTTTTAGAAACATTCTAGTGTTAATTGATGGTCAGGAGATTTTAATGGTTAACTTTGATAGAAATGATAAATAGTAAGTTACCACACTACCACTATTTAATACGAGAATGTCCCATGAATCCAATATATCCACGTTGCCATGAGAAGAATACCCACATTTGACAGAATGATCAGATGCCAATAAAGAACATCTGAATAAGTTTTGTGATTTTATTTATATTCTTTGATAATAAAAAAGCAGCATTTATTTAGCATGTCCCTCTTCCAATACATCGTGTCTTATTACTAACTCTCTACTCCCCTTTACCCTGTTTATATTTTTTCATTAGAATTCCACTCCTCGTTCTCTCCCTCCACACCACATCTTCCTTTTTCTCTCCCCTCTTTGTACCTTTTGTCCGCTCACTTCCACACCCTCGACTGTTCACCTTCCACCCCAGTTCTTCGCACTCTTCCCACCAATGCTTCCATTTGTCCATTCCCTTCCCGCATGCTTCACACCATTTATATCCTTCCCCCTTCCGATATTTATTTGCCCTGTCCACGTTCCCGCATCTATATCTAGCTATTAACTTCTCTTCATCTTCAGCCGTTTTACCTCCGCCCAAGTACCTTGGCCTCCTTCTATATGTCTGTAATGTTCTGTATCTCCCATTGTGCCTTGCCTCTTCTTCCTTCTTCCTTATCTTCTATTCTCTTTCCTGCGCTTCCGCCTGCTTCCATCTATCTTTCATTGATAATGTGAACCTAACCAATTGGTAGTTATTTTTTGAACATCTATGGTTTAATTGTACAGCTGGTGGAATGATTCCTGAAGGTATTGCTATTAAATAAAAGCTGTGTTTGGTTTGCAAATTCAACCTGCACACAGATGATAATGTCTCGTTACCGATTTGGGATACTTTGTCCCTTTAATAGTTTTACCTAATGCTACGTCACAACTTAAAGTGGATGAAGTAATATAAGGGAAATGAAATGTAAAATACGTTGTTTGCAAAAGTACAAACATCTGTGAACAACATTTGCCAACCAATCGGGTGATGAGTGAAAAATGTGATGATGTCCTTAAGAGTTATACAGCACCCAGGCTCACTCTGCGTCAAAAATCGCAAGGGCAATAAAAGAC
Source organism: Geotrupes spiniger (assembly GCA_959613385.1). Taxonomy (NCBI): domain Eukaryota; kingdom Metazoa; phylum Arthropoda; class Insecta; order Coleoptera; family Geotrupidae; genus Geotrupes; species Geotrupes spiniger. Next base: position 44,753,706 of record OY390732.1, read on the forward strand.
ACATACGGGATTTTTTAACACGGTTTCGATATTATTCAATTTTATTCTTATTAAAGTAAATTACCCAAAAAACTTGGTAATAAAATCCTCATCTTGAAAGGAATATGAAGAATTATTATCGCTCATTGATATTGGTAGGCTATGGTATAAGAAATAGACGCTTTTGTTTTTAAAAGAATGTCCACTGTGGTGGACTTCTGCTTCACATGAACAGTATCATTGACCACTGTATTATTGTTTCCGTCCTCAACTTGGTTGACGATGTGTCTGAAGACTACATAGCTGGTGCAATGAGACCCACATCCAAGGGAACCCTTCCCCTATCTCAAGCCAGACTGCAAATTCATAAAATTGATTTATTGTAGAAATTTCTAACGAGTCATCCATGACATTCTGCAATTACCGCAACCATGTGTGTTGTTTCCAAATGTTATGAAAGTTTGGTCAATTATTATATTATGATGAATCGTTTTTTCAATTGCTTCAGGAAAAATTTTGTATTAGTACTACATCAGAGGGTGGGGTCACCAATGTCACTCCTTCCTCACCGTCGGTTGCACTTAGACGTAAATATGCGATGAATGAAACCTAAAAATATGAATTTAAAACTCAACTCTTTTTGTTATTGGGATTGAATGGAAATTTTGAAATATAATAATAATTATAAACGATCCTATCCATTACATCCTTTGACACAATTTGAATGCTCTACATGTAATAGAGACATCAAACATGTTTTCTTATATAATATCTTTCCCATTTCTCGTGGATTTCGCACCATGATAATGAGGAATAAAATTTTATTTCAATTGTAGTTAATTTTTGATTTTACCCCATTGTTCTAATACGTCTATAACCATATTAATATTGTGGACAACCAGTAAATAAATTGTGGTATAATTATGGTTTGATGGTTTTTTAAAAAGTCCTATTGGATCCAAACTAATTTATATATTTATTATTAACTCTTTTATGCAGTCGTGTTGCACCTCAGCGTGTCGAGCACACGATTGTATTACACATGGTACAATAAATCATTCGCTATGACAGATGAAGAAAGCCGTTTCCTTGGTAGGCTTTAATAATTATTAAACAGTCCTGATTTTATAGCTCTCGTAAATCATGCGCAAATCATGTTATCCATTCCAATTTATATGCTCTGGGCTCTTGGTATATTTGCTTAGACTATACGAACCATCAATATTCTGTGAGCAAATAAATATACCCTATTATTATTATTATTGGATTGAACATGAACCCATTGCTAATTGATTTGCGTGAATTGTTTGTGTGACGATGATGATGATGGCGGACAACAGAGACCTACACTCACGTCCACGGCAGCAGTCAATATTAAAGTTGAATTTTTAGTTAAGATCTTCGACAAGGGGCCTCTCAAAATCGTCATTCAAACTTAAACCGAAGTTTCTTTAAAATAGTTCTAAATCTGTTATGAGGTGGATCCAGAACTTATTGAATTATGAATATTTATTTTCAACCTCCAATATATATATTTCAAAGCGATGTCTTTGGGTATATCCAAACTTGAATCCCATTGAGTATGTTTATTTCAAATTCGTCTCTGAATACCTTGACGACATTCTGGATGCAATAGTGACCATTTTATATAATAATAGATTTATTCTATAAAAACTATGCACCCGATTTGTTTTGCCAAGGTGTCATTTAATATATTCTGAAATTGATTTAAATTCGTTTTTATCTTCACATCTGATTGCTAACATTTTGACATTTTTTGAACTCAGTTTATTTTTAAATCTCCATATTTGTCAGCAGTTTGGGCAATTTTGGTCTTTCTGATACTCTCAACACACCACAACCGAACAATAATTATTTTGAATTGTTTTCAAAATTTTAATATTTTTCTATAATTTCTGCAATTTTTTGTACTTTATCTAATTAAACATTATACGTCGAAAATATCACATACTAAAATCTAAAAACTCAAATAAATGAGAAAAAATTGGTATTGAATAAAGTGAATTGAAACAAAATAACATAACATATAATGTATTAAATTCGGTGGAATGGAATAAATTTTTTTCTGACACGGACGTGAAATGTAATTCAAATAATGTACAAATCAAAAATTCGACACAAGAGCAATAAAAGCAATCTAAATAAATATAAACTAAACAATGTATTAAATTTAAAGTTGAAAATTTAAAAATATTTTCCATTGTCCAGTATATAATCCAGATAATGCGAATATTTAAACTTTTAGTTTTCGAAATAATCTCGTACGTAATTCCGCATAATGCCACTATAAATTTGCTGCAGCAACAGGAAATATTAATACGCGCCGGTAATGTTTTTGCAGTTAACAATAAAGCCAGTTCGATAAATATTCAAGGGATCCTAGAGCACTCGAGCATCCGCGCGGCGGCGGACCAGCCAGCGCAAAGGATGATTGGAGAAAGCGGGGCAAGGTATCACAGAACACAAATAACCGCAGGCCTTCGTTGTTTCACTCAATAATACGTTATCACGTTCGTTCGACCTGAAGTAATGCAGTTGTGAGCATCTGTTGAGGTCCGGCACACAAAGCTGCGAGCGGTAATAAGTAAGTAAGGCCCTCGTCCCGCGCGGCGACGACCGCCGTTAATACTTTGATGTGTTTACCATGCAGGGCTTTCAGCTTGATTATTATAAGCAGCGCGTAAAAATTTCGATCGAGACGCATTTTCGGCGTGTCATCGTCGCGGCGCGGCGTCCACGCGCAACTCCGTCTGGGATATGTTTATTACTTATCGCGTTCGGCTTATTATATTTTTTCCGATATGAGTTTTATCGCGAGTATAAACATAAAGATTTATCTCCGGCTTTCGTGAATTATTACCAACTAATGGAAGTTTTCGGTAAACAAGCATATATACGTTTTCTCTTGCGCAATTCTACCAGTTTATAGATTTCATTCGTTGATTAAAACAACGTAAACACAATCATAATTACACCGATGATTCTAATTATAAAACTTTATAACATGGGCATCTGTTAAACGAATGATAAATTGGCACCTAAAGGAGCAGACTTGTTCCATTTTGAATTTTTCTAGAGCAGTTTCATTTCGTTTTATTTTATTTTTATACAATTAATTTTAAAGTTTTATTGTCATTCGGTTGGCGTTTATGTTATGTTATATCGATTGCTTAATTAATAATGATAATCAAACCGTACATTTTATACCATCCTCGATAAAAAGCACCGGCAGTACACGACAGTTATGCTCTCATTCGTTGACAAAAAGCTCCACAAGCAACATACGAGTTCACACATATATTACATTGTAGTGATAGGAACAACGGCAGCGCATGAAAATGTATATAGCACATTTTACAATAAAGACAATACGTACCATAGATTTACCTATAGGCACCCTTTTTGGGTATAGATCCCACGTTTTCTCTAGTAGCTATCCTTGAATATACCATATTTCAGCTTTGGGCTCCTCCACAGTTTATCTAATACATGCTTATACATGAAAATGGTTTACTTTGCGTAACTTGTCGCTCTGAGAAGTTACATGAGAACCAGTGGCCTAATCATTGGCACTCTATCAGATACTGACCGACGCTCCTTGATAACCACGCCTGCTATCGAAGGCAAGCAACACAACAAAAATATCAAAGACACCAATGACAATGACATAACACAACACAAAATACCTATTGCGTATCCTCCCTTCTCTAATAATATAATTATATTATAATTTATAATTTAGACGACGTACCCCATTGCTCAACATAGCGGATTTTGTGAAGCAAAACTGTATAATGATATACATTTTAGAGAATGCAAACAAAAAGTGAAACTAAGTATTTCTATAAAAATAGACGTGCTATATGTTGTTGTATTATATTGTCATAGGGTTATTTTGTTCCCGTGTTTGTTTTCGATTTGGCTTTAATTCTATATTCACTTCATTATTCATAGAAAATTAATATTCATGAATATAAATGTCAGCGAATGCATTAAGGTGGAATAACTGTTTCGCCCGCTATGGGCTCATGAGACCACCTCACATATATTCGCCGAAATTGCAAGTCAAATCAAGTCATGCAAGTTTTTATAGTACCAGCCTTGTTTTGTTCGAAAATATCTCTGCCACTCATGTTTGCATGAATTTACCACCTATCATCACCTTAATCCATTCGTTGAAATTTATTTTTTGACACTAAAAATGTACGTTCCCATTTGCTCGTTTTATCTTTTTTTTAATATTATATTATTTTCTTCCATTTAATTTTAGTCATTACTAGTTTTCGCTTATAAGTTTTATTTGTTCTACATCTGTACTGTTTTCTACATCCAATTTTCATAATGTCTTATGGTCTTAACTTGTTTCCACTTCTTAACAGTTAAGGTGGACAGTTTGAACAACAGGGTTTTTAAATCCTCTAGAAAATGTCTCAACTGAACAAATTAATTATTTGAACAGGCCCTATCAAATAGAAATTTACACCATAGGACTATGTAAATATCAGACCATCACAAAAAGCAAAGCACTCCAACGATTCTTGAAACAATATCAACACGGAATCAATTTGACATGCATAGTCAAGAAATTCACAAGTATATCGATTCACCAGTTGACGTAGAAGTACCAACTAGGACACCCTCAAAGAATTTACTTTGAAATGTTGTACTCCAAAGTGAAGTTTTGACGCTGGAGGAAAGTCAATGTATATGGCATCCATTTGAACCCTTCGACAGTGTCTCATAATAAATAGACTAAATCAGTTACGGTGATTTCATCACCCATAACAGGATGCTGAAATGGTGATTCATAGACACTAGTGCTATGTAAGGTAAATTGACGTAGCACCAAATTGAAAACCTAATAGAGGAAATTTTATATTGGCTTTTAATATATGAAATTAGTGTACAAATCAAAACAACAATTCTGAAAAATGTTTTCAGTGACATAAATTAGCCATAGAACCATACAAGTTGAGGACGGGAACAATAAATCTCGGACTGATTAATCTGACACTAACCATGTAATTCAAGAAGGCGCCTATTTCTTTGCATGCCATACAAAATTGCAATGATTTGGAATGTGTAGTGGACTCGATTAGCTACGATTCACCTGTTACACCACGCATCGTCTAAACTGAGAAATATATTTCGTTAACGTTTATTTATTAGAGGCTTCTGACAATTGATCGCAACTAGTGTCACATCGCTGTCACTAACTGTCAGATATAGACGCAGATGTACAGGCCGCCTTAGCAAACATGAGAGCTGAGGGGGCGTGGCGAGAGCGGCACTGCTTTTCAACGTACATTGAGGTTAAAACATAGCTCGACGGCAAATTTAAAAGGTAGTGTTGTAATAAAGTTTTGTCATAATTTAAAGTTTAATAACGAAATGAAGAAATTAACTATGCTATTATAAAATAAGCATATAAAAAATACACAACATAAAACCTGTCAACTACTGTCTAGTGCAGACTTTATTGCCTTTACTTCTGATTCAGAATGTACCAAACCAGTATACTTGAGCGTGATTGGTTGAATATTTTCCCGCTTAAAATATTTTAAATAAAATTTTTGTAGTTCACATATTTTCCGACTCTCATGTTTGCTAAGGGGAGCTGTAGTCAAACGTATTTTTTATTTTGCGAAAACTTCAACATCGTTCTTCGTCAGATCAGCAAAATTTGAATCGTACTACTGCTAGTAGTATTGTTAGCAAACTTCGACTGAAGTCAAAAATGTCAAACTTAGTTTAAATTATTCACCGTTTCAAATTGTCACATGACACATTAAAAGTACCTATTAACTTGGTTAAAAAATGAAATCACTGATAAAAAAAAACTAATTAATTAGAGCACAGAATTTGTTAAAATTCGACGTAGCTTTGGTAGACCAACTTTGCGTGGGGATGCAATCCACTACTAGCTTTTTCTTGAAAAATGTTAATTTTTGTTTTGTTTTTTTCAACTAACCTTTCATCGTTTCTTAGTTGATAATAAAGCATTATTTTACCGAAGTTTCAGTAGTCTAATTCTTATTTCATATGAAAGTGAACATATATATATATATATATATATATATATATATATATATATATATAGCGGTATATTTTAACCCGTTCCGGTCAAATAAACATTTTAGTTACAATTATTAAGAACAAATATGTTTAAGAAACATCAGAACAAAAGAAAATCAATTATCACAAACGTAAAATAGACATATAAATTAAAAAAACTATGGAACAATACAAAAATAAAAAATACAAAAATTGCCAAAAAACAAACAGTAATAAAAAAAATCAAAAATATTTAGAAAATAACAAAAAATCAATAGGAAATGTAAATAAAAAGAAAACAAATTGAATCCATTAAAATATCATTTGGCGTGAACGTGACAAATACCAAATTAAAAAAATACATACAAATGAAAATTCGGAAAATATGCGACAATTAAGAGAAATCAAAAATACTCAAAAAAATTACCTGTAAAAAGAATTCAACAAATCGAAACATATTGTCAAAAAATATAAAAAACTGTTATAATTACAAAAAGTATAAATTAAGAGAGAGCATTTCGAAAACTCACAAACACATTACAGAAAATCGCAAAATGTTTAAAATGTTCAATTTTTCAAAAATATAAACGGAAAAAACTAAAAGTTAATAAATCGGCATTGCAGGAAAACAAATTAAAATATTAATAAAAATAATGTGTAATAAGTGTGATTTGCGGCAAAACGAAAAAATGCAAGAAATTTAAGAAATATATAATTGGGATAAATCCATAACAAAAAAATTGAAAAATTAAATATTGCTAAAATACAAGGTGGCTACGAAAATTGGAGTCACTTTTCTTCAAATTGCCAAGAGATGTCGCTGTTTTTACAACAAATTTGCGGTTCTAAAATAGTATATTAAAAAACAAGTTACAGAAGGCACTGTTTCAGATATGAGTCCGAAATGCCCGGACGAATGCCCTGAATAGCCTTCTGTACGAGTATTTTATACTATTTTTCTACTTTGCGCCCTTTTTTACGAGAACAATTAAGCTTTGTTAAGTGTTTCAACATTTAGGGATATTTGCGCGGGTTGGTAACGCAATATGACTTGCGAAGACCTTCAATGTACTCCACCCGAAATACGGGAAATTGCACAAATTACGATTGGGAATTTACTTCCGAATAAGTCGCAGTTTCAATACGAACAAAAATATAAAAAATTCGAAGGATTATTAGTTACAACTGACATTTCGTTGACGTTATACCCTGACAAACCGCGACCAACATAAAGAAAAAAAATTATACCAGACTCATTTTAGCACTCGAATTTTCATTTTAACACTGTTTCAGGCATGAGTCCGAAATTCAGCCACGAGCCGCGAAGGCTAATGGCTGAACGGACGAATGCCCTGAATAGCCTTCTGTACGAGTATTTTATACTATTTTTTCTACTTTGCGCCCTTTTTACGTGAAATATTAAACTTTGTTAAGTAATTGAACATTTAGGGATATTTGCGCGGGTTGGTAACGTTTGTGTGAAATTAAATAAGGAGGCGGCCCAAAGTTTAATTTGAAATGTCAGTTTTCTTTGACGCAATATGAGTTGCAAAGACTTGTAATGTACTCCACCCGAAATACGGGAAATTGGACAAACTACGATTGGGAATTTATTTATTTATTTATAATACGAACCTAAATATAAAAAATTCGAAGAATGGTGCAACGAAAACAATGCAAAGATTATTACTTACAACTGACACTTCGTTGACGTTAGAGGCTGCCAAACCGTTGCCAACATAAAGAAAATTATACCAGACTAATTTTAGCACTCAAATTTTCATTTTAACACTGTTTTGGATGCTAAAATGAAGTTATTACCAACGCAAAGTAGAAAAAATATATTTGATTAAATGGCAACATGGAATTCAATATTTCGTGTAACTGTCAACAGTTGTCAAACAATTATCAATATTTGTCCATAATGAATTTCAATATTGAGCAGCGAATAAACATCGTAGAATGGTATTATCTTGCTAAAGAAGTCCGCTCTGGTAGAACTGCAACATTAAGAGTGCAGGATCGTTGGCGTGTAACATATCCTAATCAAGAAAAAAGAGAAAACTTATAATAACAATTATAAGATAAAAACCCCTTACCACACTTGATTTTTACAAATCTAAATACGTATTTCGGCAACTACGTTGCCATCTTCAGTAGAATCTGAAAGGATGAGTGTTAAACATAGTATTACTAGAAATACTATGTACTGAAGATGGCAACGTAGTTGCCGAAACACGTATTTAGATTTGTAAAAATCAAGTGTGGTAAGGGGATTTTATCTTATAATTGTTATTATAAGTTTTCTCTTTTTTGTTTATAGTAAAACCACAGGCTCCGCCAATTTTTATATATCCTAATCAGTTACAACCAACGCTTGGTGGGATTATCAAAATCATTAAAAAGTTTGAACTAGTTGGGGATGTTACAAATCAGTCCACAACCATTTGCTGGACGAACCTTGAACATCCCAGAGGCAACTTTCAAGAGAGTTTGGGTTTTTGAGACGATAGATTCAGAAAATTATTCGTTAGAATGGATTAAAATGTTATCGAACAAGGTTTGTGCATGCTTTGAACGAAGATGATCCCGATCGAAGATTGCAATTTTTGCGAGGAATTCCTGAGCTTGCTGGTCGATGAAGTTGATCCAAATTTTTTGCTTGATCGTATTTTGTGGTCTGATGAAGCTACATTTTATTTGTGTGGTCGAATTAATCGCCACAATTGCGTTTATTATTCTGACGAAAATACCCATGTAATCATTGAAAAAGATTTTAAAATAATGCCAATTATTTTGTTACACTGTCCTCCGGATGTAATTCTGCAACAAGACGGCGCTCCACCTCATTATGCTATACAAGTTCGAGAGTTTTTAAATGATCATTTTCACCAGTCTTGGATTGGTCGAAGAGGTCCGATAGAATGGCCTGCGAGGTCATGTGATTTAACACCAATGGACTAGTGTTTGGGGAATTGTGCGTGATTTGGTATACTTTCATAATGCTTTTGAGGACGTGGAAACTTTGAAGGTGATGATTCAAAAAGCATTTCAAATGTTCACTCCTGAATTATGCAGTAAAATTTGTAGATCCTTTCAAAGGAGGCTAGAATTATGAACAGAGAATCGTGGTCATCAATTTGAGCACCGTTAATATTAGTAGATATTTTTGCATATGCTGTATCGCTTTTCATTTTATTTACGTTATTTGTTTTTGAAACTGTTGGTTATTACTAATTTTTAAATAAAATATTTCGAAAGTTTTGAAGACGCGATATTTTTTAAAGCATGGTTACGTAAAAAAAACAATGTTGCTCATTTAATTTTTTCTTGTAGTTCCATCTTTTGGGCAAAAGTGGAAAAGTGATTCCAATTTTCGTAACCACCTTGTACGTAAAAAAACTTAAAATTGTTTCTAAAAAATCGATTTAAAAAAAAATGCTTTAAAAATGTAAATTTTGGAAAACAAAACAATTAAACCTACAGGGACGTTGCAATTTTTCTTAAACTAATAAGTGTTAACCGGGAAAAGTCCTTTTGAAAATTGCATCATTCAAATTTACCTAAAACACGCATACAGTGGTAATCAAAGTACAAGAAAGAGATTGTATTTATGATACAGTGGGGTGTAAAAAATTAACGATTTTTTGCACCATGCACTTGAAATATTTGTCATTACAATTAACTATTACTTGTCAAGTGACAGATTAGATTAAGCTGAGATTTTGCATTAGCATAGCTGGAACATACATAGGCGTCATCTTGAAACAAAATCGCAATATTCTGTCTCAGGAACGCGTGCACCTTAAATCGTTGGGAACAACTGCCGCAACTGGACTACTCATTATTAAAAACTACAACAAAAGGACTGACCATTCATAAAAACTTTAAAAAAGTTTAGCTAGTTAGATGAAGGATCGAGTTGGCCGGGGTGGGTTCAATAAATTCATAAGATAGATTTTGGATGGCAGCTATTGCTAACCAACTTTTGTGAACGTTGTCTTAATGAAAGAATGCACCACGTCTCAATGTTAATATTCTCTTTTCTTTGGAATTAAAATGTTCAGTTCCAACCTTGACCCCAAGACCGTTCCTGTTGCAAATTATTTACTTATACTTACTCTAACCTAAGAGCTGACATATAAACTCGGTTAGGTTCATCATAATCTCTAATCATGTTTTTGAGAAATTGTAAAATTTCTGGCACTTTCATACTTTCATTTATCATGTTGTACTTATATTATTTTCAAGAGAAAATCTTGAAATTAGCTCCCCTAAATACAGTTCGTTCTGTTGGATCATATATTAATCGAAATATCTTTGAATATCTATGATCATGTATTCGCCAAATCAAAAGTACATCGTTGGGTTAGATGTAATGTGGTAAAAATAATAAAGGGAGCATAGTTTTACTAAGCTGTGGATATTTACATAGAACTAGGTTTACGTGGTATGTAGTAAATAAATTAAAATAAAACATGTCATCACACTTAAAGAAATGAGCTGCGACCGCCAAATTTCTTAAACACATTCAACCGATAATAATGGTTCGTGTTTCTTAAATACTGAGTTCCTACCTTTGTATAATTTACATAGTATATTTCTTTTAATAATTCGTGAACAATAACACCGAAAGTTAGGATTCTGAAATAACTGAATAACGTTCAATTCCGAAATTTAAATCAGCAGTTCTATCGTAAAATAATTAGAATATAATAAAACTAAATCAAGATTCGCAAACGAAAAATAACCGAGCGATTTAAGAAATTGTGCTTTGATTTGGGGCGAGCCTTAAAACACTAACGATTATGAAAACGAACAATTAATGCTGTAAATCATATAAATTGTGTAAATAAAATAGTATTAGTTATAATTGTAACATAACCATAATAATAATACAAAAAATGTCAATATCGAAAAAATCCTCAACGATTCATGAGTTTTCGTAGTAAATTGCAACGACGAAGAATTAATATGACAAGCTAGAGTCATAAACCAATCATTAGTATTATATTGAGGCGTTATTATATACTTATTTTTGGAAAGAGTACATATTATGTAGATAAAATGTGTATGTCGATAAAATTGCAGTATTTAAATAAATATATGGAAAGTAAATCTCGATTCGGAAACGAAAACTAAACAGGCATTTAAAGAATATTTCTCTGATAGCAGTGGCTTTAAGAACAATTAGATCTACAGCGTTTCCTAAAAAAATTACAATTAATAGGACATTAGGATCGCAAGACAATCAGTTCGCACAGTATTTTGATTTTCCACAACGCGTTTCAACTTGCGTCATTGCCACGTGAATGATTCACTGGACATGACGAAAGTCGAAACGTGTTATAAAAATTAAAATGAAGTGTCTTATCACCAGCGATAAGTAAATAACGAATATATCGAGACGCGATGGCAACGGTGAACTTCCAGGGGTCGAGAATGTCTTCAGTCCGCCAAATGAAACAGTGCTGCCTGTATAAACTAATTAATTGCACAGTCTTCAAAAATATTCGAGAATCGACAGATATAAAAAATAGTGATAACACATTTCAGAAACCGAGTGGTGTAGAAGGTTAAGTTATATGTCATATTAAATTATGTCATTAGATTCCATTTTTTGTGTCATATGACTACAACATGCATATTTTATTTGACTGTTTTAAATAATTCTAATTGTATTGGGTGCAATAAAATGTATACTAATTATCATTAACTAAGGTTGTATGAACCATTATTACGGTCGAATTTGGACGATCTGGCAACGTGGTGAAATTTAACAAGATCTGACTGGTTGTCGAGTCACCGCGCGTTTCTTTAAAAGTAATTAATTACATTTACATATTTTTATACATTTTTTTATACATTTTTTTATACATTTTTTCATGCATCAAAGTGATATGCACATATCGAAGACACGCAGCAAAATAAAAATTGTATACACTTATTATGCAATACCAGAGTCAATGACGACCATGCTGACCATACACGACAAGTAGATCAGTTAGTGCAATCAACGGTCGCACAGCGAATCAATAACACAGCATAGTAAAATGTTAAATACATAATTCAATCCAAATAATTAAAAGAAGCATTTTATACAGAAACCATAAATTATTTAACTGCACAGAATTTAAGGTGATATTTAAAGTACCATGCAACGTCACAATTAATGGCTCTGTACACTATTTATAGGATTAAAGTACAAAAAAATTACTTCGATTTACTAGTCAATAAAAATATTTTTTACGTATATCAAATAAATGTGAATAATTCGATTATATTCGATTATATAAGATTATTATATTAACTTTGAGTTTTCAAAACGTCTAATTAATTTGATGCAAAATCAACGAAAGCTTATTTATGTAGTACGGACCTAAAATGTATCCAATCAATTCTCACAAGAGCGAGACGGTTTACATACTGCAATAATATTTACCCGTCCGCTGTAATTTCGACTGAAATGGTAAGCGCTTTTTTTTGCGCGCCGGGCTACTAATTTGTCTTGTTTTCGAGGTAATACATTGTTGTGAACATGCGAAAAGTGGTGTAGCGCAATGGAGACATTCTCGCCCCACGCTAGGGTGTCTCAGCAGATTTATAGCATTGTAATGGGGCCAAGTGCTTCACAAGTCGCCGGGCCATCACCATTTTGTCGCCTCGAAAGGACTTCTCGTTGCCACATCAAATAAATTGGGTTTACCCGAGATCCTAGATTGTATTATATTCTCGAGTTCTTTATATAAAAGAATGTGTAGTGAATGGAATCTCCAGACTGTTTTATGATCTTATTACCTGCGATTGTTATGCTTTCGGGGATTTATGCGCGAGGGGAGGTTTTATGCACTACTTTCGATATACGCAGTAACGTTATGACTCGCTGCGATTTATTTTACGAAACGCTAATCAGCCTAAGTGATGAATTTAATTGCTATAATTCGTTAAAAAAGCTAAATTTTGATAAAAAATAATCCCACATTGTCGGTTATTCATTAAATTTCAAAGTAAATATCAAACTATTTCAATATTAATTTAAAAAGCAATTCCAAATATATTATTAATTATAACAAAATAAATAAGCCAGTTAAGATAAAGCTCTAGATTTGCTTGAAGTTAATTTAATAGTTTGTATAAAACTTCTGCAGATGTTCATTACCCACAAATATATTTTTTTCGTACAGCAAATTCGTTTCCAGTTTGATTAAATTCCGAGATAGGACGTCATTGTAGGAAATAACGAAAATAATCAGATTGAAAATTGAAGATACACGAAATGAGGTGGAGAAATTGGGCAAATCACGGCGATAGAAAAATATTAGAGGCATTCCGGGGAAAAGTTTGTAACAAATAGCGACGACCCGGTTCGGAGCGGCGCACCTCGAGCTATCGATTATAGAAAAAGTCTCAGATTATTTGAGTTGGCGAAACTTTTTTCGTGACTGCGAACGACGCCATGTTAAATGGATCCGAAATAATTCCGCCAACGTGATCAAGAAAGACACGCTATAGGAGCCATTGTCCCGCTCCGCCGTCATCCCACTCGTAACTCCGATTCGATTTTATTTCTTTTTCTTAGCGCCGTTTAAAGTTAAATAGGTGTAAAATTCCGTCGGTAATAGGCAACAAATCCGGGCGCAGTTAAACGGAGCCGGCAATTCGTTCCGCCGATGTGTATCTGCGCGCCGATATTGGAATTCGTTTGCACTCGAACTTAATTTTATGTGTTATTCAGAACGAATCCTTATTACGGGCTTCGAAGGTGGTGCGCGATCGCGTTTTGGGCAAAAATCGGTGCGCTTCCCTTCTCGTCCCGATCGACTTCCAATTAACGCAATTAAACCAACTTGTTTGTTTAGCTGATTTGTTTTATTAAAATGTATGTCCATAATAGAGATAACCCTTTAATAGTCCTGAAAAATTTATTCGATCTGAATAATTTACGGTCATTTGCATGAACCGTCCGTCGACGTTGGCGTGACCACTAAATTAATTTAAAAATTAAACTCTATACAGCTTTGATATTTTAATTACATATTTGCATTGGATATTCGATAAATGCTCAACAACCAAATGTAATGCATTAATTGTACGATTAGTCATTCTATTTGCATATATTCTGCATTTTTTATCACCGTCTCAGTCATATTTAATATAATTATTGCGTCTTCCGCCATTATTTAAAAATATGCGTCGTACGATTTGAAAAATAAAAGGCATTTTATATTTAGCATTCAATGAAAATTGAATGCAATCGTTTTTTGTAAAAGCAACAGGAAATATTATTGTATAAATCTCAAATATTTATAATTAAATTTTGTAAGCAATTTTTTAAACAAAAACCGCATGAGATGGAGAGAGGAATTGTTTCATTTTGTAACTAGTGAATTAATTGGTGATTTCGGCTAATGGGAGTTACGAGATTTTTGGAAACGAATTTAATGCATTTTTTGTAGTTGTTGGATTATCAGTCGATAATTTGCTAGCAAGACCACGACACGTATTTTGTGCTTCGTTCAGGGTATACTACTTAATATAAAAATCCGCAGTGGTCCGCACTGAACTTTCTTATACTATATTTTACTTTTCAAATGAAAGTTATTTAAAATTTTTTTATAACTCGCATCATTTTCGAGATAAGGAAAACGGTGATAAGAGTAAACCATCACTTCCGGTTGAGGTATTGCTCTCAAAATAGGACGTTTTCTTTCCTGCTAAGGAAGTAAAAAATCTCTAAAGTATGCAATAATATACCGACAATTATTAATTATACATTTTTTAATTGCTCCCTTGAAACAGATTTACAAACATTTTGTATAAAATTCTCCACCCTTATTGATAGATGACAATGTTATTTGTTTACTTTTCGAATAAAATTGCTGTGACAACAATTAACTTGAACTGAGTTTGGTATTTTATGCCAATTACAATCTTACCCAAACCTAACTCAACCCCAATTTAATTTTCGGCTTCTCTGATAAACATTCAGGTTAAAATTTTATTGGTAAACTAGAAAACACGGCTCGAACATATGGTCTTTCAATTTTTAGAACAACGCAATTGCTCTAAAGCAAGACATTATTCAATCAAAATACCTACTTTAAATATGGTTGAGTCGACGAAAAAATACTACAAACATTTCTAACAATTGGGTTGGGTTACATTAGTGGATAGATGTATTTTGGGGGTGTTGGTCTATATCATCACACAAGAACCCCAACCCAACTTGGCTTAGGTAATTTAGTGATGTTTATTTAATCAATCGTATCTGAAAAGAACAAAGAGAAAACTTATAATAACAATTATAAGATAAAAACCCCTTACCACACTTGATTTTTACAAATCTAAATACGTATTTCGGCAACTACGTTGCCATCTTCAGTAGAATCTGAAAGGATGTTAAACATAGTTAAACATAGTATTTCTAGTTAAGGTAAAAACCTTTGAAGATATTCTCTTCACTAGATCACCAGTGGGATAACACAATCGTATCTGCCAAAATATTAAAAAACCATGACTTAAATATAAATATTTGTATAATTTTTGAGATGTGGTAGAATTATTTAGCTTTTCCTCGTGACTGTTGGAAAAGAAATCGGTTTTGGCCTAATTCCATTTGCAGGAATCTGAAAATTTTGGATTTTACTACATATGTGACATGGAGAGGTTTTCCAATTGCTTGAAGTAATTTTCTTTACTCTCTTCTAATGACTTACTTGTTTGCTTAATATTTTTATATTGGATTAAGATATAATTTGTCAACGATTGTCTATTATATATTGTTTTTCCAAATATTGGGTTAGAGTTTGAGTGTTTTCTTATGTACCCCAAGGGGTCGAAAAAATCGAATGAATATTTAAAACACGATTTCTAAGCAAATGTTGCCTTTATGCTTTTTGTCCACTAATCGTTTGCTGCAATTTTCAATGAATTATGATTTATTGGTTTTTTTAACTTCCAGCCTTCCACAACGAATAATCAGCTTCTTTAGTACTTGTGTTTCTCAAGTGTAGTAGTGATGGTAGTATCGTTTTATTAAAATTCCCTTTGCTGGTTTTGGGCTACATTTTTGTCCTCAAGTGATCTTGTCATTTCCATCTTGCGCTTCTCTTTTCCAATATTAATTCACATATTTCCTGAAATAGTTTTTTTTTGTTTTCTGGGGTATTCTGGCAAGCAATCCACTGATACCTAACGTTGGTTTGTGCTTCGTTTGGTTGGGTTGGGCTGTTTCTTTTCAGCGCATTTGATTCACTAGAGTTACTTTCCTTACTGTTTACATTTTCACCACCGGATTTTAATCGCTAATAAATACTTGAGGTTCAATACTGAGGTTACGACATGTTAATCGTCTTTTTCCATGTTGATATTTACGATATTGATTTTAGTTTTATTTGCAATCTTATTGAGATTGTTTGGTGAAATTTTAGCGATTAGACTCCACTGGACCAAACATAATATTTATATCGTCGATGAGCAGATATAATAAACTGCTCCACATAAGTTAAGGATATTATGGAAAATTTGATTTTTCAGAAGAACAAAAAGACGATTTAGTTTTTAATGTGGGCTTCGTGGGCTCCAATGACAGCTTGGGAACGTCTTTGCATGCTGGTAATTAGATTATTAAAGTTTTCTTGCGGAATCTGGTGCCAGAGTTGTGGAAGCAAATGTCTCACTCGTTCCATTGTTTGAGGTTGGGGATTATGATGACCCAAAGCTTTCTGCAACTGATCCCAAGCATGCTCTATTGGATTCAAATCAGGCGGTAGAGCTGGTAAAGTTAAATGGGGAATTCCATTGGCCATTCTATAACTGCCATGTATCGGTGTGGACGAGCGTTATCATCCAAAAAAAAGGAAACCAGGACCCACAGCAACATAAAACTCTGGAACAATGTTGTTGATCACCTGATTCAAGTAGACTTCTGAAATCATGTTTCCCGGAATAACCAGCAAGTCGATACGGCCATCAAAACAAATGCCTCCCCATACACAAACAGTGCCTCCTCTGAAAGAATGAACTTCTTGTACTGATCGCCGGTGTCTTGGCACCAAAGGTTGTGTCCAGACACGCTTTCGACGACTATCCGAATAACGACCATATCTTTATTTATCAGTGAACAGTACCAACTTTCACTCTTCTGTCCAATTGACGCTCTTACTCATTCTAATCTTTTTCGCGAGTCAATGGTACACCTCTCAAAAGTCGTCTAAAACGTAAATTGACGTCTCTCATACTCAACATTCGACATGCTCAAAGGTTCTCGGCGTGCAGAAATGGTGACATATCGGTCTTTAGCAGGTGTAGTTATTGATGGGCCCCCAATTTAGGTTCATCTTCTTGAAAAAGTCTAGAAATGACACTTTGACTTAGCAACTTGAAAAAAGTTGCTATGTCAGTTTATAGTTTACCACCCTGTAGCAAACCAATTGCTCGATTTGCGTCGGCAGATGTTAATTTACGTCTAGGCATTGTGAAGTATAGCAACGAACAAAATTTTGATACCAAATTTGCACAATAAGTCAATAAATTAAGAAGCAAACCACACAGGTACAATTAAATGGATTTTAGTACTTCGTGTCTCAGAAAGCCTCCCACGTTGTGTTTTCATTGCTGACTTAAGGAGGGTCGGGTCGAGTCAGGTTGGATTGAGTTGGGTTGGGTTAGATTGGATTACGTTAGGTTGAATTGAATTGCGTTTGGTTGGCATTTAATTTTCTATCTTCGTTGTGAGTTAGAGTTAGAGTGTCGCCACAGGAAGTGGTCTTCGATAATAATTATTATTTTCGCAAAATAAATACTTGAGGTCGAAATAAGTTACCCAGATGTGTTAATCCTTGTTTCAACGTTGACCTTTACGATAAATGATTTTAGTCTTATTTGCAATTTATTGAACTAGTTTGGTGAAATTAAATACCAGTGGACCAAACATACAATATCTATGTCGTCGATGACAAAATTTAATATTTACTTTAACCCTGTATTCATGGATGTGTGTCGCTATGAGAAGGTCATGCATGAAATGAAATAAAGTAGAACCAATTTAACCCTCGAGACGCTTATCAAAAATGATATCTATTGTAAATTATATCATTTGAATGTAGGGTATTTCACATCGAAATATAACTAAATTCCTCAATTTCAATGCATGTTGCGACTGTTGCGCATTTTAAATCAAAAATTTACCCAAGTGAATAATAGACAAAGTCGTCGTGCACGTCGCGTCAAAAATTGAACACATTAAGTTGTGAATAATAAGGTTTAGGTGTATTAAAACCAGAGTGTTGCAGGCGCCACTAATGTAACGCCACTCTAAACAACCAATAAAGCGGCTTGCTTGGCTTACGCAGTGTTAAAATGCAGTAAAAACCTGAGCCCGTGGCGCTTAGTCTGCGTGCTTTATATGCGGTGTACTTTATCTCGGTGTTTTGTCTCGATAGGCTCGTTTTTTCGCGCTTAGATTGCACACACGCCCGCGATCGCCGTAATTTTACGGCTGCGGGCCAAATTTTCAGCACCGGAGTGATTTTTTATCTGCGCTCCTTCGTCTCGACGGACGAGGCTCGGCGGGCGCGGGCCGGAACTTAATGCAAATAATCAGCGATGTGCGAAATTTATGTTCGAACTTCGCGATAATTCTTCGCTAGTTCGTCTGATGGAGGTGCGATTCTATGAAAATTTCTAAAATCTAAAAAGCTGTGAGTATTTTATTTAACATTCTTTGGGATTACCTCAGTTTCTATTTTTTATTTTCTTATCATATTGTTAATTATTGCTATTTTGATTTGACTGCAATATCAAAGCCAAAACAATGCAAACTAACTCATTCAAATCACAATTAAAAATAAATAAATATGTAGACAATTTTATTCAAATGAGGGTAGACCCAAGCCCAATCGAATTTTCAAAGCAAAACTCTAGCAATTTTTATCCTAATCTTACATTTCTATACCTAATCCAATCGCAACCCAATTTAACGTACCTAAACTCACTCAGTCATAAGTTTCCGGACTTTGTACATTTAAGGAATTTGATTAACCCCAAACCCAGTCACACTTTTTTGAACTATTTTAATTACCCGAATCGGAATCAAATTGACAAACCATAATCACATTAACTTTCACCATATCTCAGAAACCAAACCAAGGAAACCAAACCAAGTAAAATTCAAGCAAAGTAAAATTGTACCCAACCCTACCAAATTCATTTTCGAAGTAAGTAAATTTGACGAAAATATTATACAACTTCAAACCAATATAATTGGTTTCAAGGTAACACAACCAAACTCCTTCAGATTCACAAGTTTTCGAAGTAAGTAAAATTGTGAAAATGTGTATTCAAATACAATGAACACTAACCCAATCAAATCCTAGCGCTTTAGAACGCGGTCGGATATTTGTGCCAATTTACTTTTTACCAACTTTTGTGAAATAATGTTGAGCCGTTTGAAATCGAAGGTAGACGATTGTTTTTTTTTGTTATTACTTCAATTTAAATTGAATAAATTTAATAGGTCTCATAGCATTTATTTCTGCATGTTCGGAATTTGTCGTTAGGTTACTTCTAAATTTGTATGCACGTCATATCGGATTTATTTAGCAGATATTCTCTTTGAATTTTGCGGCTCTGAATTATGCCTTATTAATTTTCGGCTTAAAAATGTCAATTTTGAAAACATTATGAAAATTCTAAAAAATCGAAATTATCAAAACGTTAATATTGCAATTTTTTTAAATTAAAAAAGGCCCAAAATAGAAACGTGTTAGAATTATTTAAAATACAATAAATGTTATAAATTATTGCAAAAAATAGTAGAATAAAAATAGTCTCTTTAAATTCAAAAAATAGTTAAAAATTTATATCAAATTTTAAAAACCAATATTCTCCTTTAATTGCATAATAGCAATTAGCAAAATAGTCAATTGTGAATTATGACACTAATTTCTAAAATGCCTATTGTAAAAACATACAAATTGATGAAAAAAAAATCAAAATTATAAATAGCTCAAAATTCTCATAAGTAGTCAAAATTATAAAAATGTAATATCATTATAAAAATATAGAAATGTTAAATTATAAAAAAAATATCAAAATATTGAGATGTGGCATTAGATTAGTGCCTAAGATGTAAAACGGCCAGAAACATGGATATTCAAAACTTTTATAAATGGTAATAATTCATGAATTACCAAAATTAGAAAACGCGGAACTGTCTAAAATAAAGAAATTCACAACTTTGAAAATGGTTAACACTGTCGAGTTCAAAACTGAAAAAATTCCAACTTTCGCAAAATGTAACAAATATCAAAATTGTAAAATTAAAAATGTGGAAAATACTTACATTGTGAAAAAGAATTGCTAAAATTGTCGAATATGTCGAAACTGAACAATTTCGGAATTCAAAATTGCAAAAATTACTAAATTTCTCAACTGAGTCAACATATAATATATATATATATATATATATATATATTAAAAATGCGTCTTGTCAAATTTAACAGCAAAATGTAAAATTTACACGAAATATGGTCGAATCTTACACCTCAATGGTGCAATGAACATTAATTAAAACAGGTCCATGAAGACTAACTGGTGGATCGCTAGACAATATTGTTTCTGGGTTATTACCCTTTACATTTTGCTGTCAGATTTGACAAGACGCATTTTTAATTTGAATTGTTTTTGAACTTAATTGCAGCAATCCTTTTATATGTTGACACTGGACATTTGACAGTCGTCTCTTGTTTAGTCTCCGCAAGGTGTTAGACAAGGTATCGTCTCGTCAGTGTTCTGTTGTCAGTGGTTCGTTAGGAGTGATTGGCTCGCGCCAAGAAGTTTTGATCGTCGTCTAGTCATTGTTTTTAATCAATGTTGAATTAATTCATTTTGTTTTTCAATCGCTCTGAAGAAGCTTTTTATATAATAAAAGCGAAACGTTAGCTAATGAAATAATTTAATTATTTTATTCCCTCACTTATGTCCAATTCCGAAGAAAATACCTCTACATATATATATATATATATATATATATATATATATATATATATATATATATATATATATATATATATATATTGAAAATGTGTCTTGTCAAATATGACAGAAAAATGTAAAATTTACACGAAAGATGGTCTAATCTTACACCTCAATGGTGTAGTGAACATTAATTAAAACAGGTCCATGAAGACTAACTGGTGGATCGCTAGACAATATTGTTTCTGGGTTATTACCCTTCGTCAGGAGCGATTACCAAGAACCTTAGTTGTTGAAATACCTTTACACGTGGCCATCAAAACTTCTTGGCGCGAGCCAATCACTCCTAAAATAATATTGTCTAACGATCCACCAGTTAGTCTTCATGGACCTGTTTTAATTAATGTTCACTACACCATTGAGGTGTAAGATTAGACCATCTTTCGTGTATATATATATATATATATATATATATATATATATATAAATATATAAATAACAAATATAACTTAAAAACTATCAACCAGTTGTTCACCAGGGTTAAAGATAAAACTCCAGAATGCTATAGGTCTGAAATAATTTACAAAATACCATGTTCGGTATGTGAGGGTTGTTACATAGGACAAACGTCACAATGGTTGAAATCTAGAATTACCCAACATAAGAGTGATTGTAGGATTGGGAAGAATTCGTGTGCTTTGTCCTTACATTTCTCTGAACAAGTGCATAACTTTGATTTTTCTAATGTGTCCATTTTGGAAACACAATCAAAATATAAACATAGAATTTTTTTAGAAATGTATTACATCAACAAGCACACGGATGCGATCAATTTTAGGTCAGATGTCAATCAACTTAGCAACATCTATACGCATTTATTGAATTTTAGTTTTACAAACAACACACTCGATGATGATTCCCTTTAGTGCATTCTTTCCCGGTTCAATTCATATTTAAATTTTTGGTTTTGTAAGGTGCGTGTTGGCACCGACAACATTTAAAGTTAAGTTGGTACCTAACACAAAAAAATTTTCAGTTCTTCGGCATTTAGTCAAATACTTAACCTCAAATTTTAACATGTGTTTACAATGTGACGAAATATTTTTACGTTTTAACTTCATCTATTTTAATTAATTTAATCGCTCGATGTATCAATGGGATAAATGTTTACTTCGCTAGTTTCAAAAAACGACTCTCTTTTGTGTGAGTATATTTTTCATAAAAATTAAACTTTACATTGCCTGGTTCTTAATGAGGCATTAACTTGTAGCTTTCCTGATGAAGCAATCAATTATATTGCGAAATATAGAAAAGAACAACTAATTGAGTTTTATTAGTGCCCGAAAAAAGAAACTGACCGCTTTCCTCGATATTCATCGTTTTGGATCTTAACGTACGGTCGATGCTCCTTGCATTTATTTATATATATATATATATATATATATATATATATATACATATATATATATATAAATTATATATATAAATATATATATATATATATATATATATATATATATATTATTTGATTTTTGGTATTTATTTTATACCAGTGCTGGGTTATTTTGGCATTTATGTAGAATAAAATAAAAACTGTTCTGTTTTATGACTTCACTGTTATTTTTATTTTTACGTTTCGACAAGATTTTTGTCTTCTTCAGAAGTATAACTAAAACAATACAAATCACTACAAATTAGCACTAAACGAAAAACAGACGAACCACATGAGATACATTTACATAATAACTATTGTTTAATAGAAGTCTCAAAAAAAAAAAAATACAAGTTATGCATAAAATACATGTTAAAATTCTTTGATTTTCCAATAAAATAAATGAAACCATCGTTAAGATTAAAAGAGAAATTTAAACAAAACATTTTGAAACCCGTTTCATGACCAAACTTTAAAAACAAATAATTTTTGGATACAAACTGAAGCGTAAAATTACTTACATTTATGTGTTAGTCTTTCGCGTTGCAAATGTGAAGTGAGTTCATTCAACGTTTTTCGTACAAATCTAAAAAAAATTTTTAATAATGCTTCGAAAATCTGTTTTTTGTCTTGTGTGTCGATTTAATATAAAATATTTACTTTTACGAGGTCAACAAATTGTATAGAAATTATGAATTTAATTACTCGATATCATTTAAAACTAATGTACATATTATGTTTATGGATTTTCTTTATACAAATTAAAACATTCTATACTAAAAAATACTAAAAAATACATCAACTAAAAAATACTAAAAAATACATAAAATAAAAGTCGTGGAAAAGCTACATGCCATTGCCGTAAAAAACTATCTTATAAAATTTGGTAATAAATTTTAGCTAAATTATTTATTTCAGCTTTGTCATTTACAGCTGTGGGGTTGTTCTTAATTTGCATCATTTCGTGTATAATGCGTTTTCTTTGTTGATTTTCTTTTTTCAATATACTAGTTTGATTGTAGTTGAAAACATGTCCAGTATTATTTACATGTTTCTTTAATGCTGTTATATTTTTAGCGTATTTGTGACCTTTAATTCTTTCTTCCAACAATTGTTGGGTTTGTCCGATGTAACATTTATTACAGTCCCTACATGGTATTTTATAACATATATTTTTTATATTTGTTGACCTCGTAAAAGTAAATATTTTATATTAAATCGACACACAAGACAAAAAACAGATTTTCGAAGCATTATTAAAAATTTTTTTTAGATTTGTACGAAAAACGTTGAATGAACTCACTTCACATTTGCAACGCGAAAGACTAACACATAAATGTAAGTAATTTTACGCTTCAGTTTGTATCCAAAAATTATTTGTTTTTAAAGTTTGGTCATGAAACGGGTTTCAAAATGTTTTGTTTAAATTTCTCTTTTAATCTTAACGATGGTTTCATTTATTTTATTGGAAAATCAAAGAATTTTAACATGTATTTTATGCATAACTTGTATTTTTTTTTTTTTTTTTTTGAGACTTCTATTAAACAATAGTTATTATGTAAATGTATCTCATGTGGTTCGTCTGTTTTTCGTTTAGTGCTAATTTGTAGTGATTTGTATTGTTTTAGTTATACTTCTGAAGAAGACAAAAATCTTGTCGAAACGTAAAAATAAAAATAACAGTGAAGTCATAAAACAGAACAGTTTTTATTTTATTCTACATAAATGCCAAAATAACCCAGCACTGGTATAAAATAAATACCAAAAATCAAATAATATTAAAATTAATTTGGCAAGAAATATATGAAAAATATATAATTTACAATTATAAAATATTTCCAATGGGTGAAAATATGGATAACCAACATCTTAGAATGGTAAATCTCAAGGCAATTTACAACGACGATGAAATCAATACAATCAAAACGCTGATGAAGATCGACGGATCACTGGACAGACTAAGAAACCAAAGAACATTCATCACGGTGTGTAAAAAGAAGCAACTGGAACCGAACTTCCTAAAGATAAATGTCGCACGCTTCGTATTCAATTGCAAGAAAATCGAACGTAATTTTAACCAACAAGTAAGTAATTTTAAACGAAAAATTATAAATATGCTAATTACTGACAATGTTATACATGCCATAGATCAAGAAAAATCTAAACAAAAACTATTAAACAAAATAATAAACAACAATAATCCTAAATACGAACTCATAAAAAAATATTATGTACAACAACAAACACAACATAAAATTCAATTTAATAAAGTAAAGACTAAGCAAATAAACAAAATAAAACAGCTAATACAACAAAAAATTAAACAAGACAAAATAAAAAATAATAAAAACAACCTGCAATCCAACTTTGTTGAAAACATATCAAATACTAAAATACCTAAAAATATATTAAAAATTTTGCAATTAGGACCAACTTTCGCAACCGACTACGACAACAAAACAAAAATCCCAATACATGACATATTAGCAAACATAGAAGTGGGTATCGAAAAACTATCTAATGAACAACAAACAGACATACGAACTAAAATCACTAACACAATATACAACTACAATACTAATAATAAACATAACAATAGCAATAATAATAATAAAAAAAATACGATGAAACAAAATAATGACTTCAACCAACAACAATTAAATAAAGATATTATTAGAACCAAAAAATACATACGCAACAATCCTCAAATAACAATACTAAAACCTGACAAATGCAACAAGACTATAATAATGGACACTAATGAATATAAGATTAAAATGGAAGAATTATTAAATGACAAGACAACATATAAAAAACTTAACCGAGATCCAACGAAAATTATACAAAAACAAAACAATGACCTTATTAATAAATGGGAGTCTGAAGGCAAAATAACAGCTGAAACAAGCAAACATCTTAAAACACATAACGCACAACCTTCATTAATCTATGCTCTGCCAAAAATACATAAACCTCAAAGACCACTAAGGCCAATTATAACTACTGCACAAGCACCCACGGGAAAACTCGCCAAATTTCTTGCTGATATACTTAAAAATATATTATATAAATCTAAATACCATATTCAGGACTCATGGGAAATGAAAAATTTTATAGATAATGTTACCATCCCCACTAATTATACTATGTGTTCGTTGGATGTTACATCCATGTACACTAATATTCCTATACCACTGATTAAAAAAATAATCACAAAAAACTGGAAACAAATCAAAAATCATACAACACTACCTTTAAAAGAATTTATCATGGCCATAGATTTAACATTAACTTCAACATACTTTCTATTTAACAACGTATACTATAAACAAATTGATGGACTCGCAATGGGTGCACCAATATCTGCCGTAGTTGCACAATTAGTATTGGAAGATTTGGAACAACAAGTAATTAATGATTGTAACATCGACCTACCATTTTTCAAACGATATGTCGATGATATAATTACTGCTATTCCCGAAAACACTGAAAACGAAATTTTACAAAAATTTAACAGTTACCATAATAAAATTCAATTTACTATAGAAATAGAACAAAACAAACAAATTAATTTCCTAGACATGACACTTATAAAAACACAAAATAAAATTCATACTAAGTGGTACACTAAACAAACATGGACAGGACGATACACAAACTACCTATCTACACAACCCATACAACATAAAAAAAATGTAATTATTGCTATAGCCGACAGGGCTATTAAACTTACTAATCCACAATACCGAATTCATACACTACAAAAAGCAAAAAAAGCACTCATTAATAATAACTACCCAAACAACTTAATACAAAAAATATTTAAACAACGAATATACAAACATTATAACGGGCAAAATACCACTAATAGTAAATCAACAACGACACAATACATAACCTTACCATACGTCCACAAACTATCAGAATCTATTCAACATATATTAAAACCGTACGAGTTCACTGTTGCACACAAAAATGACAATAATCTAAAAAATTTAATGTACACTAAGCTTAAAGATAACATTCCTACATTAAAACAAACAAACTGTATTTATAAAATACCATGTAGGGACTGTAATAAATGTTACATCGGACAAACCCAACAATTGTTGGAAGAAAGAATTAAAGGTCACAAATACGCTAAAAATATAACAGCATTAAAGAAACATGTAAATAATACTGGACATGTTTTCAACTACAATCAAACTAGTATATTGAAAAAAGAAAATCAACAAAGAAAACGCATTATACACGAAATGATGCAAATTAAGAACAACCCCACAGCTGTAAATGACAAAGCTGAAATAAATAATTTAGCTAAAATTTATTACCAAATTTTATAAGATAGTTTTTTACGGCAATGGCATGTAGCTTTTCCACGACTTTTATTTTATGTATTTTTTAGTATTTTTTAGTTGATGTATTTTTTAGTATTTTTTAGTATAGAATGTTTTAATTTGTATAAAGAAAATCCATAAACATAATATGTACATTAGTTTTAAATGATATCGAGTAATTAAATTCATAATTTCTATACAATTTGTTGACCTCGTAAAAGTAAATATTTTATATTAAATCGACACACAAGACAAAAAACAGATTTTCGAAGCATTATTAAAAATTTTTTTTAGATTTGTACGAAAAACGTTGAATGAACTCACTTCACATTTGCAACGCGAAAGACTAACACATAAATGTAAGTAATTTTACGCTTCAGTTTGTATCCAAAAATTATTTGTTTTTAAAGTTTGGTCATGAAACGGGTTTCAAAATGTTTTGTTTAAATTTCTCTTTTAATCTTAACGATGGTTTCATTTATTTTATTGGAAAATCAAAGAATTTTAACATGTATTTTATGCATAACTTGTATTTTTTTTTTTTGAGACTTCTATTAAACAATAGTTATTATGTAAATGTATCTCATGTGGTTCGTCTGTTTTTCGTTTAGTGCTAATTTGTAGTGATTTGTATTGTTTTAGTTATACTTCTGAAGAAGACAAAAATCTTGTCGAAACGTAAAAATAAAAATAACAGTGAAGTCATAAAACAGAACAGTTTTTATTTTATTCTACATAAATGCCAAAATAACCCAGCACTGGTATAAAATAAATACCAAAAATCAAATAATATTAAAATTAATTTGGCAAGAAATATATGAAAAATATATAATTTACAATTATATATATATATATATATATATATATATTGTTACGTTAGTATTGATTTTATAAATGGGATTTTATTTTAAATGAAAATAAAATCAAATGAATTGTGAAAGTAGTTTAAAAGATAATTAAAAATACACAGGTATACGAAAATGGCTTATTTATTAAACACAAATTACACATATGCAAATAAAAACTCAAATTTACACAATTCAAAATCAAACAACGAACAACAAACTCAAATTATCTCAGGTTAAATTTAATAAATAAACATATTATATTTATCGTGAGTTCAGGCATAAAGACGCAGAGCTTATAAATAGACAATTCGTTGCATAGGCAAATAATAACAATATAAAAGAATCTTACTGAGCGTTATCGATGCGGTTCTGCTATAACACGACTGGTCAAGACTCTGTCGAGTTTTCGACTGTCGACGACTGTGTCGATTTTTCGACTCTCCGGGGCTACCGAATTTACGCTTATTCGAGTTATGCCCACATATATTCCCTCTAACACCTGCACACATCTCCGTTTCAAACCCACATGAAAATCACGTGATCGCACGTGATTCCGTCGGTACCGGCTCTAGGACTCCCATTTCATTTTCAATTTCTAAATTTTATGGTTAAATTTTAAATTTACTACTAACCATTTTCAGTGTAAAATATAACCATTACAATTTATATATATTGCCATTGCTACACTACTCACTTTACCACATGAAATAATTATTTTGTTTGTCGGCTTGTATAGCCAACCAACTTCGCTTCTCTTCATCTTGAATATTTTCAGGCCAACATAAAATAATATCGGCATCTTGAAATAATATTTTATAGGTTATAATATTACTGTATGCACAAAATTAAATGGGTTTTTAATATACGTTTCATGGGCGTCGGTTTGTTTGTTCGGTGGGTTGGTATATCTGTGCTAACCTTGTGACTGTCGCCTATCGGCTCGCTTTTGTTTGTTTCCTCACCGGGACTCTTTCTCTCCACGCTGTGCGATTTCTGTTATGGGTCCTTGTGTGTGGCTCTGAAATAATAATTACACCCCGATGACGCGATATGTACTTCCCAACGTTAATAAATTTTAGAACTTCAAATTAAATATTATCCAATAAAATGAGTAATAAACTTTATCTATCCAAATAAATTACACGCGGGATTCTACTTCTGCTTTCAAATAAACTATTAAATGTTCAATAATAATAATAATAATATTCACACACCTTCTACTACGAAATCCAAATTTCTAGTGGAGTAATCATTCTTCGCAACGTCCGACTTGGAAAAATTAAGACTTAATCGAAAAATCAATCAGAATAATCTTTTCCGTCGTGCGCTGCCTTTATATATGAGCGATGCCATCTCTTCTTCGTATTAGTTTACCATCTAGTGGTTCCCACTTTTCATTGTTGGCGGTACTGGTTCTTTCGATTTCTTGCATCTGACATTGGTTTTGGGCCCTCGTCCTCCGACGTCAATTAATTTTCCGGAAGCATCTTTTTTTACATATTACTACGACGTTGACCAATCCTGTGCGGTTCTTTGTGGGATCTATCGCTACCGTCACGTCATCGCTTCGCCCTCTGACGATCACCGGGATTGGTTGCGTAAATTCTCCCCGATACATCACCTCCAAATCGTGCTCCAAACCAACTAGCCTGTCCATCTCAATTTGACACATGGCCCGCGGAACTGGTCATACCCTCTCAAAGTATTCTTATTCGACGTCGGCCGTTATTTCTGGAATGTTTGTGTTACATATAGCCTCCAGAAACTTCCCCGACGTTAGCGGACATGACTCGAGCTCAATTTCCGAGTCGTCACCGAAGAGTTCCCGGAGTTTATATCTTATAAATGCCGTTGTTTTGGGAGATGATAATTTCACCTCTGTTGTTGGTTCATAGATGAAACAAACATTGTAAACAAGTTACAAAGTATCCTTTTATAGCTAAATTTTGGTACTTATTTTTCCATTTTATTTCCTAAATCCGCCACTATTCACTTTATTTTGTACGAACTTACGATTATCGGTTTTTATTCATTTTCTTTCAGTATCTCCCCCTTTTTAATGTTCAAATATCGTACCTATATCTATACCATAGCAATATATATACTCACTAACATTACACCCAGAAAGAATAATTTCTTAAATTTTTTTGGCAACAGAATAATTTTATTTAAAGCAGGCAATGCTAATAATGTCAACGTTTGTGAAGAAGCGGGTGTATGAGAGATGACTAGTACAGACATTTACAGACAGTTATTGCGTCTCCGTGTAATAGAGTTAAGCGTAACAAAATGCCTCGAATTCGAAAACATCAAAATTATCACCATGATAATGACTTTGATAGGGATAGAATTGTTGCCTATCGAGATGTTGGTTTGTCCTACCAGGAAATTGGCCGCCGTGTTACTTGTACTGCAATGACGGTAATGCGTGTATGTCGTGTGTGGACAGAAGAAGGTAGAGGGACACGAACAAGACCAACTGCTCAACCGAGACGTAGCACAGAGCGTCAGGATAGGCGCTTCAGACAATTAACTGTACGAAACCGATTTGCTACTACGCATCAAATCGCTGACCAATGGTTTAGAAAAGAAGCTAGACGAGTTACTCTCCGTACACTATATCGCCGCATTCGACCCTTTGGACTTTTTTCATACTGTCTACGTTAGTACTTCCGTTGACTGCGAAGCACTGTCGTCATCGTTTAAACTGGTGCAGACAACGGCAAGATTGGGAGGCAGAATAGCATAATGTCGTCTTCACCGACGAATCGCGATTCGCGAGGTATACTCGATGGTCGCAGAAAGGTAAGACGCCGCCGTGGAAAGCGTCATGATATTGGGTTTGCTGTTGAGAGGCATGTATACTTCTCTTTATTCGAGACAGTATGATAGACGCACGTTATGTAGATGCCTTATCTAGATGGCCGCCCAAACGTCCTTTTTCAGCAAGACAACGCGCGTCCCCATATTGCTCGTCGTTATATTATTCTAAGTATTTTTATGTAGATGTCCTCCTTAAATGTCATGTAATTAACGCCATCTAGCTGTTGATGCCCCAAACTCATGTTACTAGGCAATTACGAAGGTCTGCTTCGACCGACTAACTCCCAACTGTTTCTCACCGATCGCGATGGTTGCAAAGTAGTTTCAAGTCTAGACGGTACCGATATAAGCGATCGAATAATAAATCTGTAATTGCGTAGCAGCACGAATGTAGGATATTGAAAGTGTGAAAGTTTTGTTTAAAATAAAATAAGTAATTCAACACATCGTTTTAACATTGAAATAGTAACTGCTGCTATTCTTCAACAACATAATTTTAAACATGTTGCACGTGTGACTAAGATAGCCATCGACATATTGATATCTGTACGTTTCTTTTCTCTAATATAAAATGTAATCAATCTGTAATGCAAAGTTATGTTGGAAATAAAGTAATTTCACTGTTGCACAACATTTTCATAGCTCAAACTATGTTAACCTAACTGAAAGTGTTTTCAAATAAAACATAGTAATCTGACAACTAGATTTTGATCGCAGATATTTGCGATAACTATGAAAGCTTCATTAAAAAAGCACAAATTCAAAGGACATTTTGACAGTGTTGTTTAAAATTAGAAACATGGATGGCCAGATATAAGAGATTTGAGCAGACATCGATTTGTTTTGATAACCGTCAAAATGTTAAAATAAAATAATATTTTAAACAATACCATGAACCTGATCTGATAGATCATAGAGGGCGAAAATTATTCGTTGAAAATTATTTTCATCTACAATGTCCAATATTGTAACATTAACTATGGCCTTTTATAGACTCTGGCGGATAACTTTGAGAAAGTGAATAGCAAGACTGATGTTTTTATGACCTTTCTAAACGCATTAATTTATCATGCACAAATCAGCAAACAAATTGGGACCGAAAACAACAAGCTAAACCGAAGCTGTGCACAAACTTGTGAATGAAAATTAACCATCGCTAATATAATTTTAAACTCGAAGTACCAATAAAGATAATCGTGTGATGGCTACTGGTACAACAAATATACCGAAGTCGTTACCTACCGGTACCATGACGAGTAGAACATTTAACAAATGTTATTTAATATCAATTGCGTAACCTAAATCGCAGCAGCGTATTGTTCTTAATACGAATGGTAAATTGATACAACTAATCAATGATTGGATACCAAAAATGTTGGATAAGATAACTGAAAATGGTGTATCATTTAGAATACTGAATTTCTGTTGTATTTAAATATATCTACATAAGAAATATGAATCGTGTTTCCCCCTATATGGAAAATTGTACACTTTAAGTATTTTTTTTTTAATTTTTGTGAATAGCCACTGGTCTTATTTTCAACGGTATGGCCGTCTCGCGGCGTCTCTTCTAGTTACATTAGGTTTACACGAGGCAAGAATGACATGATGAGAACGAAGGGTACCTGAAGCGTCCCTAGAGTGACCGGCACGTCCGCTCATTGCGCCATCTCTTGACGCTAACGAGCTGCCTTTGTACCGTCTAATGGCGATTTGAGAACCCTTGGCCGTAGTCCGCCGGAGCTCCGATGCGGACGCGTCCATCTGCATACGTTTACATATCGAATTTCATGCTGCGGGCTTTATAACCAAGAAAGTACGAATAACTGCTGCAGATATGAGAATAGGAAGCCGAATTTGCATACGGGACAACTGGCGTCAGGTCGGCCGACATAAAAAGACGCGTCCGGTCCGAAGAAGCGGCCTTGGTCGCAACTGTCACCGCCTGAAGAAAGGACATACATATGCAAACGCGACGTTACGTGCGATCACCCTTCGCCGGGGATACATTCGTCCTGCTTCGACGCCATGTCCGACGCGGCGACGTGTTTGTTTCTGACGTTGTCCGCGTCCCTTATGTAAATACGCCCCGGAATGGTCACATATCCTATAAGTTATAAGTATTGGAAATGCGACATGGCTCTATTAGAGGGTCAGTCTGAATTATTTACAAGGCGTTTCCGTCGATATTCCGATGTAAATGGGTGCGAATACGTTGACTCTTTCGGTTTTTATGACGGGCCAAATGACGCTGAAACTCATACACAGACTTTTGCACAAACTGACGGAATTTTAAATAAACAATAAAAAACCTACAATAAAAAATCTAGTAAACAATCCACATTCCCAGCTACAAAACACTGAAAATACATTACGAACAACTAGAAAGTAATGTGTTCAACAAAAATAGGTGTTAGGTCCAAATTAGTCACAATTGGATAGCTTTAAATAAAGGATCAGCTTAATTTCAAAAGGGAACTATTTGTAAAAGTTTGAGAAAGATGAAAACTGAATTGTGTATCGTTAAAATAGCCTCTGTATGTCGTTAATATTCCTCTTTGACACCGGAAGATTGGTGTTGGCCTTACAACCCGACGCACTATTTTATTGAATTGTTTAAATTTTACTCTACGTGCATACCTCTGATATCTCACATATGTGTATTTAATTTGACATGTTGAACAATTTACATAAAATTTTTTTTTATTCTTGTCGTTTTTTAATTCTTGTATTGTATTGTACTCAAGTATTCATTACGTCGTTCGTTTTCCCGCTCGACTTCTTGTACGTCCTCTGTTCTAGCAGCAGGTATTCTTTGAGTATTTGGTGTTTTCTTATTCCATTTCAATCGAAGGTTTTCACAACGTCCATTAACAATATTTTACTTTCACCGAATTCATAGATTTGCACAGCCGTCCTCTTCCTTTTCCGCTTTTTCCTTTGGCACATATCATTTCGTGACTGACTCCTTACTCTTCGCCTGGACCCTTATCGATTGTTTCAGAAAACTATGGCTATTATCAATAATACTTTAGGGGTTCGAAACTATTTGTATTTCTATATGATTGCTGAAATCGAAGTGTGTGGGCTTGAACATCGACATCATTTCTTTTGTTGTTTATTTGTTTGTTGTTGAAACTGTACCTTCACATAGATTTTTTCTTTTAATGTATTTTATTTGTCTGAATTTGAGTGGCTAAGTAAATTAAACATAAATAGGAATCAAGCAAGTGATAAGCATATGGGCTTACTCGTGCGCTGTGTAATATAATATTAACAATAGTTTGTTGACACTATTCCTCCTTCAAAACAAGATTGACCATGGCGTGCAACATACTAGTTTTGAATATAATTATGTAATGTAGATTTTTATGAACGTTTTTACCACAAATTCTATATTTATGTTTTTAAACCGAAAATCACTCAAACTTTTTGATATGCAATTCATTGATGAAGTTTCTGAAAATATTATATTCGCATAAAAAGCCGTGTCTGAGACTTTAAAATATACACCGCAAAATAATTATCGCAACACCAAAATGTCATTACTGAACAACTAAGCTATTCTACTTATAAATGTTAGGTCCTGAAAAAACAAACATAACAATTAACAGCATGGTCAACTCATATAATGCAGCAAATAACAAAAAACACTTTATTCAAAATTGCAAAATAATAAATATTATTGTAAAATGGCACTAGTATCTGGTATTTCCACCCCTGGCTTGAATTACAGCTTCCATCTTCCTTGGCATGCTGCATATGACGTCTGCAACATAGCCTTGTGAAAGATTTTCCCATTCTTGTAAAAGTACATCTTCCAGTTCTTCAAGGTTAAGGAAAGCTCGCTGTTGCCATTTTAAACCTTGTTCTAGGGGGTCCCAGACATGCTCGAAGGGTTCATGTCTGGCCTTCGTGCAGGCCACCTTAATACTGGCAATTGTAATTCCTGCAAATATTGCTGTATAATCCCTGCTATGTGGGGTCGTGCATTGTCGTACATTGTTGTTCACAAAAACACAATTTTCTCCAACAAAGGGCGCATATGGTATCACATGTATAACGTTCGACAGGTCTGTACTCCGGCACACGTCTGTCAGAAGCTCATAAAGCAAACCTAGACTCATTAGAAAAGATGATATTGGCCCACTGGTTTACATATGTATGTCCCAAACAGCCCATTCGCGTGCGAATTGTAAACAGGCTAGCCGGTGCCGGTGTGAGTGGACCTTGAACAGGGACATGAGCTGTTATCTCATCTTCTCGAAAACGGTTGCGGATAGTTTGTACGGAAAGCTGTGCATGTCTAACTCCTAAAAGCTCATAAGAAATTTAGCAGTGAAATGACACGTACGCAGAGCAGTTAACCGCAAAAAACGATCATCTCGTGGGGTAGTAGCTCTTTTGCGACCTTGCACAAGCTTTCTTCTGTAGTCCCCAGTTTCCATAAATCGTGCTACTGGTCCACTTACAGTTGAAGGCTGTACTCCTAGTAGTCTATCTACATACCACATGCTACGGGCATTTTCCACCAGTGTGATACTTTCATGGTTTCTTCATATGTAAGATGTAAAGACACATGTTGCTGAACCTTTATAATGACACTTTAATCAAAAAAATTAACCGATCTGACTAACAAACTACAATATTTTAAATGCTCTTTACTGCAGGTTTTCTGCACTTATCAAAAAACAGACAGTTTCTACTTTGCATTGGTAATAACGTCATTTTAGCACCCAAAACAGTGTTGAAATGAAAATTTTAGTGCTAAAATGAGTCTGGTATAATTTTTTTTCTTTATGTTGGTCGCCGTTTGCCAGCGTATAATGTCAACGAAATGTCAGTTGTAAGGAATAATCTTTGCATTGTTTTCGTTCGCACCATTCTTCGATTTTTTTATATTTGTGTTCGTATTAAGAACGCGACTTGTTCGGAAAAAAATTGCCAATCATAGTTTGTCCAATTTCCCGTATTTAGGGTGGAGTACATTGCAAGTCTTTGCAACTCATATTGCGTCAAAGAAAACTGACATTTCAAATTAAACGTTCGACCGCCTCCTTATTTAATTTCACACAAACGTTACCAACCCGCGCAAATATCCCTAAATGTTGAATTACTTAACAAAGTTTAATTTTTCACGTAAGAAGGGCGCAAAGTAAAAAAAATAGTATAAAATACTCGTACGGAAGGCTATTCAGGGCATTCGTCCGTTCAGCCACTCGCCTTCGCGGCTCATGGCTGAATTTCGGACTCATGCCTGAAACAGTGCTTTCTGTAACTTGATTTTTAATATACTATTTTGGTATTTCGTTTAGATGTCGGTCTGACAACGACAATGAGCTCACATTATAAATTTTATAGAAAACAGCACGTTTAAATGGTCGTAGACTCAACAAATTCAGATGTTGCGATAATAATTTTGCGGAGTGTATATGAAAATTCATCAAAATTGATTCCAATTTACCTATATATTCATTTGTCGTCGATAAATGAATTTATAAATGTATTTATATAAATTCACGATAACCTTTGCTACGAATTTTACAGAAAATCAGTAAAATGGCTAATCTCAAAGCTTTTTTGAATATATTAGCCTCGACACCAAATCTTCTTTGACTAATTAATTCCTTGCTTTTTTCATAATTTAGCCGACTAAGTTATAAATGGTGCCCTTCGTACCTTGAATTAACCGCAAATGTTTTCTAAACTTTATTATATATAATTTATTGACATTTAGTTTGTGATATATTTGAGTTACAAAGCTCTAAGTCACTAAAAACACCTGTAGGGCACAAACAATGAATGAGGCATTAAAATATATGAAAATTCATCAAAAGCCTAATCATTTTTTATCCTTAACATTAAATAGAACTTAGTTCAACACGTTGATTTTATCTATAGGATACAATTTATTCGTTACCTAACACCAGACTTAATGTCTGGTATACACTTTTTGCATATTTTGAAAAATGTATTTATCCTTGACGTTTTTATGCGTAAATATAATTGTAGTTTAATATTCCAAGTTGGGTTCAAAACTTGACAGTGGTTGTAATTTAATAATATATTCTAGCTATATAAATAGACTAGTGTTTATATGTCTCAAATCTCCGTCTAAGGGAAGATAGATGCAAATGATGTTGGATGTCAAATGAAAGGTCTTTGCAGGAAAATACATTTTCAGTTAAAGCAGCAGTAGCTGTAGGCATGTGCTGTTGGATTTCGTATGAAAACTCTTTACAGTTGTATTGAATTATTTCTTGTTAAAGAGAAAGTCTGCTATTTCTGCTTTAACTAGAAGAAACCGTTGGCCTTATTGAATTCACGTGCAAACACTTTTCATACAAATTCCAATATACCATGTCTACTTCTGCTTTAACCGGAAGTGGATGATCTTGTAAGGACCTTTCATTGGATGATAAACGTGGCAAGGTGTTCGTAAGTCGAATGCCTTTTATTCGTCGATTTCTTCTGCTTTCCAATCCAGCTATAATCGATAAAATGGATAAAATCGAACAAAACGCAGCAAAATAATATAAGACGCGTTGGTTGCGCGTTCAAATTCGAGTAATAACTCCGCCGCAACAATCCGGTGGGCACTTAAGCCAAAGAGATTAAAGAGCTCGCGCGAGCGTCCGACGCAAAATAATGTGGCCGGGTGCGAGAAATATGCCGATACTAACTCAAGTTGACACCTAAACTCTCAGACATGTGTTCGCTGTCCGTGCGATATCATAATAGCGGCTCATAAGACGCATGGAGGAATTAGATCTCGACTACTCACTCACCTTACGCCCTCTGTTCTCAGCTGGCGCAATCGCCACTAATTGGAACTAGGAACGCGGGCGGCGGCGCATGTACTCCCGATGAACATTTAAGTAATATGTTACTCGTGATGAAATGGACGAGGTCACGCCGCACTCTACGTCTTCGCCCTCCCCCGACCGAAATCTGGACAGCTGGAGTCCATTTTAACTGCGCGAACGGCCCTCTGTCATAACCCGTTTCAAATTTATCGAGGCTAATTAATCGCGAATGGGACGAATTCGTCGGTTGCGTTAGGTATTAGTGCAGCAATAAATAAATTTGCAATGCGGGATGGGTATGTATTGCTTTAAAAAGAAAAAATTAGCGCCACGAAGTTAAACCGATGCGGAATGATCGTGGGTGCAATTCAACAATTAATTCAATAATAAAACGTTAATAAAGCGGATAAAATCAACAACGACAATTCGTTGTCATTTATTATTTATCTCTAGCATAGTCAACAGTTACTAAGATGATCAAATATTTGATTAAATCGGTTCAAAGTTTTACCAAATGTTTGCGACAAAAAATCCTAAATTGTACGTTCCCTGATAATTAATAACGTGATATTTCGCCCTTCGCGCAATTAATAATTCCGAGTAACGTGCACCCTAATACATTTTTCAATTTTCACGATCTGAAAAATAAACAAGCAGGAAAACACGAAAACACGATGCGTCAAGCTGCCAAAACTTTCCTGACAAATAAGATAGGCAGCTAGCCATTGTCCATTCCGCTCGTATCCTCGCCCTTCGCGCCCTCGCCGCCGACTTTGTATTCAAAGTGCGAGCGCCCGATGTTTGAGCTGTCATCTCGGAATTTAATTTTTCCGAACGCAATCGAAAGATTTTGATAATACAACGACATGTTTTAAGCGAACCCGTCATCACCGTCGCGTTCGCAGCTGCGAATTAACGAAAGAAATATCAATTATCAAACATCCAGTCCGGCGACGAAGGAACTACAGCTGGGAACGGCCAACTGTTACATCTGAAAATCGCGTCGGAATTCGCAACGCGGAGCGAAATGTGTTAAAGTTAATTATTTTCACCGGATGATTAAAATCCAAATGCAATTTAAAAATTAATGATTGAACAATGCATGAAATTAGTTATAAATATGTGAACGGTCTTATAAAATTGAACTTAATTGAATTCCGTGGGATCGATGAATCAGTTTTGCAGATTGACAAGACCGCTACACGTCCCATTAATAATATCGACGGTCGCAGCTGCGTCGCCGATCTTCCCCCAGAAATCCGTTGTCTATAAATTGCGATCCAGCTCCTCTCTTTTAGACTTTGAATTGTAATTAACATTTGGTTCTCCCATTAGTGTAATTAAAGTGCCATTCCATAACCTAGCGGTACCTTATCTTATCGTCTCTTCGGGCGGGCTGAACGTTGCCGCTCGTCGCGAACGCCGCGGGCCGTCCTAACTTCGCCGCCTTCCCCTAACCCAACGTGCGTCGCAGCTTCGAATGTATTGTGCTAGTTACACTGTTTTACATATTCATACTTTGAATTAATAGGCGACGTACCCAGAAATCCACTCGGATTCAACTCCTTTCTTGGAGACGTTCAGGTGCGCATTGTGGTTGGAACAAAATAATTTTCTCTTTCGCCCGACAGAAAATTCTAAATTGAAAATAATATAACCATTATTTAAAAAACAAAGATATAGATAATTTATAAATAACACTAGCGAATAAATAATCGGGTTCACAAAACTGTTTCTTTATTTGCTTAGCTCAAAAGAGTTTTCCTATACGGCAAGGATGCCTATAATGTATTTATCTAATTTTCCAAGTAACACATGAAAGATAGATAGGTCGTCCACACGGTCTATTGGTCTGTTGAAAACAATTTACGGTTCAAAATAACATATTTGTTTAAATTGTGTATCACACTTAAAGCTATACAAACAATTTCAGTTGTTAAAATTTTAAGTAAATATTTATCTTTAGCACACAACAAATACCATACCACTAGCTTGAATAGGTCCTCACTGCCAGGTTCGATTGACACAAGTTTGATAACACTAAAGCAAAAATAAACCAAAGGAACGTGATAAATGGCGATGACAAAACAACGCCACTAGATAAAGAAATCCGCACTGAATTTTCTTATACTTAGTTATACTACATTTTTCGAAACAACTTTTCAAACGAAAGTTGTTTAAAACTAAAAATATCATGAGCAGTCAGTCGTCAAATAAAACACTTTTAGCAATATTAAAATTTATTGCGACACCTTTTTTTGTTTCGAAAATCTTTGTCAAGCAACATTAGTCAACATTAATATGACAAAAATACGCATTGCTTGAGAAGGGTTTCCGATCAGCGTCTTTGTAATTTTCATAGAAATTAAATCGATTCTTAAGTGCAGATTTCAACAAATGCGAATGGATGCTTCTTTGTATAGAGTGCGGTGGAGCATCGACTTTTATCGTAATCAGTTTTAAATTTGTACCTTAACCCATTTAAAGCCAAACCAAAACGACAATGAATAATTTGAAAATGGCTTTATTTATATTATATTAGAAGTAAAAAAAAAACAGAAAAATAAAAAAAAAGTAAAAATAAGAATTTTTCAGTACATAAAATTGGTGTACCCAAATTGGCATAGTGGCCAGTGAAATTGTGAAAAGAACCCTTTGTCATTGCAAAGTGTTTTCTTGCAAATTTTGCAACTCCAGCGACTTCTGTTGTGACAGATGACACAACGTACACGCTTTGGAAGCTTTCCGGGAACGCGATTGGCACCGTCTAAAATATAGGTATTGTTCGTCGAAATAGTAACTGCTCCACGCTGTTTCCTTTACTACAAACATGCACGCGCCAATCATGTAGGTGAATAAAACCCACCGCCATTTTTTGCCGTTTATGCCGATTCTGTATAATGATATGGATTGATAAATTTCACCCAATCCGCCTATGCCCTTGTTGCAATTTGGAAACATATCTGGAATCTGAATATCCATCTTTCTCTTATTTTGCGAACACCATCTTTTAACTTATCCCACTGGCTCATAGGAATCATAATTGCTGGCCATTGTGCAAATGCTGATATCATTCCAGCGAACCAATAAGATCCCATTCTTTTCATCAAACCTATCAACAAGCTTTGCTCTTGACTTTTTCCTCATGTGTTTTACATTTGTCAGTGGACATTTCTTAGTGCGATTTTCTCAGATAGTACCCGTAGCACGGTAACCTAAATGGCGTAAATCATTTAGCAAGTCACAGCTTGTAAAAAGTGATACAAATACACTAGTGTGGAAATTTTCAATGGCGGATCGGTAAAAATCATCAAAATTTGAATTATTTTGTCACTTAGAAAATGTTGTAGCGACCAGAATAAGTAGAAATCTGATGGCGCAATATCGGGTGGATATGGTGGGTGAGGCAGTACCTTCCACCCAAACTCATTAATTTTTTCCAGAGTACGTTTTGCATCCCTTTCTTTTGACAATCGCTGGCTAGTTTTTAATTAAAGATTGATTTACTCGATCCAATTGTTGACAGTAAAGGTCTGCATTAACGGTTTGTCAAGGTTTTTTGCACTTCAAAATGAAAGACCCCGCGAATACTCCATTAAACACACAGCGCCTTTTTGGGGTGTAAACCTGGTTTAGGTAAATTATGCTGAAGCCAAACACCTGCTCTGCTTACTTTACCAGTCTGATGCAAATGTTTTTGGATGGTCGACCAAAGGTTTGTTAGGAGTATGCAGCAGTTCCTCAATCGTCTGACACGGATTTGCTTCCACTTCCGCCCTTAACACGTCATTGTCTAAAGTTGTTGGTCTTCCTGGTCGATACGAGTCCGAAAGATCAAAATTACCGGATTTGAACTTAGAAAACCACCTTTGGCATTTACGAACTTCTAATGCATTTGGATAAACATCGCAAATGTTTTTGGCAGCAACTTTTACAATGCCGGATATGTACCTCATCTGGTATTTGGCTGGCCATTTCACCACAAATTGCAAAGAAAAGCATGTTGTGCATGTTGTGAGTATGTATGAATTGGCAGGTTGGTTAACGAAAAAATGTAAAGGAGTCGGCGATTTTGAATAAGGACGGAAGGATCTGTTACCTTAACTGAGAAAGAGGGCCCAAGCGGTGCCCATTTATTAGACCGTTCGTGGAGCAGCGACTATGATAAGAGGAAATAAATCATCTCAAAGATAATCACCACAATGACAATTATGTTGACGATGAAACTGCCAGCCCAACGCAAATTAACACATTTAAAATTTTAATTTTTAAATTTTATATGATTTAAATTATTTAAGTTTAACTGTTTCCTCCTAGGGTGATTTCATCAAAAATAATAAATACAAACCGATTTTTGATAAAAAATTATCCCCGCAACTTTAAATGCCAAAAATCGTTCCTATTATTAAACAATGCTGCGGCATTCGTTGCATACGCTAGACGCGAACCGCCGTTTGTTTGCATTCCGCAAAAAAGCGAACCTTTTTTTAAAAATGTGTAGTGACTGGCTGTAAACCCAGCGTTGTATTGTTGCAGTCACGATATATGGCCTAGGGACACTGGCCGTATTCTCCGAATAAATCGTACAAATATCCCGGCTTTGCGACCAATCGATACTTGCAGTCACCAGGATCGACTATTATTAAAAATAGCGACCATCCTCCGGACAATACCCGTTTTTATTTATTTTTCCACCGAACCGGCCACAATGGTCGCATATAGCGCTGAATGTAATTCAATTGAAACTTTCGCGGCGCAACGAAATTCGAAACCGAGGCGTCTTTGTTACGGCCGAGTTTAATTTAGAAAAGTGGTGCGTTAATGACGAATATTGTTTACGATTTAATCGATTAATATGAACGAAACGTACGAAACTAAAATTATCTAATCGTCATTTTTTTGATCTTTAATAGGAAATTATTTTATGGTGACAATTTGAAGTGGGTTACTGATGAGTAAAACATGCAAATTTTATCATATTATAATAGAAAAATAAAATTTAAATAATTTGAAAATGCAAATATAATTAACATACTTCAAAGTTAATTAATTATTCGGTGGAAACACTGTATTAAGTAATATGTTTCGATAAAATAAGTATAAATTAAGAAATTTTGATATTTTTATTTAAGGTTTTAGATGATAAGATATGGAAATTTTGTTACCAATACTCGGTTAGCTTCATTCGAACATTGTAACAAACATCTCTTGTACATTGAATGTTGAACAAAACACATTAGTGACATGTTGTTGCCTGTCATAATTTGCAGGTCTTACTACTCCATTCCGGCTACAAAAGCACGTGCGTTCCATTAACAAGCAAATTCACGATTGATTTCACCAAATATCGAACAAAACCGCGTTGAAATCATGATACACTTTGCTAGAAATGTTCGATTCGCATTGTCTGAAATGGGAATATCTTTCTACCAACTACAACAGCTACAAGCTACAAGCTTAATTTGCGTTATGCCTACAACGCATATCAACATGGTGGGCGTTCTTTTACATTACAGATTGTTATAATATTATCTCGATCAAGATCAAATATTCTTTTGCACCAACCTGCGTTTTAAACTATTTGAGCCATAAGCACATACAATATTGATGCTATTTTTACAGCCTCCAAAGTTTCAAGATGTAATTTGATAATACCTGCAAGAAGACCTAGACATATATGTCCCTATCTCTTAGATGTTATCAGCAGGATACATCCTTACATTTACTGGAAGAATAACATGAATATATTAATTTATATATTTATATAACGCTGTCTGACGTATTTATTAACATATGTATATTATCAGCATAAACTCTGTATCTGTAAATAGTTCTTCAAACTAGTGATGAATCTTTTCAGTTTAGTTATATTGCCATTCTAAGTTATTTAACACGTTAGAATTTGAGAGGCAGGGAATTCGTTCTGGAAGTGGACTAGAATGGACAGCTCTGCGAAGGCGGTCGACAGAGGTCAGCAGTCCAGCCCGCGTCACCACAGCGGACAGAGGATCCTCGGGGACTCCAAGCACGAGACCGTGTGTCTCTGTGGACCTCACGTCTCTCAACACACAACGACAATACTATTCAATATTTGCGCAAAGAGAAGTCAATTATTTGCGTCACCGTTTACACTTTGGTCGCATTAATCGGACCCTTAAAAACAAAACCTTTAAGGAAGACAATTGCCCCACGTTACTATTGAATTGAAATGATATACAAATGAATTTTCAAACGGAAATGCTTGACCTACAACAAAATATAAAATAAAATAATAATAATAAGAAGTAAAGTAACACATTTTTCTATAAAATGTCACCTTGAATGAATTTTTTGGGTATTTTTTACTCGTTTTCCCCCTCTAACTTTACTTTGAGAACCATCTATTACTAATATATTACGTATGTTGTCTTTGGTCATTTTATATAGTTCATTATTTTCTTGTCGATGCCTGATTTATGTATGGCTTCGAAAAGCTTGCTTCGTAAGATCAAGTCGCATGTTTGTTTAGAATCAATGAATATCATGTAAAGCCCAAAGTTCTGTTCGTAACTATTATTTAATGTAAAAATCTATTATGTATTGTATGTATTCACTTTCCTAAATCCTCCACGGTACTCTAGTACCATCTATTTTTGGTATGTTGTAATGTAACTGATGATTTGGTTTAGTACTTAGTAGGTCGCTTCTAGCAGTGTCATCTCTCTATGATATTTAGCATGTAGCAATATATCGGTTCGTTTTCTTCTATTAAAATGTCTGGTGTTAAAAGATTGGTTAGTGCAATGGTGAGTTTGTTTAGGTTGGGTTGGTAAATGTATAAAAATTTATAGAACAACTTGTGTTAGTTGTGCAACCGTTTAATATTTCTTGTTGAGGATCTCATAATAAGTTTAAAATGATTGATAAAAAGTCCAAATGACGATTGGCCATGCCTTTGTTTCACTGCTCAGACAGGTTTGGCAGAAAGAATCCTTCTATATATTTTTAATTGTTTCAGTGATTCTATTCATGTTCCATTATCCTCTGTCCTATTATTGTTTTTCCTCTGTTTTGATCTACTCTACTCTTCTATGATCTGTCATGATCTGTGCTATGATCTCTCTTCAATTATCTATTATATTATATAAGGTGACTCAAGAGGAAACTGAACAAATGATTTTGATTCGATGAATTTGTTCAACCATTTTCCACGCAGCTTCGTACTGCGTTATAATTCCGTATGGCTGCTCGCATTGTTCTCATCTTCTTGGATAAGTTGACTCTCTTCGTCAAACTAAATCTTGTTTTATTGAACATATCTTTATATAGTTGATGTTACTGTTTGTATTGGAACATGTTATTGGTTTAATTGTTATATTAGTTATTATGTTCTTTGCTAGCGCTTCCATTATCTCTATTTGTGCCACGTTATCATTTCTGGTGCCCATCTTCCG
This sequence comes from Geotrupes spiniger, assembly GCA_959613385.1. NCBI lineage: Eukaryota > Metazoa > Arthropoda > Insecta > Coleoptera > Geotrupidae > Geotrupes > Geotrupes spiniger. Next base: position 44,798,415 of record OY390732.1, read on the forward strand.
TAGAACAGATCAATCATTCAACTTCTCAAAATCTCACCCTCAAAATCAATCTATATGAAGAGGATAGGAATGGATGGTGAACTATACATAGGTGAGAGCCACCAAGGATTCTTACGGTTATAGTGTAGGGGCGACAATCTATCTATCTTCTCCGTAGCTTCTTACATCGTTTTTCCCTAATTTAAAAACTTTCATCAATATATGTTCATCGATGCTTTCATTGATTGATAGAAAACTTGATAACAATGTAAATATTCAATACTTATTCTTATTCAGTCTTAGACTACGTAAAATCAATACGAGAGAAATATCTATAAAATAGGTCGCCCACTTTGCTACACTTTGTAGCAAGACCAGAAAAGAGAACCAAATGAAAACGTTTGAAACTACAAAATGGGTTCGTTTATCAATGCATATTTTTTTATAAAATCTGCACATACAACGAAACATTACCCTATTGAATTTGTCACTGCGGCTCTCTCCGTTTTTGTACTTCTGTACAATTTGCGTCGGCCGAGCCGGAGCGAACGCAGCAATAACCGGCCACACAAATCATACTCCCCGGTGAGGTCGACAAGGCGGCTCGATTTCGACAAGGTTTTACCAGTTGAGTAATTAATTTGTTTTTGATGGAGCCTCTTACGCCGCCATCGACTGGTCCCGGCTCGATCCCCGGATAAATGACTTGCCGGTTCTTGGGCCGAAGTCCCCGGGGAGGCGCCCGTTGCACAACAGGATCAACTCGCATGGATCTTGTATTTATCTTGTCATATAACTAAATTAGTTCATTAATATGTGCTCACCCCCTTAGGCTCCCGCGTCCAAATTCTTCCTAACTCGATTCACCTGACGTTACTTGCGGCAGCGCGTAATTTATTGTCGTATCGCCGCGCCCGGCGGGCTGTCTAACTTAAAAATCGGTTGTTTCGCGCGACGGTATAAAACTGTATCAATCAAGATTTCGACCATTGTGGTTTCGCAGTACTCGGTGCTTCAGACGCACCAGACCAGAATTTGTCACATTCTGCAACATGCGTCAATAATTAAAAAAAAATGTTTTTATAAAATTTGAATTAACATTTAAGTGTTGCTGTGTTATTTATTTAAATCTTGTTTTTAATCACAACCACATCAAAAGTAAATAACTTTACCCAAACAAATGGAAGAAAATTTAATTAAAAACTAACACGATCATGACAGAATAACTAAAAACGATTCTACACTTTTATTAGTTTATTTTTTTTGTGCATGTGAATTTTTTCCATCTTTTGGGAATTATTTTGCATTTTTCACATTTTTTTAATTTTTTTCAATTTCTATTTTTGTTTATCTTTTGCATTTTTGACAATTGTTAATTTAGACAATTATCTAAATTTTGTGAAATTGGAATTTTTGTATTATTCATTATTTCGCATCTTTCATTATTAGGAATCTTGATTTATTTGTATGTTAGATATCTTCTATATCTTCTATATTTGACAATTTCATCCATATTTTGCAAGTTTGTTTTATTTTTTGATAAATTAAATTTTTAAGCAGTTGCAAATATCATGTTCAATTTTCAATATTTTCAAATGTTCACAATATTGATATTTTACTTTTTTGCATTTTTGATATTGCCTAATTTTGATATTTGTTGATTTCTGTGAATATGGTATTTTTTAGATTTTTCAACAAGTTTTGTTTTTCATTTTTGACAAATTTTGATTTTGAGTTAAAGTAATTGCTAATGTTCAGATTTTTATATTTTGCCCATGTAATAATTATTTACTTCTCTTACTTTTTTGCGTTCGATTGTTAACAAACTTGATATGTTGATTTTCTTTGATTTGTGGATAGTTTTTATGTTTTTTGCATTTTCATGATTTCACATAATTTTCCTATTTTCTATTTTTCACTATTGTTATATTCGTATTGCAATTTTATGCATATTTTTCATTTTACTTTCTTGTGTTTTTGCTAAGATCTATTTGAGATAAATTTGTTACACTTTTAGCCTCTTAACAAATTACATATCTTTTACGCAATATGGGGAGGATCACATTGTCACAAATAACAACTCGTACAACTGATACAATTATTAAAACAAATGCGAAAGTGCTATTTTTCGACCTAGTTCCTATACGAATTTACGTAATGTAAAAAATGCTAGTTTGCCGATTTATTTTGCTTTTTGCAGTAATTTAATGTCACGCATCAATACATCTTCCTGTGACGTCATTTGTATTGTAATTTTATTATTTTTTTTTCACTTTTTCGACTATTTTATATAGAAAAAATGCGAGAAAGCGACTATTCATTAAAAAAATCAGAAATGGTCGGCACTGAACTTTCTTATACTACATTTTTCGAAAAACCTTTCCAAATAAAAGTTGTTTAAAATATCAATATCCGTAACTTTTGTATGAATATTTTTGGCGATAACAAGCACCATTTTCGAGATATGGGACAAGGTGATAAGAGTAAACCATCACTTTCAGTTGAAATATTGCGTTCACAATAGGACGTTTTCCTCCTTGCTACATACAAATGTTAAATTAAAAGTTTCAGAGCTCTAGCTTTAATCGTTTGGGCCGTAGAGTGCACACATTTTTATGATTAGTATAACGGGTGTTTTTTTTTTTTTAATTTGGCGTCGAAGTTGTTAGTAACAACTTTTGACAATTAAAAGTGAGGTTAGACCGGTAATGATATAATGATGGGTCGTTCACAGTTAAACATTCACGACCAGCTTTGACGCCAAATTTTAAAAAACCCTTTACTTACAAATATTATTCCTATACAAAGGATCAATTTCATTTCATACAATGTTGTTGATTTTTGTCCAAGTGAAGAAAAAAAATTATAATAATAAGATATTTACTTTTATGCTACATCGGATTTACACTACAATAGACAAGTTGATTTATGAATTTTCCCATTTCTTTAGTGTTTTCTCGATAACATTTTCTGTGCCCTTTTGAAGATTATTACCTTTTTCGGGATGTGAACATTAAAAAAATTAGGGCACAAGTTTCAGATGTAAAGGAATTTGTTTTTGTAACACAGTAATAGTTATTATGATGAACGAGAAAGTCATAAACCTAATGGCAAATGGAGTCTATTCAAAGAGGAGGATGGCGGAGGGTTTGCAATTTTAAATAATTGCAGAAATAATCCAATTAGATTTTAAATTAAAAAAAAAATCAGCGAATACATCAGATGATGACAGCTGTTTCGTCTTTCACGACTCATGCAACGACGTCGCCAACGATGCAGCCGCTGAAGTGCATGTAGTCATTCAAACATGGCTGCATGAGTACATGCATATTGGCGTAAAGAGAAATTTATGTGAGTGTACTAAAACCATCTAGACGTCAATAACAACACACTCGAGCTGCGGTTATCACAGTTTACCTCGACTAGTCGGCAGTATAACTTGTAACTACTTCACAGCAGTGCACAGGAAAGACCTCTTTATTGCTTTATTGAAAATAAATTTCAGCGGATATATCGTGCCGACGGCTACAAAATAGTTACAAACCTCGACTGTACCGACTTAGGCGGTCAATGTAGACTTCTACGATCACGTAGCACCTCGACTGTTAGGATGTTAAGATCTAGGTTGCAATATTACACATTCCTTGTAACACATCCTTGCATGACTACATACACCTCAGCGGATGTACCGTTGGTGATCTGATAAATCCTGGCGGTTAAAGTAGACCTCTGTCAACAAATAGCAGCTGCAGTGTGAGGGTATTGAGGCGTCAGTACATTCACACAAATTCATCGTTCAAACTTATTGTTACAAAAAAAATAATTAAATGTTTTTTTAATTAATTTAAAGTTGACAGTTCACAAATTTATACATAGAGATTATGCTGGCAATATGTTCCGTTCTAGCGAAGTAAAAATGCAACTGTATTCCGATATATTTAACAACATTTTATCAAAAATAATTTCTATTTGTAAGTTCTTAAATCTAATCAACCTAAAATCATATTTCTACTACAAATTATAAATGTAAAACAATTTATGGTATAATATTTCTTTCACGAGTTTTGACTGTTAAAGTTTTTCATTTGGGAAAATAATGAATTTTAACAAATTTTGCATTATTTTTTACTTACTACAAAATTAGTTACACATTTTAATCATTGTTCAATTAATATACATTGTCACAACTGTTAAAACTTTTTAAGTTTCACGCATTATTACCCATTATACGTAAATGAATCATATCCAAAAGTTAATAATTTAACTTTTCCACATATGATTTATTATTTTATTAAACACAGTCTTTTTAAAATCGTAATGTTCACGTATTAATATTCAAATAATTATGTTTTTGTATGTTTTAAATTGTGTGAAAACCTAACAGTTTTAATTCAAATTTGATTCAATATAATTTATTGGACACATTTTTTATTTTATTTTACAAACAATTCGTTTTGATTATATTAGGATATAAATATCGCAATAATATATTATGCACTGGCTACCAATTACAGTAAATAATATCTAAGCATCAAAAAGTTTCCTTTTGAGTCGTTTGATGTATGCGATAAATTTTGGGGAATTGAAAGTGAGTGAAAAGACTAAAGGTAACTCTTATTGTTCTTATTGAGTCCACGTACGTGACCAGAAACGTTGATGAACTTATCTTTCCCTTTGTTTCCTACGCACGTTGTTCGGATTCAGTTACCCACATTGACATGGAGGACAAACGCGTTTCGGTTTTCGAAAGTTCAACGATTGTTCACAGATTCAAATTCGTTCGACTTTTGAAACCTGGCAATTGCAATAACGTTTTAATATATAATAAGCTGAACATTTTTATAATTGCATTTTTTCATTGCAGTGTTGCGCCAGGACGAAAGATAACGTCGAGGAGACCCCGTTAGAGGCGCCGCCTGCGACCAGAATCGAAGGTAAACTTCTCAAGATTTTTCAATAATAGCCCGGCCCCGTCTTCCGGGATTCGTTATGCATAATAACGTTATCCTTTTATTTTCTTCGACGTTCACTTATTCACTCCTGCCCGCGCCGCCCGTCGAAAAACCCAGAAAGAATGCATACCTTTACAGTAAAATTTCATCTCCAAACTTTAAAAACTTGAGGAAACAATCTAAATATGAGGAATGCCGGGTCGTTATTTAAGACTCCGGCTGATGACTCGTCCATTGTTTCAAGGCGCTTGTGTATCTATTTGATGTTTTCTTGCAAAAAAAGATCACTTGTGTAAGAATTTCATCATTACGTCGAAGTTTTAAGAAAATGCGAAAGTTTAGAGGTTCCTTATTTTTAATAAATGGATACAATGGGCGATGACGGGATTGTTGTACGACAGATTTAATTAGAAAAAATATTAACCATTAATTAACTTTTTTAGACGTAGGCAATTTTGTCGACGCATAAGCGATTTTACGGAAGAAATTGAATTAATTTCGTGTAACGTGTGTGCGCGATGCAACAGACTAATCAAATTCTTATTATTCGTATTCGAGCGCACAATCTCATATATTTGCAGTTAAATTATATGAAGTAATTCCGGTTTAATTTATGGCAGGGTCTGAAACTGCCACACATCGCAATATGCTGGCGTGATTTAGATAGAAAACGCGACTTTCGGTGCTATTTATATCATCATCTGGCTTGTAGATATGAATAAATACATAGAGAACAGCTCCTCGCTCCGGGCTTACTATTAGGGTTCGTAGTGTGCCCGGATCGAGCTATGATACACATGAATTTATGGCCGTTTCACCCCATCATATTCTCTTCAACAATTGTAATTTGACTACTTAAAATATCTTTAAATTTTAGAACGTAAGATTTAGTGACGTTCCGGAATTTATAGCCGAGGTCGTAAAATTGAAAAAGAGCTCGATAACAGTTTTTGATTCGATTAAGAATTTAGGATTTTCTTGCTCACGTTGATTGTTATTGCAATTGATCGTGTCAGCTATTTTGGTTTATTGTTAAATTGCAAAATGTTTTTAAGGAAAGTTAAATAAAATGCAAAAAACAGGCTTATTTTTTTCATGAATTGAATACAGTTCTCTAACGATAAAAGTACTATTAAACTTACATAACCCGTATCAACCGTACTGTGGTAATTTTTACATCAAACCTATTTGGCACATTTACAATTTTTTGAAACAATTTTATATCACGCAAAGTTTCAGCTTTTTTCTCGTTAATAATAACTATTTTTCTTAAATTAGTTCCTTGACTACCCAACCATAACCCAACCCTATCCAACCCAACCCAACCCAGCAGAAGAGAACCCAACCCAACCCAATTCAACATCTCAACCTATAATATTTGTATATGTTTCACAAAGTTTCAGCTTCTTCCTACCTAATTATGATGGCTTTTATTAAACTAATTGGTCGACTTGTAAATCTTAATTCGACTCAACCCAGTGAAACCCAACGTGCCTGAACCCAACCCATTTTTAAATAGAAAATCTCAATTATAAGTCGGACAAGGGCATGTGCGTTAAATAATTCAAAAAAATATATTATATAGTAAAGAGTTTCTCGAAATGCAATCCACTCCTTAGCATCAAAATTATTTATTGTATTTATATTTGTTTAACGATTTAAATATTGCGCCTACGTTCAGATTTTTTCTAGCTAATTATAACTTACGTGTTAATAGTATATAAAACCTAATCCCACCCAATTCGACCAAGCTCAACCCAATACTATCCAACGCATTTTCAAGTAGATCATCTCATCGGTAAGTTCAAAAAGTGATTCCACGTTAAATATTTGAAAAATGGTATTGCATCAAAGGCAAGGCAGAACCCAATAGGTATTTTGAGAACCAATAATATTTGTAATTTTCAATTATCTTAGTCGAAGTTTTCATTTATCAATTTTCAAGTAGATTTGGTCGATTCTCTCAAATCATGAAATTCGAAACTTAAGAAACTTCATGTTGCATTAGATTGGATTCATCGCTAACATAATCCAATCAAAGGAAAGCAAACCCAACCAAATCGTTGAATTTAATTAATGCTTCAAACAATCGTAGGAATTCAAACTTACCCAACATTCAACTAGCACAAGCAAGATTTAAAATTGTAGGTAATTGTCTAAAAAAAAGTTGAAGCCCATCGTTTTACATTTCACGATATCTCGTAAACTTGGGTTCGTTAATTAAAATCCAGGTGTGACGGAACTTTTGCATTCAATTAAGTCGAATTGGATTGATCTTCAACCCAATTCAATCAAATACTAAACTGAAGCAAATACAACTAAACCAAAAAACCAAATATACCCAAGCCAAATAATCAAACCAAATACAGACAAACCAGTTACAAACTGATCCAATGCAAAGTCAATAGAAATCAAGTACAATCAATAATTGCTTTAAACCATTAGTGCGAAATTGATCCCAAATCGTCGACGAATTTCAGTCTTGGACATTTTAAGTAGGGTTGGGTTAGGTTGGGTTCCAAAATCAAAATTAAAAAATTGGACGCCTAAGTGAATTTGAGTTTGATTATGCTAGTTAATTGAGCTAATTTTAATTTGTTGACCAAAAATACATATCGGTTTCAAAATGAAAGATTGAAATTTAGATCCTAAACATAGTTTTGGTTAAGAGTTCTCTAAAATCGATATGTTGAAATCTTAAACCCGCAACTTATCATTGGGTTTCTTGTATGAAATAAAATATGAACATTTCAAACTTGAGATTTTGCATTGTATTGGCTAGCTTCATCAAAATCAAGAAGAAAACTTTATGTTGATAAATCAACGCAAATGTTAGTTGCACAAAATGCAAACACAATTATATTTGAAGCCTAAACACATTACGTTTGATTATATGGAGCCCCAACCCAATCAAAAACGATTTGTTCATCGTTTTTGATTGGGTTGGGTAGAAACCCAGAACAACAAATGTTTAAAATTTTCATGGCAAACAAATGTTCAACCTAAGATAATCAAAGCAAACCAAATGCGATCAACCCCAATCCGAACATAGTAGAAACCAAACCCAAGCCCGAACCCAAATCCAATAAAGGAATTCGAAATATTTTGTGTTTAAAAAATGGATTGAACTAAGTTAATCAAAATTTATAACTTTGAGGCCGAAGCAAGTTTGCGCTGGGTTGTGTTGATTCATTAAAACCAGTTGGATGGAATTTGTTTTTAAAACATGAAATCCTGAAAGAGCAAAGTAAAAGCGAAGACAAAAACCAAAATCACATTCTAAAATCAAAGTCAGTTATTTTCTGTTGAGGATTATGTTTCTTATATTTTTACTTCTTGAAACTTTTCGCGTTATTAAATCCTATCTTTCTATTTATTGCGCATCCTGTTTCTGTTGTCGTAAACTCGGCCACTGCTTATGTTAGTTTTTGCTTTGTTTTTTTTTTATTGTTCCGATGCTTTTCTTATACGTTTTTTCAAAACCATATGCATCTATATTTTCTTTATTTCTTTGCTGGTGTATTTTCTCAAATGTTAGCATATCATCTGGTTTGATAGCATTCTGTATTTTTTTATCCTTGAGGTTTTTATTCTTGACCAACGTCATACAATATTAAATGTTTAACCACTTTTCTGAATATTGTACCAAATGGTGTAATCTTATCAAGAAATACGTCCTAAGGAATTCTAAAGTAAATGCATTAAAGAATATAATTAAATGAAATAAGTAATTGATGGAAACAACAATAATTATTATATTATATAAGTTAAAGGAAAAATTACTAAAAACACTGATATACGTATAATAACGGCACATGAATGTTTATTAATTATTCAGAAGACCAAACCTTGGAGAAAAGAAAAATAAAACAATTTAAGAACAAATGCAAAACCGACCAAAAATACTAAAGGATTAGTTTACAAAGAAGAACATATGATAAAGAAAGTATAACGAAGAGGAACATAACAACAACAAATAGATAAACATTAAAACAAAATAATAAAATATGTAAATTAAAGAAACCAGGTAAAGCGCGGTTCAAAAATCCAAAGAAGTAAAAATTGATTTAAAACACCCAGTGGAATAATAACGATAAAAAACGTGATAAAAGGAATTATGACCTAATGCAATAAATAACAGAGCTACAAAAATGAACTTACTAACATTAGAAAAAATCTGGAAATTAATGTATATGTAAAATTAAATAAAAAAAAATGTAAACCATGAACTAAATTTAATGGTCGTTCTGATCATGAAACCCTCTCACCTTTGAAGCAGACGTTTCACATCCTCCTTAGTCTAATTTACTTTACATTTTATTCTAGATTTCAAACGTTAATAAATATAATGGAATATCAAGTTAAATAAATATAATCTGTACAATCATTTTTGATTTTTTAAGAACCTATACAGGCATTTAGCATTTAAATTCCATGTTCTAATTTTTGTAATAATTTCGTGTTAAATATGTGTTATTTGGTAGAAAGGAAGTGAATATTTTGTCTTATACAGTATTTAAATTTCTTTCGAAACGGCTTTTCAAATTCTTATATTTTTTGATGTGTTGTTTGGATGCAACACTAGATTACTAGATTAATAGAGCAGCCCCAGCTTAGTTTCGCATAAAGAAAAATTCGTCACTTGTTTTCTTTGAACAGTTCAACGATTTGTAAATTGCAGCCAGTTTGGTTTCCGTCGATGCGTCTCGAACGATCCACCGACGGCGCGGCCGAAAAGTGACGCAATAAAAATTAATAGCAGAGAAAACGCGAGAATTAGAACTCCATAATCGGCGACGTCAAAATTACACGGAACAACCGGTCCGCGACGACCGTAAACCGCCACCATCGCCACGCTCATGGGCCGAAAAAAATGCGCCATAAAGATAACTATAAAACGCAATAAAACCGAAATCCGAAAGCGAGAGAAATTCGGCTGAACTCAATTAATCAATAAAACAGTAAAACGCTCCCCCGTTGCTGTTAAGAGTGTACCGGGGGCGCGGGATGGGGTTGAAGGGGCTGAAATGTGCGGTTTCGAGACGCTAGCCTAGGAGAGAGGCAGCGCACGCGGGCTGCGGTCGCCGAGGAATCTCCCGCTATTATATTGAACACTGGCTTATGCCCTGCTGGCTGCCGCCCTCCACGTATGCTCACTCTTCGAATAATACCTTATCTACGTGACAAATTCAATGAATCTTACTTCCAAAACTGCTAACCGCGTTAACGGTTCCGCGCTACAAATTCGCCACTCCCTCGATGAGGTTTCCGTCATTATAACTTAATTTATTTATTTATTACGTCAATGTACGTTTTAAATAACAAACGTGAGTAATTAAACCTATAAATGAATTAATGCCGAACTAAGCGTAAAAAAGCCCACATCTGTTGTTAAAGTTAAAATACGGTACAAATGTGTAGTAAAGTAGCTGGGAATGAGCATGATATATAAATAAATAGTTTGGGAGATAATTATAGCATTTTGTGCAACTTTGAGAAAAATCGAACAAAATTCCTGCAAAGGTTATTGTAATTAATGATAAATCATTATATAAATATTTTATGGTCGAATGGCGTGAAAAAAATATTCTATAGTACAATTAAATAATATTTACATACATAATGTAATCTTATAAAGCAATTGAAATATGAAATCCGAAATAAGAATATATTAAAATCACAAAATAAAATATTCAACTTTTATCACTTTTTTATCGTTTAGAAAATATTCATCTCGTAAAAATAATTAACAGACAAACAGTAAAATTCTTGCCGTTAGAGGCAAGTGTTTTTACACTACATATATATATATATATATATATATATATATGTTCTGCTTTTTTCTCGGGTAATGAACCGCGTTGTAGAATTATCCCTGTAAGGGTTGTTCCGACGTTTCGGCAATGTCACAATTGCCATCTTCAGGTTGGTCTTCTCGGTCTAAGCGATCTAGAAGAACTGACGTTTGAAGTTACTGCTCCGTCTTTATATGCTGTGGTTTCGTTCCGGGTCGATGTGCATGCTTGGTTTCTACTCTGGCTTCGGGTCAGTGGGCCGTGTCGTTCTTGTAGCTCAGTGGGTGGTGATATTTTCTTTTTGTCTATCACGGACTTGCTATTTGTCCGGCCAGCAAGTGTTGGTCTCCATGTTCTTGGAAGTCTTTGAGCATCATCCCGTTTGTTCATATTTTGTGGCTGCTTTTCTATTTCAATAGCTTCCCGTATTATCCGTGTCACGGATAATACGGGAAGCTATTGAAATAGAAAAGCAGCCACAAAATATGAACAAACGGGATGATGCTCAAAGACTTCCAAGAACATGGAGACCAACACTTGCTGGCCGGACAAATAGCAAGTCCGTGATAGACAAAAAGAAAATATCACCACCCACTGAGCTACAAGAACGACACGGCCCACTGACCCGAAGCCAGAGTAGAAACCAAGCATGCACATCGACCCGGAACGAAACCACAGCATATAAAGACGGAGCAGTAACTTCAAACGTCAGTTCTTCTAGATCGCTTAGACCGAGAAGACCAACCTGAAGATGGCAATTGTGACATTGCCGAAACGTCGGAACAACCCTTACAGGGATAATTCTACAACGCGGTTCATTACCCGAGAAAAAAGCAGAACAGATTTTACCCGCGAGAATCTACGTATCAACATATATATATATATATATATATATATATATATATATATATATATATTAAAAATGTATCTTATCAAATCTGACAGCAAAATGTAAAATTTACATGAAAGATGGTCTAATCTTACACCTCAATGGTGTAGTGAACATTAATTAAAACAGGTCCATGAAGACTAACTGGTGGATCGCTAGACAATATTGTTTCTAGGTTATTACCCTTCGTCAGTAGCGATTACCAAGAACCTTAGTTGTTGAAATACGTTTACATGTAGTGACCATCAAAACTTCTTGGCGCGAGCCAATCACTCCTAACGAACCACTGACGAGACGATACGTTGTCTAACACCTTGCGGAGACTAAACAAGAGACGACTGTCAAACGTCCAGTGTCAACATATAAGAAGTTTTGATGGCCACTACATGTAAAGGTATTTCAACAACTAAGGTTCTTGGTAATCGCTACTGACGAAGGGTAATAACCCAGAAACAATATTGTCTAGCGATCCACCAGTTAGTCTTCATGGACCTGTTTTAATTAATGTTCACTCCACCATTGAGGTGTAAGATTAGACCATCTTTCATGTAAATTTTACATTTTGCTGTCAGATTTGACAAGATACATTTTTAATTTGAATTGTTTTTGAACTTAATTGCAGCAATCCTTTTATATGTTGACACTGGACGTTTGACAGTCGTCTCTTGTTTAGTCTCCGCAAGGTGTTAGACAAGGTATCGTCTCGTCAGTGTTCTGTTGTCAGTGGTTCGTTAGGAGTGATTGGCTCGCGCCAAGAAGTTTTGATGGCCACTACATGTAAAGGTATTTCAACAACTAAGGTTCTTGGTAATCGCTACTGACGAAGGGTAATGACCCAGAAACAATATTGTCTAGCGATCCACCAGTTAGTCTTCATGAACCTGTTTTAATTAATGTTCACTACACCATTGAGGTGTAAGATTAGACCATCTTTCATGTAAATTTTATATATATATATATATATATATATATATATATATATATATATATAGAACGACGGCAATAAATAATTTCCAACAAAATTAATACCTTTCCCTATGTGTAGCAATTGAACTACGAACTTCAAATGCGAAAAAATCATAATCTAACAAAAGCGTTAACATTACACTTCCATTAAATGAGAGGTTCTACTAAACCTGTAATATGTAAATAAAACCTTCGTTATAGCCCTGTAGGTTACAATAAGCTAAATTAAATACCACCAATCACGTCATTGACTATAAAAACAACCGCCGTTGTGCAGAATTTAAATTACTAGGGGAAAATGTAAAGAATATTTTAATTGGATATCTCATCGAGTTAATTTTTAGACACAATTTAAGAAATAATGTGAAAATTTGCACGTGAAGATTCTTATAAAAATAGTTAATTCTTGAAAAGTAGCAAAGTTAATTGTAGAGATTTTGTTTAGATCATAAACGTGAGTCAAGATAGCTATGGAAAATTATTTGAAAAATCAAAATTGGCAAGAAACATCGAAAAACAACACCTAAAATACTTCGGTAAAAATGACTATAAAGCCTTTGCAAATGCAAAATAATGTAATAATGTAAATTAGACGCTTTCAAAGTAATTGTTTTACAATCGAATGATGACGACAGAAATAATGTAGAAGAAACAAGCATAATCTTGCTGTAAATTCGTGCCCACATTTAGTGTAAGTATTAGTAAGTATTAGTAACATTCGTTTTTTTATTCGTGATCTACCTTGTCTATTTAAGTATCATTCTGAGGGTTTTACGGCATTTGATAAATACAAAATCACATGTTATTTAAAATGAGGGCGTAAAGTATTTTCCTCCACAAATTCTTAGATGACGCCAATCATAGTACCACACTGCTCGTGCAAAGCTACTGAACAGCTAGCTAGATAGAGTACTGGCCGACAACTACAGTAGAATGTTGTTATAGTATATGTACTGAATATGTACTGTACTGTACTGTAAGCGTATGCACTGTATAGGTACTAAGCACAAGTCTATAAAATGGCATTTTGACCAACAATTTTCCTAATAGATCTACTTTTGATGTTGTTAGCACATTATCTACATTAAATAAACGAATTCGTAAGTTTATAATATCCCAAACATTGAAACTATTGGATTTTGTTGTGAGTTATACGACTTACCATGTACTGGTTGCGACGGCTTTTGAATCTCTAGAAAGTACGGCTACTGCCTGAAAATGTCAATATTGCCACCAATGTCAAATATGTGCATTATTTGATATTTTCAGGCAGTTTATATTTGCTTCAAAGGTATCAGTATATAATACATACTGGTTGGCGACGACTATAGCTTTCAAGTTGTTTACTAAAATTCGACCATCAATCCAACCCAACCCAACTCAACGCTAGATGGCTGCAACAGTTTCAGAAATCAAATGATCTACGTATAAGCTGAACGATTTACGAACATCGACACAATGAAATATTGAATGGTTACAGTGACAATTCAAATGCAAACATGTCATTAATTTTATCGTCAGCACCGCAACAAGCGATAGCTAATTTTTGTTCAAAAACACGAATAAAGAGAACTGGGTAAAATTACATCGCTATAGTCTAAATTTCAATTAGAATTATATTTTACCTTAAAAAATATAAAAACGACTAAATAGTTTTTTGTCAAATGATACAACAGAAATAATATAGAAGAAGCAAGGATCCTTTTGATAATATGACTATATTATTTGCTCTTTGATCCGTGCTACCGTAGGCACGTTCGTTCCGAAAATTTAATTTTACAACCTTAAAAAAAATTAAATCATCTGTATCGATAAAATGTCATTGGAGCTTTGATTATAAAAATAATATAGTTAAATTAGAAAAAAAGCATCCATCCAAAGATCTGTACGGTAGTACGACGAGTGAAATCATAATATTGGACGGTGGTTGGGGTTCGTGGCAACAAATTCTAAATATGAATGGAAATAATTTATATAAATCCCTCTCATCATTTAATAACCTTAAAAAGTTGATACAAATGTAATTGTTTTGCCACGATAGATTTTATAAAAAGGAACATTACCTTGAATAGTAATTAGTGTCACAAGCACTGTTTATGATTCGGAAATTATAGCTTTAACAAAATTACTTTATTGAACATTTTCAATCTAAGATCCGAAACCAAAACTTAACCTAGACGTAACCTGAATTAACTTAAAAAATACGGAACAACGTACACTTGACTCCCAGACCTGATTATTTTACTCCTTGGCACTTGGAATTTTAAACGCGTTATTAATTATGATTGCAAATGTTTGCTGTGACGGTCGAAATTGCTTTCTTTGTTAATTTATATAATTTCGCGGACGAAACTTGTAAGATTAAGGTTATCTATAACGATACTCACCCTGCGACAAAAATGAACGATTGATCAACTGCAAACGCTAGGTTAGTCAGAAAACTGTTCCACTGCTAAAGCAATGTACTTAACGCCTGCCATGTCTTTTTCTTCAATGTCAATTTTGTATTATTTGGATACAATTTGACATTATATGTTACATATTCGCTATCGTTAAGGTTTTCAAGAAATCATATTAGCCTAAGATATATTCATTTTATGTATCTAATTCTTTAAAAGGTTATATTTTCTGGAACCCAATATTTTATGATGAAGTTTCTACCACTCATTATTGATTCATTTAATCTAAATATATTAAAATATGATTCGTAACGACTTACAATTAACTTACACTTTATAATTGAAATATAATCGATTTGGCGGACCTTCAAAATTCAAACATTTTCGTAGTTTAAAATTTTAAAATATAACTCTGTCGCTTAATACAGTTAGAATACATTACCGTCTATTGTAAAGCTGAAACTTGTTATCAGGTTCGGGTTTTTTTTAGAAAAATTTGGAATTGTTAAATTAAAAATGACATGAGGTAATGAATGTAATATTCACTAGATTAATGTTTTTGTTTTCAGTGTTGAACAAAATGTGCAATTTTTGAAAACAAGCCATATTTGATAATTGTAATGACCCTTGGTATCCAAAGTTGAATATTTCGATTCAAATAAGAACAACATAATCAGAAGCAACAAAACAACATGTAACATCATCATCTGGAACCAGAAATAAATTAGTTGCAAATAAAATCATAATAGTAATAAATAATCAAAATAATATTTATTTATTTATATACAGTGTGTTTCACTTAAGAGTGTAACACCATCATATCTTTTTTATTTTTAGTCCAATTTTAATAATTTCATTTTCCAAACGTAGAATGCTTATTGCTCTATTTACTCTCAAAAAAATGCAAAGCAACCTGCGATGGCAAAATAAATGGAAAAATTTTACTAATAATAATTGTTCAGAATTGCCCAAAAATCCTAAATCCAAAATTTCATGGAAATTAAAAATGTTAAAATTTTCTTCAAAGTAATTCCAATTCGGTAAATATTATTTGCACAGATGGCTGGGCCTAAACAACAACAACTTTAAACAACTTTGACAGTTCAGGTTTTATTACAAACAAAATTTTCATATCATACTTTTTTCGGCGCAGCTAATAATAAGTATTTACGGACTTTTACGGAAAAGTTTAACATTTTTAATTTTCATGAAATGTTGAATTTAGGATTTTGAGTAATTCTGATCAATTATTACTAGTAAAATTTTTCGATAAATAGTCCCTAAAGTGATTTCTTGATTTTTGCCGTTTATTTTGCCATCGCAGGTTGCTTTGGATTTAAAGAAGACAATGGGATTTTTGGGAATAAATAGAGCAATAAGTATTCTACGTTCGGGGAAAAAATTACTATAATTGGACTAAAAATAAAAAAGATATGAGGATGTTACACTCTTAAGTGAAACACACAGTAAAATTGAAAATAGTTGACATTGACCTTGGCATTGTAACTTTCAAAATTTCAGGTCACAATTTGCGGGCTGATGGAAAATGATTTAAGTGATTTTATAATTTAATATTAGCTTCAAAAAGTGTAAAATAACTTCGACAAAGAGCTGACTAAAATGTTGGTAGAATGCATGGACGCATGTTAGAATTCTTTCACACTCAGTTGATTTCAACTCAAACTAGAAATCTGTAACCTTTGCTAGCGATGGTCACCTTATGTGTACATAAATCTTGCGAAACATGCGATCCTAAAAAATATATCCGTTATATTTGTAACATAATATGAAACGCTAAACATGCTCTCGCATTTAGCAAACTATAAATGTCCGAATTGTACTAATTCCTTGTGCACGATCAATCATATTCGGAGGTAATCAGGTGCGCGTATCCGTCAATTCGGGGGGTGGGGCGGCGCCCGCGGTATACGCATAACGACTCTCGCATTACGTCTATAACGACTGCATTAATGCCCCCGGCTCAGCGTAATTTCTTGCTGAAACTTTGGTTAATTTATGCGTAAGATATTTCATGCTTTTGCCGACCACCGGCTTTCCGTTGTCCGAAGGGACGAACAAACTAATCGAGTAGCGTTCCGAAATAGTTAAATTATTACACCGCATGCTGCGGATTTTTTGGATACCCGAATAAATTTTTGCTTGCCCAAGAACTACGAGTAAAATTGATTTCAAGTGATATCATGAAATGTCTGCGCATGGGCCGGACATAGTGTCCTTAGAAAATCAAGGAATATTTTGTTATCTTAGGTGTCCCGCAAAGACCAATACTATTTTCTATGAATGATTTAATTCTATTTTTTAGGTTTATCTGATTTATTCCTGATCATATGTGTACTTGCACTTTAGTTAAACTACAC
Organism: Geotrupes spiniger; assembly: GCA_959613385.1. NCBI lineage: Eukaryota > Metazoa > Arthropoda > Insecta > Coleoptera > Geotrupidae > Geotrupes > Geotrupes spiniger. The sequence continues at coordinate 44,815,773 of OY390732.1, forward strand.
CATTATACAATTAATCGATTATGAAAATTTGGAAACCTTATCCGGGTATGTTTTCATACCTATATCCAAATCGTAATCATCGCAACCTTTTCTTTTGAAAAATTCCAACGACTCATCTGAGATTTGAAACTGTAATGTTATGATCACTAAGCTCTTAGACTTCGTCTATATTATGATTTTTTTCAACATGGTTTTGCACGTTAATGGCGACTCGAAATTATTTTTCTGCTTCTTTTTAAGTCTACTTTTTTACCTTGGCCTACCCGTTGTCAATTTTATTTAATTTGTCGTTACAAACTGATACCTTCTCAACTGTGTGGAAAAGTTCTAGAATAGCACCTGTCCTTAAAAAACGCGATCGTAGTGATATTCAGAATTATAGGCCCATTACAATACTCAATAACTTTCCCAAGGTTTTTGAAATATTGTTATATGAATTTGCATCCACTTATATGAAACATCGAATTACATCGCTTCAACATGGCTTTATACGCAATAGATCCACTGTCACGAATCTTTTCTGCATTACTCAATTCATAGCTGATTTACTTGATGCGGGTATGTAAACTGATGTTATATACACAGACTTTTTAAAGGCATTCGATAGGCTTGATCATGGCATATTAATTGAAAAACTTCGTATTGCAGTCTTTTCGCATAAATTGGTAATTTTTTTTGAGTCGTATCTTTCTAATCGGTTACAATATGTGGAGTGTGATGGTCACCAGTCTATTTAGACATTTATTTAACATCTGGACTGCCACAAGATTCTAACTTGGGTCCGTTGCTCTTTAATATATTTATTAATGATATTGTGTCTGTTTTAAGCCTTAACGCTTTACTCTTCGCCGATGAGTTGAAAATCTATTGCACTGTACAATGCATGGATGACTGTATTAATATGCAAAAGAATCTTGAAGCGTTGAATACTTGGTGCGATTTGAATAAGCTGCCGTTGAATGTTTCTAAATGTAATGTTATGACCTTTTCTAATAAAACACGTAACATTTGTTATGATTACTCCTTAAATGGAACGGCTTTGTCAAGGCCGGCATTTATCTGTGACGTTGTGGTATTATTCGATGCTACATTATCATTTAAAGACCATATAAACTTCGTAACGTCACAATTTCTCAAAACCTTAGGATTTATTACGTGAAATACGAGAGACTTGTGTAGTGCTCGTACGCCTCAGTTACTTTACTCATCGTTTGTTAGGTCACAAATTGAGTGCATACTCAATTTGTGACCTAACAAACGATGTGTAAAGTAACTGAGGCGTACGAGCACTACAGAAGTCTCTCGTATTTCACGTAATAAATCCTAAGGTTTTGAGAAATTGTGACGTTACGAAGTTTATATGATGTATGGTGCCCCCTGGTATGTTAGATATATTAACCGTATAGAGAGCGTACAGAGGCATTTCTTAAAATGCGCATGTTTTAAGGAGGATGGTGTTTATTCTCCAATTGGCATACCTAATTTTGCATTACAGGATAGATTCTCTATGGAGTCACTAGAAAGTAGACGCTCGCAATCGCAAATAACATTCTTATATAAAATTCTTAACAACTATATTGATTGCAGTGGCATACTTGAGTTGATAAATCTCCAAGTTCCTAGACTTTCTTCTAGGAAAACGTTATCGTTTCATCTATCTATTCCTAGAACTAATGTCGGAAAATATTCTCCTCTGCATCAGATATGTAACAAGTATCATAGCGTTCAAGATTCTTTGGATATATATCACTGCAATGTAGCCTCAATAAAGAAATTTAATTATCTTTGTACCTAGCTTTTTCTGTTTTCTATCATATTTGTATCGTATTTTGTATGCATTCTGTATTTAGCTGTATATAATACTTTATATATTAGTACCCATCCTGTAATTGAGTTTTGTCTTGTTGGATGGTTGTATATATAAATAAATAAATAAATAAATAGTTTCTAAGTTACCTTGTTAGCACATTTGACGTTTTACTTGTAGTATTTTTAATTATTGTACATTTTAGCATTTTAAAACCCACCATAATCAATAAATAAAAATCTAAAATTGTTCTAATCGAAACTAATTGGTGCCCTTACACTTCCCATTGTCCGAGACGAGCAGGAAACGAACAAGGTGCATTATTTAGCGAAAAATTGGCCAAATCACACATATAGCTTCCGGTAGAGTCCGGAACTGACCCGTTATGTACCGCGTTACGAGGTTACGACGCGATAAAAGACCCCTCATCCAGCAGGGTAAAAAACGAACAGCTTTTGCACACTCTGTCGACTGCCGGTGTCTTTTCTTTATCAGCTTTAATCTTTCTTAAAGAGACCTTTATCTGACACCACGATATAGGATATATCGCGAAGAGGTTCGCCTCGTAAAATATCATTTAGCTTTTAAGAGAGGAACTATCTTATTTATTCTGTCGTTGTGTTCACTTTTTGGTAGAATTACTACTGTTAGGGTACAAATATACTTAAATTTTACTTAGTACGAACATAGAACTTGATAACAATTAAGCAGTTCTATAGGTTTAATGTTATCACCATTGCAAACTAACAAATATCAAATTAACCAAACCGAACCTTTTAATAACTAAATTTCCAGTGCATGCAGTTCTATTTTTTCTTACTCCTTACTATTCGTGAAGTGAAGTGAAATACCAGGTTCATTTTTGAAGAATCTGGGGTATATTCTGCATAAATCTCTGCAGATAATATTTGTGTTTATATTATAACTTGATAATCTACTCTTGTCACAACCGGTTTAAATATGAGAATTTACATCGTCCACTTCCACGAGAAGCCATGTAACTTAAGGCACGAAATCAAAGTTTTAAGTAGAATTTTAATTTTTGTAGCGCTTTCAGCCAAAGTTGTACAGAGAGAATGTTGCAATTATTTTGGACTGTTTTCCTAGTGCAAGGTGTGAAAATATGTTGGCAATTCTGCAAAACGTTCACAAAAAGCTCATTTAGAAAAACTGGATAATTATTCTTATTCTAGTGGCTATGAGTTTAATGAGTTTATTTTCATCATATAATATGAACATTCTGCAAAATATTTACAGTTGTAAAAACTTAAGGGGGCTTACACCTTGACGATTTCAAAAAAATATATTTTTTTACTTTTCTAATCTAAAGAGTCTCAGAAATGAGCCTGTGAAAGGGTTTTTCAGATTACTCTCTAATTCGCGAGCTATGGCTCGTATAACATGGCGCATGGCTGATTCGCGATTCTTAAGGTTGTCCTAGCGCTATTTTTGATTGCACATTGATTCGTTTCTTAGCTCATCTGATGTTCTTTTGTCAACGTATTTGTCCATGATTGACATGAGACGTAGTGACTGAGTCCCTCAGTTTTATACGGTTCTTCACGTTGCGTAAAGAACGACGTTTTCCCAAAAGAACAACTGAACGTATCGCGATGATTTTTTTTACTTCACAGGAAACACTAACAAAGGTTACGATCTTTCATTTTTGGTAAAAATTTCGTTTTGCTGATTTTTGACAGCTTCGAATGGGACAGAAAACATAGTAAAAGAATGACTTTTTTGGAGATATGATCGCCATTTTGCGAAAAATCGTAATTTTGAAAAAGTAAACGATCGGGACCTTGTTGACGTAACATTGTTGCATTTTTATTTGCGATAACTAGGGTGGACCCTATCCTGCACACCGTTTGACGCTTCACTTTCGACAGCGGCTCCGTCAAAGCCATCTCCAGGTCTTGGGAGTCAACACTGACATTTCCAAAAAATTATGTGTGATGTTCGATTGATGTACAATAACATGAAAATTTCGTATCGAAATCTTCGCTAGTTTTTTCACGATAAATTCTTGAAAATTGGTTCCTAAATTGGCGTACAAGGTGTAAGTCCCCCTTAATAATAATACTAATAATAATAATAATTCTAATAGCTGCCGGTTTAAAACGGTTTAGTTTACTAGATAATTAAAATGTGCTATTGTTATACATAAGCAGAGATACGCAGAATTGTAATAATTTTCATCCATTCTGTGCAAAGCTCTGTAGACAACATATATGTATTTTTTGATTTCTTAAACTGTTTTGTTGTTGTCCAAATGCCATAACATTAAACTTGTACGAAGTCGAAATATATTGACAATTTACAAAAAGCTTTCTTGAAAATACTAGATAGTTAGTGACTATACTAGTGACTGATAGTTAGTACCAGATGATTGACAATGTACGTTTGCCGTACAACAGTAGAGCTTTTAACATAATTGCACTAATTATTAAATGTATAACGCTCTCTAGACAAAACATTTTTATTTTTGGTTTCGTGAATTGTTTTGAACTATTTTCATAATGTAATTTAACAATCCTGTAAAATATTTACAAAAAGCTCTCTTGGAAAAACTTGATAAGAATTCCTTAGTAGATAGTTTTAAATGTGCACTTCGTACTGCGTAACTCTCTGTAGACGACTTATGTGTATTTTTTGATTTCTTAAAGTCTTTGAGCGGCTTTCGTAATGCAGTGTCATTAATTGTGTACAAAGACAAATTATATGAACGACTCTGCAAAGTATATCAAAAAGCACATTTATAAAAGAAAAATTGATTCTTATGCTAGTGGCTACGGGTTTAAAATTGTTTAGCAAATAATTCAACCTTTTGCTGTACAAACTCAGAGCTTTGTACAGAATTGTACTCTTTATTAAATGTTATGTGGTCCATTCTGCGTAAAGCTATGTATACGACATATTGGTATTTTTAATTTCTTAAACTATTTTGAACGACTCCCGTAATGCAAGATCATTAAACTTAAATTTCTGCAAAATATTTATAAAAAGGTCATTTGAAGATATTTGAAAATTACTATTTTTCTAGCTCCTACACGTGCAAAGTAGTAGTACACAAGATTTAAAACATATGCTTCATCGAAAACTGTGCAATTTAATGCTGTACGAAAGCAAAACTTGCCCAAGATCTGTATTTTTATTAAAGATATACAGAACGTGTGTTCTGCGTTAATCTCCACAGTTTCAAATATTTTGTTAGTATAAAGCTTATATTATTAACTTGCTGCAAAGTCGAAGTACGTCGATGATTCTGCAAAATATTCACAGAAAACCCATTTGGAAAAACTGAAAATTAGTCCAGTGCCTGCGAGTTTTAAAGGCTTGAAAGAGAATTTCAAACGTGCCCTTGTACGAAAACTGTGTGTGTTAATGTGCAGCATAAAGCAGCGTTATATAATTTTAATTTTTGAGATAAATGATTTTCCGAAAAAAAATTAAAATAAAATAAAATTAGCTATTTAATATGCACACTTGCATTCGAAATGGTGTAATTGAATGGGATGTGATAAAAAACTGATGAAATATAACAGTAACGTATGGAACTAAAGTATTTAGAAAAATGTTGGGGCTAAATTAACGAAATTAAACTACCCGATATTACGATGCCATTGATGTCAAACATTCTGCCAACATCGTAGTTTACATTGACACCTCAAATTTTTCGATCACATTGTTTAAAATGTCTTACAAACTTGAGATACGAAAGAGCATTTATGCACTGATTGGACGAATGCCTAAACGTGGTATTGTTGACGTGTTTAGGGATCAAAATATATCAGTGGCAACAATTTAGCCGACAATTAAAGAATTCAAGGGAATGTTTAAACCTCCCAAAAAGTGGACGCCCGAAAGTCTTGGCGGGACAGACCCTCCAAAGACTAGTAAGAAGTGCTAAAGACAAGGTAGGAACATCAATTCGAAAATTAGGACGGCGTTTTAATGTTTCACACATGACAGTGGGTTGCGTAGAAATGATGTCCCTTATCGTAAAAGACGCAAGTGTCCAAAATACGCTGTAGCTCAACTGCTGAGGATACCTAGATGTTACCGTACACTGAGGCGTCGTTATTCCACTAACGAGAAAATTATCATACTCGACGATGAAAACTATTTCACAATGGATAACAGTGAAAATGACCATGCAAACTGCCCGACAACGTAAAATTCAAGTCACAGGCCAAATTTTCTGAAAAGGTTTTAGTTTTGTGCGCTATTCCTGAAGCTGGAATTTCCAGACTTTATCTGGGGCGGGTAAGAGGTGAAGCAATAAATGCAGAAATTTATATCAATCGATGTCTTACAAAATTGGTCAATTTCATTAATGAACATCATGCAGAAGATGAAATAATATTTTGGCCAGATTTAGCTTCGGCTCATTATGCCAGTGCTACAACAGAATGGTTGATTGCAAACAACATACCATTCGCCGCAAAAAATGATAACCCACCTAATGTGCCACAGGCAAGGCCTATCGAAGAATTCTGGAGTTTGCTGCCGCATAGGGTGTACGACAGTGGGTGGGAAGCCCAAAATGAAGAATTGCGTCGCCGTCACATTTTCCAGAAGATTAATGAAATTGACTTAGAAACTGTCCAACGACTTATGGGACATCTAAAGAAAAACTTAAGAGCTATTGAAAACGATGGACCATTATCCATTACCGAAATTGTGTTACGCAGTTAGGATAGATGTAGTATTATTATTATCAATAAGAAAACAATTGCATAGTTAACTGTGAATAAAATATTTTGCCCCAAAATTTTTCTTAAAACTTTAGTTCCATACGTTATTTGTCCATTTTAAAAAATCTCAAACCATCTCGTACCAGCCCTCCTCCTCTTGAAAGCTACACTAATGTATATAATACATCTCTCAACATTCTCAACTAAATTGTCTATATTTTTCAAGTAATATATCTGTAACTAATATTTTACGGGGGTTATCACCCATTTTGGAAATCACTTGTCTAAATAAATGGTGATATATTGAAGTCCTTCTATAGAAAAAAATGTTGTATTACACACGACGATAAAATCTCATTATCTTCTCGAGCGTATTTAGCGTCTCAACTAACGTCTCGCTAAAAAGCACTCTCAAAGATAACAATTTTATCGTTTTATATAATAAATAACTACTATTGCGTTAAATAAGGTGGTCCTGTTTTCAGCTACACTCCGTATAACCTCACACATCTGACCTTCACATACAATATTATTATATTGATCTATAGATGGTTGAGGCATCCGTATTTAGTATCAAAATATTCGTCGAAATAAAATCTATATTATTTTCGTAGATTTGAACCTCTTTTGGTCATTCTTACACCACACTCTTTAAATCTAACATTATAATCGCCGATAGCTTTTTATATAATAGATTTGATGTTATTCGATTGAAAATTTCTTCATTGATAAATTAAGCGAAATCGACAAACCCTTAATACCAAACTGGAGAATGAAGTTCCATTTTAGATTATTAAATTTTCTATATGAACTATATATTAATATAAATAATTTTATAATTATATAAAGGGGTCATCTTGTATGTAAGTAACTACCCACTCATATCAAGTAGAATATGTCGAATTCAAAGGCTTGTGGTTCCAGATACAATTCAAGCAAGAAAATAATCATGTGGCAAAAATTTTCAAATTAGTAAAAAGGAAACGTAATCTAATTGTTTATTACACAAATAAGAACGCAGAAAAGCAAAAATAACTATTGAAATGTTTAATACATTTTAAAGTTTACATTCCATAGGAAGAAACTTACGTAATAGCGATCACCAAAAGAGATTTTCTGGTGTGTGGAAATGTCGACAAAATTGCAAATAAATTTTCGTTTTACTCAACGCCAACAAGCGATTTGATAACTTGAAAAGTTGATATTTTAAAAATGAACAAATCAAAGTATCTACGTACCTGCAAAATGATTCATTTATTGTACACTGATAATTCAAATGTAGTTTTATGATTCAATTGTCTTTCGCTAGTTACTTTTGTAGGCCACATCACGTACTTGTCAACAAGATATCTAAAATATTGACCAATATGTTAAAAATATCGATGATAACATTCTTCAATTAAAATATGACCAATATCATGGAATATTTTAAAGCGAAGCAGCACGTGATATAAAACAACATTAAAAATTACGAAGAGGTAATGAATAAAGGATAAATTCGCAACAGTTTACACGGGCATTGTACGAGGAAAAATACCGAAATCCTCCACACCCTTTCCTGAATGTGAAGTGGCCGAGGGTGTCTCTGAAAGAAGCCGCTGAAAAATGCTATCTATGCGGAGCCACCTGTAGAGCGTGGTGTGTGTAAAAGGCGGCACTATAGAAAATTCAATGTGTGTGTGTGTCGGGGAGCGCGAGTGGAATCATTTGTAAAAATGCTTGTCAGCTGCGTGGCGAGCCGACCATTTCAATAAAATGAGAACATTACGGCGTAACCCTCCGATTCTCTTCAATTTTTCAGGTGGATGTGTGCTCGTCGACTGAAATTTTAAAAATTCATGGCGAAGCGCGTTACTTTCTTGATGTGAACCTGTTCCGCAAATTGAATTAAGGAAATATTTAAACGTGACAATTAAAATTCAAGATAAAGGTACAACTGAATTGATATTTATATTTTTTCAATAAACACTACTATTATAATTTCTACACTACACGTATTTAATGATCATTGATCACTAATAGCAATTAAATAATTATTTTTAATTTTGAGGTAAAACTTTCAATTTTACGTCTCTGACGAACGTGGTTACCCGCCCGTAAGCCGAACCAGATAATTTCAGATATAAAAATTCATTGTATGTTACAAATACCCGAATCGGCATAATCTCTGCTTTCTTCTACATTATTTTAAAACGAATTTTTCTTATTTTTTTTCTCATTGAAACACGATAATTTTATAAAAGTACACCAAATGAAATGCAGTTCAAAGTTACTTCGAACGTGACCCTCTATCACGTAACTCATCAATGACGTCATCGAATTATTGAACATATTTAAATTTCTTTCTGGAAAATGTTTCCAAAAAATATTAGCCGACCGAACACGACGAAATAATTAACGTTTAATGCAAAATTTAACATTCGTCGTGTAAGATCGACTGAGACATTCCGGCGTTTTATTTCTGTTGCGATGTCGCCGGCGTTAATCAACCTGAGCGTTGTGGGACTCGTCTCAGGTAAACGCAGTCTGGTTTGTGATGCGGTAAACCTGCGAATGTTCTGATTGAAAGCGCTCGGCTGAACGAGGGAACACCGCACGATGTCAAAGGAACACGCAGATCGTCAAATTGGCCAGAAAACGTCAGGTGTGAATCATTCCTTTGTACTGATAAGCAGGTGGTAACGGTTTTTTTTGTTATTTCAGTTAGGGGAAAAGTCGTGTCATTTCTAAACGTTTTCATTTTATTTTTGTCACAGCTGAAATAAAAAGGCACAATGGACGATACCCATCTTATTTTATTTTTTTATCTTTACGTTTTCTATTTTCAATTATTTCCTTTTAATGCTTTGATGATTTTTTACACTTAATTGTCTTGTGAATGAAACTGCAGTCATTAGTTATTTTCTTCAAGTGTCCGGTGAAATAAAAAGCACATTAAGCACTCATCTTATTTTATTTATTTTATTAATACAATTGTTTTAACTTTACGTTTTCAAGTTTCTCCATGATTTTCGTTTAATTTCTTTGATATTTTTTATACTTAATTGTCCTGTGAGTGAAGACAGTTGTCATTAGTCACTTTATTAAAAACTGCCAGGTGAAATAGAAAAGCACATTAAACACTCTTCTTATGTTATTTTTTTATTAATATGATTGTTTCAATTTTAATTTTTCTAATTTCTCCAATATTTTCTTTTAATTTCGATCATACTTTTTACACTTAATTAATTTTCTTGTGAGTGAAGACTCTAGTCATTTTATTCAAAAGTGCCGGGTAAAATAAAAAATCACATTGAACACTCGCCTCATTTTATTGATTATTAAGACAGTTGTTTCTACTTTGCGTTTTCTAATTTTTTTAATTATTTTCTTTTAATTTCCTTGATATTTTTACGGTTAATTAATTGTCTTGTGAGTGAAGACAGTGGTCATTAGTCACTTTATTCAAGTGCCAGTTAAAATAAAAAAGCACATTAAACCCTAGTTTTATTTTATTATTTATTAATACAATTGTTTCAGCTTTACGTTTTCTAATTTTCCTTTAATTTCTTTGATAGTTTTAGAATTAATTGTCTTGTGGGTGAAGACAATAGTCACTAGTAATTTATCCAAAAGTGTGAAATATATAATTATAAATTAAAAATAAAAATAAAATCACATGTTAATCTTATTTTTCCTTTATTAATTTAGAATTAATTATATTATCAAGCCATTCAATAGGAAATGATTGACCATGGGGCATTTAATATATGTGAGTATTTTTCAAGATCTCCGACACTAATCCGGATCTAATATCACATTTAGGGATGGAAACGTATTTTTCCGCAACGAAATTTATACCAAAATTACAATTACTGAGCGTCGTGGTTGAAACTAATTTCGGAAATAATAAAACCGTAAATAAAAGACCCAGCAACAAATTTCTATAAATCTGACGTTTCGTGCCCACCTGTACGTAACTACAACCTAAATTATCCCCACATAAATTAATTTTAAACGGCGACCACGTGCTCGCGATAATTTGTGGCCTCCAATATTTCAAAAAAATTCACAGTGGCGTGAGTTATGTCGTAACTTTATATTTACGATATTAATTTCCTCGCGTTTCCTGCCGCAGTCATCATTCGAGGCGCGTTTCTTCGTGCAGATTTGCGCGCTGCGAGCCCGCACAGTCGGGCAGATACGTTTTCTGGTTCGTGCGAGTCGGTGCCGGAGATCCGACGGCAGAATAGTTGTAAAAGATGCGTCTGGGGCGATGCCGCGATAGGATTGTGGCGGCGAATCGTACCTGCTCGAGGTTCCGGTCTCCAGATATTTTGCGTTATTATCTTTCCTCTCGCCACTTCGCCCATCCGCGCGCGGAAGTCGGGAAACTACGTGTTATCGTGACTGGTCTTTTACGAGTCGATGTCCTCTTGGTTGGTTAGATTTATGCGGGAGATGTCTATGATGCATGGGGCGTTTCGAATTCTTATCAAGATTATGTTTTTTCTCCCATTTACGTAATGTCATTGCTGGGTGATGCATCAATAACATCTATTATAATATTTACACGTCAATGATAAAAAACAACTTTGCAAAGATCAAAAAGATGATGATTCATTTATAAAACCCTGGATTCCGATTATTCATGGAATCTTCATAGAGCAATTATTTAACAGACACTTGTTTGAAATTCTGTTTGTGTTTAACTTGAAAAATAAAATTGGGAACTTTAAACTTTTCATTTTTTAATGTGATACTTTTTGTTCATCTTTACTTCTTTGTTTTATTTTTTTTTTTTTTTAATGTTTATTCATTCTATGAAGTCTTTTTCACTTCTCGCTTCGACGATATTTTTAAAGGCGGATGGGGGTGATACCGATATGCTTGACTGATACTTTATTTTTTAAAATTAAAACTAAAATTTGCTATTTTTCTTCTGCATGATCATTTTTTCTATATTTCGTCCGCAATTGATTCTATATATATACAAATTTTTTTCGTTCGCTTTTTAAATTTTCGAGCTTTTCTGATTGTATTTAGATTTTTTGTGTTCGACGATGACTTCGTTCTTTGCGTACTTTTGTATTAGTTTCACATTTGTTTTCATTTTTCGCTTTCGGTATTTGATTTGTTTGAGCCTGTTTGCTTTTAAGTTCACATTTTTTCTTCAATTCTTTTACTTTTACATTAGCTTCACATTTATTTTCATTTTCATTTATATTAAGTTCGTTTCTTTTCGACATTTTTATTTGTTTTTGTTTTTGTTTTGTCCATGTTAAAGTATTGTATTGGTAGTAAAAAAAGTTTTTCACTTGCAATTGTGTTGGATTAATGCTGTTTTTTCTTTTCAATTTCTTAGCTATTCCGTATTTTCGGTTATTATATCATTATTATATTCAAGATATTAAATTCAAGGTTGAAGTTTAATTTTGCTTCCCATTGGACCGTTGTTGTTTAAAAATTTTTTCGTTTTTTTATTGATTTCTTTGCTCTTCTTTGCTTTTTGCTTACTTTTGTGCTAAGTTCAATTTATTTTCATTTTCGCTTGTAATTATTTTCGATATATTTAAACTTGATTTACCTTTTCAATTTCACTTCTATTAGTTTCTTTATTTAGGGGTTTTCCTTGCTATTCTGTATTTTTGTTGTTATTGCGTTAGTTAGTATCTTCCATATCATAATAGTATTTTTAGTTATTTTTGTATTATTATGAAATTTATTTTTATATTTCGCTTGCGGAATTTTATATACAGTGTGTTTCACTTAAGAATGTAACACCCTCATATCTTTTTTATTGTTAGTCCAATTTTAGTATTTTTTTTTCCCAAACGTTGTCATTGCTCTATTTACTACCAAAAAAACAATTGTCTTCTTTAATTGCAAAGCAACCTGCTATGGCAAAATAAACGGCAAAAATCAAGAAATCACTTTAGCGATTTTTTTATCGAAAAATTTTACTAGTAATAATTGATCAGAATTGCCCAAAAACCCTAAATTCAAAATTTCATGAAAATTAAAAATGTTAAAATTTCCTGTAAACGTCAGTAAATACTTATTATTAGCTGCGCCGAAAAAGGTATGCTGTGAAATTTTTGTTTGAAATAAAACCAGAACTGTCAAAGTTGTTTAAAGTTGTTGTTGTTTAGGCGCAGGCACCTGTGCAAATAATATTTACCCAATTTAAATTGTTTTGGAAGAAAATTTTAACATTTTTAATTTTCATGAAATTTTAGATTTAGTGTTTTTCGGCAATTCTGGACAATTATTACTAGTAAAATTTTTCGATAAAAAAATCCCTAAAGTGATTTCTTGATTTTTTCCATTTATTCTGCCATTGCAGGTTGCTTTGCATTTAAAGAAGACAGTTGATTTTTTTGGATTAAATAGAGCAATAAGTATTCCACATGTGGGGAAAAAATTACTAAAATCGGACTAAAAATAAAAAAGATATGAGGATGTTACACTCTTAAGTGAAACACACTGTATATTTGAACGTGATTTATTTTTTTTAACTTCTCCTCTGAGCTTTGTTTTATTATGATTTTTTTGTTGTTTTTTTTTATTGTGTTAACATTTTTATATTCCACATCCTTTATCACGTCCATCGAGTTAGTTCGTTTGCTACTTTTGTATTGCTTTCACATTTATCTTCATTTTTGACTTCGAATATTGTTTTATTGAAACCAGTTTCATGGTTTATTTTTTAATTTCTATTCAATTTATTTTATTTTTTCGTTTTCAATTATTTTCAATATATTTAAACCACATTTCATTTTATTTCCTCTATGTTTGCTTCGTTATGTAAAGATTTTCTTTACTCTTGTATGATTTTTTGGCTATATTTTTATGTTCCACAATATTCGATTTTGTATTAATTTGGTATTAATTTGAAATTATTGTTTTTAATTTCTACTGCATTTGCTTCTTTTTGTGGCTTTCTTTGTTCTTCTATTTTTTGTTGTTTTTTTGTTATACTATTTTATAGTATTTGATTTATGAGTAATTGATTTATTCTTATTTAATTTCTTTTCCTTTCGCTTTTCTTTTAGCTTTTTCGTCATTATTCTATGAATTTTCGGTAGTTAGTATATTTGTTCCACGTCCTTCTGTTACTTTGTTTACTTACATTTGTATTAGTTTCAGTTTCATCTTAATTTCTGGCTTCCAACAACGTTTGGATCGATGTGAAATTATTTTATTTTTTAATTTTCTTTTCTGCTAGCTTTGCTTTTAGGGTATTAGCTGCGCTTCTATATATTTTTTCGGCTGTTATTGTTTTCCTCCCATTTAGTTTGTTTACTTACTCTCTATCTATTTTACATTTATTTCAAACCACCACCACCACATATTTTCATTTCTTTTCGGTCCACTCTTCTTTTACGGTTTTTTCTCTCACTTTCAAGTTTGTTTGTTAGTTTATAATTTGTTGTTGTTGTTATTTCATTTTTATGCCCTTACTTTTTATTTTCATACTTTACTATTAGTTTTTGATTTATTGTTTAATTTTTTTAATTTCTTTTCCGCCCATTTTCATTTTAGGGTTTTCTTTTATAATGTTGTGGTTATTTTTAATGTTATTTCTTGCCACCTCACCTTGCAGTTGTTATTTATTGGTGCGTACATATTTTGTTTTACTCAAAATTTAATTTTTTATTGAAATAATTGTTCAATAACTATTCAATGCAAAACCCGATGTTTAAATTTATGTTGAATTTGGCAATTAATTCAATTTGGATATTCGACACAAATTTCACTTTTATAAAAAAGTATTTCTTTTTGAATAGCGATACATAAGTGTAGATTTTTCGATTATGTAAAAACAACCGAAAATGCAATATCCGATTTTATTCGTTTGCTTACTTTTTTATTATCTTCACATTCATTTTCATTTTTCGCTTCTAATTATTTTTAATCCGTATTAATTGAGTTTTTTCTTTTCTGTTCGATTTTCATTGTTTCTTTGCCTTTTATGCATTTTCGGTTGCCTGTTTACTTACTTTTTTAATCAATTTCACATTTTTGTTCGTGGTTATTTTTTATTGATATAAAACTGGTTTATTTTTTCTTAGTTTAGGATTTTCTTCTATCATTTTTCGGTTGCTATATTTTTATGTCCGATGTCCTTTGATTTGGTTTTATACTTAGTTTTGAATTAGCTCCACCTCACCTTGCAGTTGTTAGCTATTGGTGCGTACATATTTTGTTTTACTCAAAATTTATTTTTTTATTGAAATAATTGTTCAATAACTATTCAATGCAAATCCCCATGTTTAAATTTATGTTGAATTTGGCAATTAATTCAATTTGGATGTTCGACACAAATTTCACTTTTATAAAAAAGTATTTCTTTTTGAATTGCGATACATAAGTGTAGATTTTTCGATTATGTAAAAACAACCGAAAATGCAATATCCGATTTTATTCGTTTGCTTACTTTTTTATTATCTTCACATTCATTTTCATTTTTCGCTTCTAATTATTTTTAATCTGTATTAATTGAGTTTTTTCTTTTCTGTTCGATTTTCATTGTTTCTTTGCCTGTTATGCATTTTCGGTTGCCTGTTTACTTACTTTTTTAATCAATTTCACATTTTTGTTCGTGGTTATTTTTTATTGATATAAAACTGGTTTATTTTTTCTTAGTTTAGGATTTTCTTCTATCATTTTTCGGTTGCTATATTTTTATGTCCGATGTCCTTTGATTTGGTTTTATACTTAGTTTTGAATTAGCTCCACATTTATTTTCGTTTCGTTTTTGATTGATATTAACTAGTTTATTACTTTTAATTTATTTTTTTCCATTGTATATATTTCTTCTATTATTTTTGTCCATTCGTCGATCGTTCGACTTTGTTTATTTATTTTACATGAATTTAATTTCAAATTAATTTCCATTTTAGGTTAAATTTTTTCATTTGTACTCGTTTGTACGCCTTTTTGGGGATTTCTTTGTTCTTCTATAATTTTTCCGATTGGTATTATTGCAATTTTTGGAAATTCACAATTGGTATTATTTATATGTTTTCATTTGGTTTATGGGAAGTTTTACATAAATATGTTGTCTATATCATTTATATGTTATTTCATAATCTTTTTTCAAACTTTTCGATGTTGAAACCTAACGTTGAATTTGCAAGATTCACTCTGAATATCCAACACCATCCATGTTTACAAAAAAAGTGATTCTTTCGATTGTGGTATTTATCTAGTTTGAAATGTTGTTAAACTAATTTATCGTTTGTTTTTTGGGTGGAATTCGTTCACTTGTTGTCTTTGGATTTTCGAGTCCTTTTCACTGACTAAATTTTTTTTAACCTATTTTATATTAAATATTATTAACCCAATTAATTTTTTTTATTCTCCTGTAATGCATTGTTTGAATTCTCGTTTTTATTCAATTTTATTTTATTATTAATCAACGTTTTAGATAATTATATTGAAAAATTGTAATATTATTCCAATATTTCACACACAATGCCCTCGCCCTGAGCTTTCACGCCGAAGAAGGCAGCGAGAGAGAGAGTGCGTCCGCAATTTAACTCATTTCTATGTGGGGTGGATATCTTAACCGAAACAGTGTCTTATATCACGCGACCGGAGTTTAAAAAGTTGGTTCCCTGCTGGGGTTAAACGTTGCATTGCAGGATCCGCGCAGGAGACTTGCAGATGAGCGCTTCGAGGCCGGCAGAGATTACACGTGAATTATGGCACAAAGATATCTAATTGTAGCCCGGGGCCGCGAAGGGGCGCGACTTGACCCCGAGTTGCCCCGTCTTACCGCGTCTTGTGCCCTCACAGGCCATTTACCGGCTCACTACATTTACTAGCGTGCCTCATTATTAACGCCGCCGAAGCTAAGTCAACGTTTGCTGAGGTGCGCTGCTTACTAATTTCAATAGATTAACCGCGCACATTTAACCCATTCGCCTAAATCGAGTTATTTGTAATTAACTGGGTACCTAACCAACGTCGGAGATTAATTGCCGACGTTCGATTATTTGGGAATTAATTGCTATTTATTTATCACATTAAGAATTCGCGTTTCTCGTATTAATGCGGAAAATAATTCGGGAATTAGCGGCAGGCGTATGAATACGTAATTTGATTAAATGAACTTGATGCCCGTTTGAATTACATTGTTAAAATTGCAATAAACTGCTATTCATTCCACTCGAACTTAGATGAATGTTATCAATCTCAAAACGCTTAGGTTAAAAAAAAAAATATTATAATTATTCTGGAATCTAACGATACATTAAAATATAAGGCGAGTCGAAATCATATAGAATTCGCCCTGAATATTAGGGGAGATACATTTGCCTGCAAGCTGAATATTATCATGACCACCGTCCCTCACATCCGGTTCGCAGAGTTACTCTTATCTGTATCATTTATTTACTACGAAGCACTTAAAAAACTATTTTGTGTCCAGATTTCCATTTCAGGATTGTTAATTTCGTTCAATTATTAGATTTTTTTAACATGGTTATTTTTATGTGGGATTTATGCGGTCTGCCTTTCGCCACAAAAAGTGAGAAGATATATCGGAATGTAGAAGATTCGCAAGATTCATCGATACTTAAATCGTTTTATCACAATACCGATTCTGATTGACCGCAATTGAAATATATCTACATAACAACACGTTCGAATTTCGGTCAATCAGAGTCGAGACAAAGCTATTAAGTTTCGATGTATTCTGCGAATCTTTTGCGTAGTTCTGATTTTCTACCAGACTGCGTTATGCGAAACCATTCTGTCGTATTAGGATCTTAATACGCAGCGAAAAAATTATCGCTCCCCGATGAGGCCATAAGGGGAGACAACGTCTGAATGAAATCAGTTGAGGAGAACATTGCGCCGGGAGCGGTGCAATAATATCGCGCGGAGAGATTCTTATATACAAACGGCGCTAATCAAGACACATGATTATGGCTCCGGAGCCGCAGCGGAGGATATGCACCGTCGCGTATTCTTATAGGGCCTGCCTTAACTGCTGTGCTCGCTTTGTCGACTTCGCACTTATTCTTAACTGAATTTAAGGTAGCTCCGCTTTGCCAATTGTATGTTCCGAGATTCGCGTTCCTTAAAATGCAATTGTTTAAAAATAATACCAGTTTTGTTATATATATATAAAATATATATATATATACATATATATATATATAATATAATAATAATGTATATATATATTGAATTTGTAATTTTCATGAAATTTTGGATTTAGGGTTTTTGGGCAATTCTGAACAATTAGTACTAGTAAAATTTTTCGATAAAGTGATTTCTTGATTTTTTCTATTTATTTTGCCATCGTAGGTTGCTTTGCATTTAAAGAAGACAATTGGTTTTTTGGGATTAAATAGAGCAATAAGTATTCTACGTTTGGGAAAAGAAATTACTAAAATCGGACTAAAAATAAAAAAGATATGAGGATGTTACACTCTTAAGTGAAACACACTGTATATGTGTGCCTGTGTGTGAGTGTGTGTATGGTATAGTTTTTATGCATATGCAATGGCAAAATTATATAGCATAATTCAGGAAATGATGCTAAATTTGAGACATAAATGGTAAAAGTATCAAGTACATGACACCTTATGCCAAATCGGTATCAAAATTTCAATACGAATGCTGTAGAAAAGCTTTGGATATGAACGGAGATAGAACAACGTATTATTTCATGATTTTTGAGCAAATTGAGACAACAATGTTAAAAATGCGTACCAGGTACAAACAACCAATGTCAAAGTTTTCGGTTATAAATATCGATGTGAAATCAAATTATCGAAGTGCGAATGTAAAACGCCAATAATGAGTATCTGCTGTATACATCAAAATTAAGTCGTAGCTCCAACAATTGAAGTAAAAACAGCGTCCGGATTGTGAGAAGACGTCATATAACGATACCTTCCTCGTTTAAAGTATGTAAAAGGCATATATAATTCGATAAAATATTGTAAATTATATTACACCAATTATTAGTTTAGGTTTTAGATGATTTAATTGTAAATACAGCATATACAGCATATGAATGTAGAACAAAATCACTAAATGAACAGATTTAATTATCGTTGCTTTCAAATAGATAAAATTATATCAGAAGAAATAAATGAGACAAATATTTTTCAATTCAAACTCAACTGAATATTTGCATTTCCCATTACCTGATTTCGTAAAGCGGATAGATCGCGATTCCTACAATATTACAAAACTAATCCAAAATTTTAAACGTTGCAGAGACGAACTAATAACATTGAAATCACGGCTGGCGTATGAAAACTTCAATTACAAAAATCCTAATAATATAATAATATAGGAGTATCATTGTGAATTTTGTATAAACTAACGAACATTTCCCGTAGATCAAATCTAATCCAATTATTGTAAAACGAAAGACGAATTTATATATATAGTTTGCTGCGTTTTAATTTCGAAAACGTCATATCCAGATATGAAAATTTATTGCGACACCTTTTTTGCAATAAGGTGTTTCGGAAAGGGAGCAATTGCTTGTGTCGCAATAAACTTTAATATTGCTAAAAGTGTTTTATTCGACAACTGTTCACGACACAAGATAAGTACCATTGTAAGTGATTTACAGTCGAGAATTTTTACAATAATTATATATATATATATGTACATGAAAGATGGTCTAATCTTACACCTCAATGCTGTAGTGAGCATTAATTAAAACAGGTCCATGAAGACTAACTGGTGGATCGCTAGACAATATTGTTTCTGGGTTATTACCCTTCGTCAGTAGCGATTACCAAGAACTTTAGTTGTTGAAATACCTTTACATGTAGTGGCCATCAAAACTTCTGGGCGCGAGCCAATCACTCCTAACGAACCACTGGCAACAGAACACTGACAAGACGATACCTTGTCTAACACCTTGCGGCGAGTAAACAAGACGACTATCAAATGTCCAGTGTCAACATATAAAAGGATTGCTGCAAGTAAGTTCAAAAACAATTCAAATTGAAAATGCGTCTTGTCAAATTTGTCAGAAAAATGTAAAATTTACATGAAAGATGGTCTAATCTTACACCTCAATGGTGTAGTGAACATTAATGAAAACAGGTCCATGAAGGCTAACTAGTGGATCGCTAGACAATATTGTTTCTGGGTTATTACCCTTCGTCAGTAGCGATTACCAAGAACCTTAGTTGTTGAAATACCTTTACATGTAGTGGCCATCAAAACTTCTTGGCGCGAGCCAATCACTCCTAACGAAACCACTGACAACAGAACACTGACGAGACGATACCTTGTCTAACACCTTGCGGCGAGTAGTCCAGTTAGTCTTCATGGACCTGTTTTAATTAATGTTCACTACACCATTGAGGTGTAAGATTAGACCATCTTGTTTACTCTTGTTTACTCGCCGCAAGGTGTTAGACAAGGTATCGTCTTGTCAGTGTTCTGTTGTCAGTGGTTCGCCAAGAAGTTTTGATGGCCACTACATGTAAAGGTAGTCATTTCAACAACTAAGGTTCTTGGTAATCGCTACTGACGAAGGGTAATAACCCAGAAACAATATTGTCTAGCGATCCACCAGTTAGTCTTCATGGACCTGTTTTAATTAATGTTCACTACACCATTGAGGTGTAAGATTAGACCATCTTTCATGTAAATTTTACATTTTTCTGTCAAATTTGACAAGACGCATTTTCAATATGTATATATATATATATATATATATATACAACGCGGTTCATTACCCGAGAAAAAAAAAACAGAACATATATATATATATATATTGAAAATGTGTCTTGTTAAATATGACAGAAAATGCAAAATTTACATGAAAAATGAACGCAATGAATGGATGTAATAAAATTACATATTGTGCTTTGTTGGGTAGGATTAAGTACAATTGACAGAACCTAAAACCGATGATGGATGCAGAAGTAGAGATCAAAATCCTATTTGAAATCATTAATTTATGTGATTTATTAAAAAATTATTGTCTGTGATACTTAATTTAATTTAAATACGAATGTTTCTAAAATATGTGTATATATATTATAAGTAATGTTTATTTTTGAGCAGAACTATTTTACGATAAACTAAATTAAAGTACTACCAAATGATTTCTTTTTTGGAATCGTAGAGAATTGTCTAAGCTTCTAGCTTTTTAATTGGACTCAACTAACCCTACCCCAAACCAAACCGTACCCAACCCAATGCAATATTTTTGAATATTTTTCAAGTTGCAAACGTGGAACAACTTGGTATCTTGTTGTATTTGACTACTGATTGGATTTCACCAGAAACAAATTACTCTGAAGTCTTAGGAACGGCATATCAAAGGTCTAGGGTCAAAAATAGTTTACCCTGACAGAAAATAGATAATGGAATGTTGAATTAGTGACACGATTTCGAAAAATGTATCAAAAATATATTTTTTTTTCTTTCATAAACCTGGGAGCAAATATTCATTCTCATCGATAAATTAATATCTTTAATTCAGGAACAAAATAATCAATTATATTAACGAGGTGATGTATTAATATACACATTTCGCTATTTTTCCAATTAAATAAATATTTAAACGAATTAGCAAATTATCGTCGGCAATATGTCTTGATTAACGAGCGAGCGAAGTTGACCGAAGACGGTCAGTATCAACAATGACCACCTAAGGGCCTTGTTAATTCTTCACGCGTATACATGGCCGCTGTCAACAATCAAGGAACCTTCATCAACCGGAGAGGTCTGCAGAATCCCGATAAAGCACTAATTCCCGCAATCAAATATTGATTCAAAACTCTCCCTCATTTCTTACGCGCCCGCTGTTTTACATAGAGCGCCTTTATTAGAACGCGATGATTTACAGTAATGACTTTTTTCATTGAAAGCGCAAAGCTGGTGTTAATAATGTTAATTAATATTTGAAATGTGGACGGGGTGTGTAACGAATCTCGCGATATTGGCGGCGCGCAATTATTTTTTCCTCCGGCGGCAGGGGCGTCGCACCTGATTTCGTCTCCGAAATTAAACCGGCGATCCGAAGACGGCGGAGGCGCGTCATTTATTTGCACTCTTTACGCGCTTAGCGCCTAACACAAGGGCGGTTATTTACGGTTTGCGATGAGTAGGAAATTAAGTGTCAACGCGTTGCGAAACAGGCCGCGAAAACCCGGAGAGTGTCTCGGTTATTTTCGGGCACAAATGACTAGAAGATAGAAGTGCTCGAATAATTACGGCTTGTAATCCGACAAAATCGATATTCGCTGTACGGATGCCTCTGTTTTTAATGAAAGTGAGCTGTGTGTATATGTGTGCCGTTGAATATACTTCATTATTTTCGTTTTTAATTAAAATGCGACTACAAACTTATCTTTACAGCTTCGTGAAATTTCATAATCGACTTAACCCTAAATTTCTTCGGACGATATTCGTAGAACCATCACTCAAGAAAATTAAAATAAATTACTACATGTAGATTTTTAAATCACAATTCGAATTATTTCTGTATTTTCATTGTTCAAACGTCACAACATAATCATAATTAAAATACAAATATATACTACTATCACATCATATCAAACCGCCTACTATCATAGTAGGCGGTTTTATTGTATTATTGTTTTAAGTATTGATGGCTAATATAAAATTAAATCAATGTACAAAAAAAATTAACATTAATTTTTATTTTAGGCAGCAAGAAATTATAAAATGCAACTCTGACAATGGAGACTGTGAATCGATTCATGCAAACATGCAAACAAATTAAAGATGTTATTATTTCCAACGCTTATTTGCCCCGGTGCATGTACTTCGTTCTAATTTAAAAATTGTGGTTTTTCACTCCGGGCACAAAACAACGTGCGTTCCCTAACCTCGCTGGTTGAGGTTTACTACTATAGCAGTTTTTCACGTTAAAATATGGTTTCTACCCTATTTCTTATCAAACTGATCCTTGTGGATACATATCAATTATCTCAAAAGATTTGCACCCCATCATTTAATTCCGAGTAAATATTTGTAACCTCAAGTTCAATATTACTATTAACGGATGAAAACATATTTTTAAATTATTTAAACTCGATTTCCCGTATGAAAGTAACAACAAATGTGAGTCAAAATTACCATTCTAATATCACAGTATGTTCTCTACGACTTCACATCTACTCAATTTTATTTCTGTTTGTGTCATTAAAGACAAATTTATTATCTAAATTAACTTACTTTCAAAATCAGAGAATGCCCTAATCAGTCTCATTTCTTTTTTTTTCTTTCGACGTCAAAGACAAACGTATAAGGTTTGTTCATCTACTTATATCTAATACAGTCTTTTTATTTACATATAACTTTTTCTAACCAAAATTTACTACCGAATTAAATTCTTACTCTAACGTCTTATATATTAGTGTTGCTTAGGCTGTACTAACGTATTTACACAACACATCGTGTAACTGCCGCACAATTCTATGCTTTTCGACTAATTTTCCAAGAAACAAAAAACAAAACAAAGAAACCAACAGCAGAGATAAGAGAAACAATATATTTCATCTTTGCGTGCCAGCATTCTTTCCATAGAACCGTGTGTAATGTATTTTTATGAAAACTTAAACAAAATACTTTTACTTTCCTTACTTTCCTTTACTTAACTTTGTGCTTTGAATTCCTGGCACTTTATTATATTTTTATTATTTAGGTAGTTTCCCTATTTTCTTTTTTTCTGCTTTACTTTGTTAATTCCAAGTTTTTAAATGTTTACCTTAATTTGTTCATCTTGTTTCCAGTTGTATTGGCATGTTTTGTAATGATGTCGTGATGTTTTTCACCTTAAACTACTAATTCTTTCATTGTCTTTTTCATTTGTTTCCTAATGGTTTATTACCTTGCTAGGAAGTGTCGCTACAGATTTATCCTACTTTTTAGCCCATACACCTTGTATTTTGTTCAATATTTCTGTGTTCAACAGCAAATAACTGTTAACACAATAAATTTTCATTATTTTCTTAAGAGATACAATTCTATAGTGCTATAGGATTCACATAAAAAAATATGCAATTCATGCTACGACATAAACGGAGCTATTATAGTTGAACGAATAGAAAGCTGCCGTACACAGGTAATGTTGAAACTTATAGAACATAATCTACGTTTAACTCTGAATGTGCAAGAGACACAACAGTGACAGGCCTATAGTCATTTTTTTCAGATACAGAGCTATATATTTCCAACGTAGAAAATATCCAGGGATTAAACTGATATACACATATACACAAAATGGACAGGATACGTTGGGTTGCATACAAATGTTTAAAGCGGCTGCATAAAAGTTTAATTGTACAGAATGGTTGGCGTAGAGCTCAATTCGAAGACATATATGGTAATCGGTTATGTTGGATTTCGTTCATTTAGATTGGTTTGGGCTTTGTTGGGTCGGATTGGGTTCAGTTGTTTTTTGCGTAATTTTTAATGAAAAGGATTTTGATTTTGAAAATTTGGCATTTCTTAAGTTATTGACTCTATTAATTAAATCTATTTTGTAAAATATAACTTCCTTGCACATTTCCTTCTTCACCTCCTTCTTCAGATATTCTTCTACCTCTTCCATGGAAACTTAAAATCCGGCAAGGCAGAACGCAAAAACAATTAAAATGGCTGCAAGCAAAATAATACTTATCTTCTTCATTATATTCTCACCATTTGATTTGTCCATAGAACTTTTTTATTTGTTCACACATTTACTAGTACTTACGGACAAAAGCAAGACATAAATAATGCAGAAGAGATAAGGATTATTTTTATTGCTACCAATCGTAATCGGGTATTAGTTAAAAATCAAAATATATTATCCTAATTTCTAATTTAAAACTTATATTCGCAAGTGGAACCATGGTTGGTGATCATTTGCCCAACCCAATCAAATTATTAAATTAAGTTGAAGCTAAGTGAGAAAATTAATTAACCTTTGAATGCGTTTGAGTTTCAGTTTCTGTGGACGTGAGAATTTTTCGACGAAATTTTATAATGGAATCCCAGTGTAATGGGTTTGGTTGGATCGAAAAGTTGTGCTTTGATTTTTAGTGTGGAAGTGAAGTGAAATCTTCGAAATTGATCAAATGGGCTAAAAGGGTTTTCACAAACAATTTTACAATGTTTCAACACTTCTAAAATTCAGTTATCGAGCAAATTATTAACGGAATTTATTGATTAATATGAACGTATGGAAGAATTTCAGAAGCATAGTGCTGGATTAGGTTGGTTATGGACCATGCCGCACTCATACACCTAGAAGATACTACAGCTAATCGTAATATACTCGTAACTCTTTTACTTACATCAAAAATAAAACTAGTTTTATCAAGCTTAGTGGGATGTTCAAATAACCTATTCCCACTATAAAATCATGTTAAATTTTCATAATGGAAAATTATAATTATTCATGTATTGTATAGATTCCTACATCGTGTTTTTTTTACTTTTTACATCTTTTTCTTTTTGGGCAATTTTAATATTATGACATTGTATTTTTATTGATTAATTATATTAATAATTATTTAATTTAAACTGTGTATGTATAGACATAGGTAATGATCGTTGGTAATAAAGTTAATTATTATTATTATTATTTGACATTCAAATAAATTTGTCAAAATGTTTACATTTACGATATTCCAAGTATAGTATTTTCATAAATTTTGCAATTTTGTCATTTTAGACAAATGACATTTTGATATATTTAAATTTGATTTTCTTTTCCCGTTGCATTTTTGCATGATATGTGGCCACTTTCGCACTCGAAATTTAGTAACTTTTAATAGTTTCGGCAAAAGTATTTTTAATTCTAACTATATTTTTCAATTCTGGCATATTTGAAGTTGACCAATTTGAATTTTTGCATTTTACTCTTTTTTAACAACATTTGCCACCTATTGATTTTCTTACTTTGAAACAAATGACATCTGACAAGTGCTCTCTTTTGTTTAAATAGCCGCTCAAGCTAGCTCGTTTCCATAACTCGAAAACGGTTCGTGTTATAGATAAAATTGTTAGAGATAATTGTTTCGAAAATGTACTTGTCATGTGCCAGTTTGGCGGAAATTTATTTAAATATAAGATAGTTCAGTGCAGACTTTTCTACAGGTTTTTATCTCCAGCCTTACTCCAGTGCAATACCACCTGTTTCATGCACGAGGATTTATTTATAAAAAAATACAATTACAATATTACAACGATGAAAACTGTATTATCTCCCAGCCTAGCGACGCGCCTGCGATCTGGAAGCTTTTTAATACCTTGCTGAATGAAGTCTCTGGGTTGCATGCGTATCCAATACTGAGCAGCTTCGATAAGGTCATTATTTGTCTGAAATCTTTTCCCGGTTAAAAATTCTTTCAGCTAAATAGTAAAAATCATAGGGGCAAGATCAGGACTGTATGCTGCATGCGGAATAGGCCCCACTGAAGTTTGATTATGGTTTCAATTGTATTGCAGCAGCATGAGGACGAGCATTGTCTTGAAAGAATTTTTCCACCCTACAATGAACAGCACTTTCAGACATTGTAACTGTAACTATCAAAATAATACTACATCGAAACAATTGATATTGATATGTTAACAAGAGTCACGACTACCCTTTAAATAATTTAATTTTTGGAATTGTCTTCAGATGGGGTTTTAATTTAAATATTCCTGTTTAAATTTGAACACTCGTCGTATTTTCTTACTTTTTTCGTTCCATTTTCGCCACGGGCTTCTTTTCCACAAATCTTCCCATTTTCCACGGTTCCGTCTCTGCTCTTGACGCTGACATTTTTTGCACAATGTGTATTTCTTCATCCTTTACTTTCTTTAGGAATTTTAAATCTGCGTTTTTTTCCTAGGAATCTTCACTCCTCTATTGTTTCAAGAAGGCTTAAGTCAGTGTTGATACTAATATTATATTTTTTGCTGAATGATATCCTGTTTATTTACTACAAAGTATAAATTGACTTTCACTGCTTCGCCCACTCTATCTTTCCATTACCAGTTATGACTCTACTGAACTAGTCAAATTATTACTAACTACTATTGGTTTCGTTCCAATGTTCCAGATGTCAATTTTTATTTATGTCGTAGAATTCATTTTAATAAACATAAAATATCAATAAATTTTATTTTTTATACGTGCTGCTCCCTTCTGGACTCATCACATCATCAAAAGTGCAATCGAAGGTCATGCAAATGTTTGTGTGAGTGAATTAATTTACGTCTAGATGGGGTTCATCCATCTAGACGTCAATTAATTCATTCATTCATTGCATAGTGGTGGTATTGACGTCTAGGTGGCGCTAATACACTCACTCAAACGCTTGTAACATAAAAGAATCGACAAGCCACGGTTTGTCCACCCAATTCGTTTGGCCGATTTTGAATAAAGCTCGAACACCTGTAGTTTTGTCGAGGAAATTAACGTACAAGCAATGATAATGCATCGAATAAATGCAAGAAGAAACTTAAGTAAATGAAGAAGAAATGAAATATTTGTTGTAGAATGATTGTGGGTATTAAGTAGTGGTTGCGATTAGCATATTTAAAGCAATTTTAAAGTTGCGGTGCAATAAATTGAATGAGAACTGCGTGTGTTTATTTAATTTAATTTGAGTGCGCTGTTCCACGAATTGTTATATTTAAAACCGATTCGGCAAACAGGGTAAATCGTAATGGCGTTTTAATCATCATCGTCGATTGTTATAAATCTAGTGGAAGTATTCGTTTTAAGTTCACGTTGGAAGTAATCCAAGTCGCGTTTTCCGTGCGGCGCGGATATAAATCTCGATTGCTTCTCGGAGATGAATTAAAATCTCGTGCAAATACGTCAAATTGAAACGGAATTACGTGTTCCGATTTTAATTCACCGTTAATTACTGTATCCCATTGTGTAGTTACCAAATAAAAGTCATTAGAAACGAGCAGAAGTGTAGCGTTAAAGAGCGCGCGGGCTGGCAATGCGGCGTCTTGTTCGCGGCCCCGTGAATATAAAGAGTTGCATTACGAGCGCCCGTAAAAAGTAAATGTGAGTAGCGGAGTTATTTAAAGTAATTAGGTTGCGGAAGGGGCACCTGCCAGTGACGGGTCCTGCACCTAAGATGCTCCATCGGTGTTTTAATTACGCTCATTATGCTAATTATACGACCTCTTCCGCTCAGCTTTCAATTTTTCATTTTTTACGCCCGGTGTTTTTCAGCGCGGTGTTGAAGACGGTCGACCGACTAAAGGGGATGTTCGCGAGGTACGGCTTTGATACATTCAGCTTGCTAATTCTCCCGACTCGTGATTTAAACTGGCTCTGAAAACGTTTCCTAATTAAGCTTCTGTCGCAAACGTCGTTGGGCTTTTTCAGAAGTTTAATTTTTAGCATCTCAAAAACCGCCCGAGCTCCGATAGAAATGCCCCTTCTAAGGTCGCCATGACGACCGGCAGTGTACGTTAATTTAAGCCGGAGCGGCTGACTCGGGCGAAAAAAGTTAATTTTCCAATGTAATGAATAATTTGTGTTTGAATTTCGCCGGAGGTATCGGCTGAAAGGGTTGAGACGATCGGGCGACGCAGTCTTGGCGATCAATCACGGATATTCCGCGAGACCCAACGTGTTATTCGATTAGAACAATTAGTTTAAAAGTGTAAAAACGGTCGTAAAACGCGTCGGCAGTGTAGGCGTCACTTGAGCAGATTTATTGTGGCGAGCGTCAACGCCCATTTCGCAAATTACATTAAAAATTAAACTCCGATGTGGCAGGAACAATATAACCCACTATGCGCTCCTTTATTAAAAGTGTATGCTCGTAGCGCTACGACAAAACGAAGATTTAATCATCAGATAAAATAAATTTGACCCCGGTAGAGGCACAAAAAACACGCTCCCCGTATTTTAATATATAAATATTACGTTTTGTAATGACTCGTGCAAATAATCTCAATTTCTACCAACAACGGTTATACACTTATACACAGTAAGCATAAAAATTCGCTTATTTCCTTGGATCATTTATAAATATCGATAATTGAATGTTATATAATTTAAATAAAATGCGATGCGTTACACTACTAACCATAATTAGACTGCCGCTGCGTCTTCGGCTCAGTCATAGTGCAGATTAAAGTGCAGATTCGAATTGTTTAACTAATTTCCTGGGCGCCACACGAAACAATACAAACAACACCATGTAGTAAATTTTTGTATCGTTTCTGTTTATGCGGATGTGAGTAGCGTTTATGTTAGATTTTTACTTATGCCTAGTACTTTCATAAGTTCTGGTACAATTATTATCGCCCCTACTGTAAGACATCCACTGAACATACACACGCGCCATAGACAGTTTTTGATAAGTGACAGTTATACTTCATTTACGTGTTAAAAGTTTTTGGCGTACGTTATATATAATCATCTAATGGGGAGATATTCAAACCGTATTGTCATTGTTGGCCTAAAAAAATGGCATGGAAACAGCCGACATTTTGCTGCCGCTCGGGATCACGCGTAATTTTGTGTATCGTGATGTTAAATTGTTTGAAGATACTGGTGGAGTGGTTGACCGTCCGATATCTGGTCGTCCGGGCAGTGTGCGAACTCCCAGAGCTATTAAAGCTGCGAAGAACCGAATTCTTAGAAATCCACTCTGGAAGCGGCAAATATTGTCGCGGGAAATGAATATAACAAAGGTATCTCTTTCTCGCATCAAATATGACTTGGGACTTCGGGCTTACAAAAGACATACCGATCATCTACTTACGGCGGCATTGAAGCAGAAACCCGAGCATTGATTCGTCAGTACGCGAATAACGCCCATAGAAGAATTCTGTTTACAGGTGAAAAAAAAATGTCACTCTGGAGGAGTCGTTCAATAAACAAAATGATAGAGCACATGCTCAGTCATCTCGACAAGCATCGGAAGTGTTTCCTAAAGTACAAAGGAGTCACTATCCTGCTTCTGTGATGGTATGGTGAGGAGTGGCATATGATGGGGTCACAAAGCTCCATTTCTGCGAAAAAGGAGTCAAAACCTCACCAATCCGACATTTTAGAAAAAGTTGTGAAGCCAATAAACAATACATTGTTTAAGAACTAACCGCGGACCTTTCAGCAGGAGTCTGTCCCAGCAAATAAGACAAAAACGACACAAATGTGGTTAAGAAACAATTTGTCCAATTGTATTTCAACCGTTGATTGGCCTTCTGCTAGTCCAGATCTGAATGCCTTAGATTATAAGTTGTGGTCTGTATTAAAGAGCATGGTCTACACTACTCGTCACCCAAATTTGGAATCCCTAAAGCATGGCCTTATCCGGACAGTGGGCAATTTTCTTTTATTCTCAAATATCCAATAAATAAAAATACAAAAAATATTTCCAAAAACTTTTGTCGTTTTGATTTTATCACGAAATACTAGGTATTTAGCAATATTGCTCTTTTTTCTAAAGTATCAGATCTTGCTTGGAAATGTCACTTTGAATGTCGGTTTTTTGCTCATTTAGGTAATTTTTTCATTTTTTTTGTAAGCAGAAAAGTGTTTTATTTTAAAATGGTTTCATTAAAGAAACATCAAATTAACGTTGATCTTCTCTCAAAATAATAAAAAAGTTCAAACGTGGACGGCGGTTCTGCTTTTTCGCTTATGTGACGATGAGTCCTCACGAATGATGTACTATATGTAGCACCCATCATATTACAATCCCACCTGCCCTGATAGCGTTTTTCCATCGTTGCTATGTCCTGATGGAATCTCTCAGCGTACTCTTCACTGATGTCACCCATATTTTCACTGAAGAAACTTAACTGAGAATGTAGAAAGTGTAACTTTAGGGACATTCGGCAACCAAGCTTTTTATAACATTCCAAATGTTTTCCAACAATAACTTGTTACTGTGTAGACTTTTTATTTCCAAGGAAGTTATCTACTACTTTTCTAAAAGATTTTCAAGCATTTCTATCAATTGACGTCATTTCTTGTTCAAATTCTTCAGAATTAAACATCTTGCGAACATCTGGTCCAATAAAAATTCCACTTTCTATTTTAGCTTTTGACAATTTTGGAAACAAGACGAAAAAGTGTTTGAATGACTCTCCATCTTTATTGAGTGCTTTTACGAACTGTTTGATCAACGCGAGTTTAGTATGAAGCGGCGACATTAAAATTGATTCTGATCTTACTAATGATGTGTACTAATGTTTAATGTTCTCTACACCAGGTGTAAACTGTGTTCTAATAGACCAATCTTTTCTGGTGTGGTGTTCGGCTGTAGCACGACTGTCCCATAAATACGAGAAACAGGAATTTTTGGCGTAACCACTCGAAGACCTTTTAAAAAACCAATAATTTTAAAATCTCCGACTTCATGTTTTTTGTACTGAAGTTTTTCGAAAAGAAATTTTACATTTTCGTAATCTTTTTTCAAATGGACCGAATGACCAACGGGTATTGAAGGATTCATGTTTTCATTATGGATGAGAACGGGTTTTAAACTTGGCGAAGAGTTGCCTATAAAAAGAAGCCAATCCTGGGGATGATATTCAATATCAATCTCTTAAATAGCTTGTTCACATCATTACAGAAACGCAAACCCTTTTCCACAGAAAATTATGTGGAAAATCTTATTCTTTTTCTGCATTTGATTTAGTTAGACCAAGATCTCTGATTAGATCATCCATTTCTTGTTGACTGGGAAAATGAGGTTCTTTGCTTTCATCGTTTAAAAATAGCACATCCGATTCGTCCGAGTGAACACTATCGTTGCAAAATCTCAAGAGTCAGATTCTACAATTACTGAAGAGTAGCGTGGGCGTTTCAGAGTGAGGAACTGGTGCACTATTGCACAGATTTACTAAACAAAAGTAGCAATCTGTTGCATGCTTTTTTGAACTTCCACATTCATGGAATTGCAAAGGGCATGGCCCTGCGTTCGCCTCTATACCACGCTTACAAAGTTGATCGGCATGATCCACACATCACGTGCGCGGCCCAAGGTTTGCTTTGTTTCCAATTCTAAAACCAAAGTAGGGTTCGTACGCCTGAGTGACTTTTGTACCAGCTTGAATTTTTTGTTTAACTTGCTTCGGCCCAATATACAAGCCGTGCACATAGGTCATTATTAATAGTCATTATATATACTCAAAAACACAAATAAAAAATCAAGAAAATCTGAACCGTTGACACTTTGAACGAACTGTGGTAAATCTGACATTAGCAAAGCCTCCTTGATAGTAATTCCTCAAAACATCCCCATAAACAAAAATCTGTTACATGGTGTAATAGATGAATAGCGGTTTTGCATATAGAACATGGCACGGAGATTGTAAAATTCAACGAGCACAAATATGAAAAACAGCCATATTGATGCCAATTACGTCCACTTCGTGATGCCACACTGTGATTTCCATGTGGAAATTTCCACGTTATGTCTTGCGAACAATAGTTAATATACTAAAATAACTTTATAGAACTAGTTGAAAATATAGTTCCTCTTACCACATGAATATTGTGATACGTCAAGTAATCAAAAGACACGTGTTTTTTCACATTCTGATTTCCTGTAACCACATGTAACAAGTTCACGTGTCGTGTCACGCAGTCGAGTTGGAAAATATAATTTTTCCAATTTTTAGTAATAAAATGCTCATTTTGTATATTAAATCTCATTATTAAAAAAAAAAACAGTTTAATCAATAAAAGGTGAATAAAAAGTGTAGGGCCACACTTTATTCACGTTATATTGACAACACAAATAAAATTGGAAAAAACATTGATACACGTGAATAAACTAAACTATTTTGTCGTGGATAAAATGGATTTTATTCACTTATACCATAAATAGCTATTCATTATATACTGTCACTTTATATCACTTGTTATAAACAGAATTATTCGCAACTAAAATTACCATCACTCTGCAACTGAGGAAAAACATGTTTTCTAAAAATTATGATATGGATATATACACAGCATGCGTTGTCAATAACCGCGAAAAATGGGGCAATGAACAAAATCTTTCATTTCACCAATAAGTATAAATTCTACGTTAAGTAAAGTCAATACTTTTGCAATTGACCAATTAGACTAATATTTTTAACGGATAAAAACATAAGTATGCATATATTTCCTTTATTGTGCTCCATGTATACTATTTCTTATATTGCAATTTTTATTCTTCATTGCATAACATGGATTTTTGTTTGATTGTAATATTCTTTCAGGAAGTATCCAATTTTATTTTTAATGGTAATAAGAAAGTGGTTTTTTGTAATGTTCGCAGATTTTATCATAATATAAGAACATGGAAATTAAAAATACAGACAATATACTCATGTCGCTACAACAGCCTATATTTCTTTTAGTTTCTCCAACCACCTTATATTTTTTTAACACTGTTTTACTCTGATTTTTTTAATTATTTATTATATATTTACTACCTGTAATGAGGTTTCATTAAGATAAACGTTTATAACCAATATTTGGTCAATATCAAATATTGCCATGACCATCTGACATTTAAATGTATCAATTTTCACATGTTTCACCCAGTAAATAACAATATCCTCAAAAAACTACTAGAAGTGCCGAAGTTGTATTTTAATAACGACACTGCTAGCGATATGAATTAAAAATAACAATCCTTAAAATTCGTTATTGTTAAACCTTGATTATATTCACATTTCTCTGTTTTGTTTGTGATATCGTTTCTATAGTATTTCTTTATAATTCATATCATGAAAATAAATTTCAGCGAATGGTTTAAGCTGTTTCGCTCTCTTGAGCTCGTAGAACCACCACAAATATAACCGCTGTATCAGGTTACGCAAGCATAACGTTGCATGTGAGTAGTGGCGTTTAGATGGCGCTAGTACTTATACACAAACTCATAATTTCACAATCAATTTAATAATTTTTTAAACTAAACTACTTATGTATCAATATTATAACTAATCGTAAAAAAGTAGTGTATGCAACATACATATAATGGCTAAAAGATTCATATTCATGTGGTAAACTATATTTTGCCACTAGTTATTTTAGTGTCTTAACTATTTTTTGCAACACATAACTTGGAAATTGGCATCAATCTGGATCATTTTCCCTCTTTGTGTTCGTTGAATTTTACAATCTCCCTTAAAATATTTCTACACATACGAGTATATACGTGAACATACTAGTGTCTGCACTGTAATTCTCGACTATAAAACACTTAAAGTTGTACAACAGGTGTTGAAATATGTGTGTTCCTTAAGTATTTAACGCATAAATCATTTCAATTCAATGCGGAAACCCAAAAGTGATAACTGATTGATCGGACATCAGATCATTCAGCTATCAGTTACGGTTCTAAAACACACGACGAGCAGCCCAATGCCACCCAAAACTATAACATAGACTCTTTTACCAAAAACAATAACATCAAATATATACGGTAACAGAGAAACGTACATGTGAAATAATTTTAAGGCGATTCTCAAAAATTTTAATGTATAATGGACGTCATTGTTTGGTACCGTAGTACCGTAGTTTCTTACGTTTCGTTACGGTACGTGGGGTAACTTCAACTAAACTCAATGTAATTAAAGTATATTTATTTGAAGCCTATGTCAATATGGTTGGTCATATAGACGCGTTTACGATAATTTTACCGACGAATAATTTAGTATGTTTTGTCACGTTCGCCTTGCGCGTTGATTTCTTGGCATGCATAACTTGCGTATTTATAAACAACGATATCGCAAGATTAGAGGGTATAATGGTTAGGTTCGCATACCTTTGTCATAAGTAGAACATTATCGTTTATTAAGATACGTTGTAGTTTGTATCATATTAGGATATTTTTCGAAAAAAGTTTCCGTCTAAATTATCCAATAAGATTAACAGGCCGTTATTGCTGACATAAAGTGACATAATAAACATTATCTAGTTTCCTTTATCTTGGTTACAGTACACATGTTCGTTCTTTAAATGCAAAACCTGAATTCAAAGTAACATTTAAATAGTGCAAATTAAACAGAACAAAAAATAGTGCCACAAGTAAATTTGACATTTTAGTGTTTAGAATCGTACTTGGGTAAGATTATTTTAATTACAGAATTAAAGTTTTTTATCGCAAAAGCAACTGATTCAAACTATTAAGCAAATTACGAGCTAATTTACTCATATTTCTCATTTACCATGTTCAATATATACAATTAAAAATTATTATTGGAACGTTGTTTGGTCCATAAGAGTTCCATTAAGTAGCTATTTCTATTGATTTGTTGTTCTTGTTTCTTATTTGCTATTTTTATTGTATATTATATATTTGTTTATTATTAAATAAATCACTGCTAACACTGATAACATTCATCGGAATTTTCCCAGTTTTATTCCACATTCATAGGATTTCGTTGCTCTAGATTTTCCTTCATTTCGAGTCACGGGAGTATTAAGGGACGTCGCCGTATCGTCGAATGAGGGCGAGCTCGAAGCCGACGGAGAATCGTTGATCTCACGGCACTGTACACTACTGTACGTGTATTTCCTAATTGTTTAGCAAATCATGTTTCTCATACAAACATTGAGCAGAAGCATTTCCTCTTCACTTGGACTTTTTTATCCAAAATATTCATATCGTCCTTTGTATTGAATTGATTTCCATCCATTGTCCGATCATTCTGTTGCTTTCAGTGTCAACGTGAAAGACAGTCTTTACAAAATGCGAAGTGCTTGCATCGGCAAGGTTCTTACGCGCTCCCTACTTGCACTCTGCTTGTATTTGTCGCTTCCGTTTGGCGTTATTTATATTAAATATTTATGGTAATTAGGTGCAATTCGTTACGAATTTGTTATGACTTACATGTCCCATTTGCTACATTACATCAATAACTTAGTTCATGCTTATATTCTATAGTCGCACCTATTTTAAATTGAATGGAGTAACTTCTTTTGGATCAACAAAGTAACACGCAAGAAAAGTTTCAGTTGAAGTATTATCGTCATTGATGATGTTATTTATTTTCTGACAACATGAATATGCCTCACGGAAACTTATGTTAGATTTGAATACAAAATGTATTTAGGAATCGAAAACGGGCGTGTAGGGGCAAATTTTACCATTTCAAGCTTTAAAATACTTTAATAAAGGGATCGATAATTACAAATATCTTAAATTTACGACGCTAATTATCTAATGCGAAATATGTGGACGCCAGGCGTTCAACATAAGCCGTTAATGGTGGACGTTTGATGCCACCCCCTCTCGCACGCATCCGAAAGATAATAGCGATAACATCGCGTACCTAAAATGGGACAACCTACGCGTCGATGATCGACCTGTCTGGGACACAAGAGAGACGCAAGACGGACAAGGGTGGGAAGGGAGTCAGTCAGCTAGCAGGCTAATTAGTTGATTTGTAGTGGCTCAAGGGGTCTCCTTCCCTCTAATGCAATCTAAATTTTTCATCCCGCGATGCCTCTCCCGGGAAGCAAACGAAAAAAATGTCCGAACGAATGCACCCCTTCGGATGTCGAAACGACGATAATTTATTTGAAGTCGGTGGTTTCGGTGCAAATATTTGCGGTAGTTTTAAAGAAAACAAAAATAGCGATGTTTTTGTATAACAGAATTAGTCGAAGTTAAAAGAAAGCCAATTTACTTCGAACTTCAAATATCCGTACACACTTTTCCACCTTATTCAAATCCATTTTCCCTGATATATTCATTCATACGAAATACAACTGACGCGAGGCGCGGGAATATGTAAGAGGTATTTGAAATGCATCACATTTGGCCCGATAGTTTGTCTCTGAGTACCTTTTTAGCCTAACTTTATCCGCGGAAAAGTTGAGGTGACGCAGCTGACGAGTATGCAAATGGCAGAAGGTGCTCTCTTATAGAAAGTAGAGCCCCTCGACAAAATGGAAATACGATGAGCAGTAACGTGCTTGTCTCCCGGCCTGATGCGTGGAATTATGAAAACGACTTGCGAAATATGGAATAGATGCATAAATTGGCTATAGAGAGAAGCAGCTGAGTCGCTCCGTGATGTCGGCACTTTTTCATATATTATTTGTGGCCTCCTGCCGCAATGAAAACGCCACGATTTAATTTTTAACTTGCTCGAGACGTTGAATTAATGTTATATTTTGAGCGAACGCAATGGAAATTTGTTATTACTTTTACTATGATAATTAAATATCACAGTTGGATCTTAACTAATAAAACTAATTCTTTTACTTTCATGGTTCATCGTTTCATCATTATTCTAAAGTGTGTAATAATCTGGACGACATTTCTAATAACTCAAATATTAAGGGGATGATTGAATGAGAATAGTAGAATATCAAAGAAGAATTTTATCAACACATGCAGCAGCAGCTCCCACAAACGACATAATTAAAATTTAAACGAACGTTAAATAATAACAAAAAACTAGGAAGAAGGTGAAAATGTGGATTTTTGTTAAAAACTGACGGAGAATGTAAATGTGCAATTGGATGATTTTTGGGACGAAAATCACGTTGTTTCTGATGAAATATACCATAAACTCATATCATAGGTATTGATAAAAACATATCCCACCACATATGCACCGATGGATGCAGCTACTGATCATCAAATATTCTGACCAGTTTGATTCTTTTCTAAAATGCAATAACAATAGGCGAACTATATAATGGATCCTATTCTTAACGAAATACGTCTAATTTTCAGCGAGTATCCTTGTTTGGACGTAGATAACAAAATAGATGGTGAGCAGGGGGAGAAATGAATGAAGAAGGAAGAGCAAGAGTAAGACCAAAGACAGAGAGGCTATATGAGCGGATGAAGATGTGGCCACAGTGGGAGTAATACAATGGGAACGATTATTAATAATATAATAATATTAATTTATTTGCATTATTTCTTGTTGTTCTGTTGTAATATTTCTTCTGGAAAAGTTTGGAAGTTGATTTTAATATAGATCAACGAGTAGAAATTATTTTTTGCTCCCACCAAAAATAATAAACTCCTGCAAATCAGTGAGACAACCAATCCATGGCATTCCATTTCATTCCAGAACTTTGAAAAATCTTTCCCAATAATAAAATCAATGAAACTAAATAACACTCAACGTACTGCGTACGCGGAAAGGCAATTGTGCACTACTAACTCGAAAATTAGAGTCATCGTTCAAAATCTTAAAGACAATGACACAAAGTCTTCGCATTAAAAAAAATCACGTGTACAAGCACAATTCAACCCAATCCAAACCAACAACGAAAATTTCGAAGTTGTTTAAAGTCCGAAAATGTCAGAACATTTTAGAAAAATGATTAGATTCTTGAACTTGTTTTTCGTTGTTATCAGTAATTTGTTAGCATTGATATTTCATCTGCTTAATCACTCGTCAAATTTTCACAAATTCCACAAATTTAACAACAAAATCGATCCCAACCTAAACCAAACTGCTACACCAAATGAACTTCAAGATTATTTGAAATCCCGTGTAAACGATAACTTTAAAGAAAAGGATTGGATTCGGCCGGTCGTCTATTATTGCAATTAAGCAAATTCTTCACCCTGATGACTCATACTCAAACCAGTCCCAAAATGTAACTAATCACGAAGCTGGCCAACATAATTCAATTCAACCCAAACAACCTTCTATACTAAGTGACATGCAATGCTATCTGAAGTCCAAAACATCTCGTGATAGTTTATAGGACGTCGTGAACGATAAATCTTGTTCATGTTGTGAATTTCATTAGCAAATTACACAGCCCCGAAATGTTCACAAATTCACCAAATTTAACACAATCAACCAGCTTACCAATAATGCCCAATCCAAGCCAAACTAACCTAAAACTAAGTAGGTCCGCCACATTTAGAGATAGTTTAGAAGATGTCGTAAACTATCGTAAACTATAGACACCTACAACATCTGAGCTCGTTTACAAGATAAACCTTAAATATGATCTTGTCCATGTTCGTGTTTACAACTTCCACAGAACTCCCAAACTTAACACAATCATCAAGCTTGGCAACAAAATCCAACCCAACCGCTTCTAACCTTCTACACTATGTGAATTTCCAGGTTATTGCAACTTCAAAATATATCTATCTAGTTTAGAAAATGACTATACTCTTGTTCTTGGTCCTTTTTATCAGTAACTTACTTACTACTTACTACTTACTTATACATAATGTATAAGTAAGTAAAAATATATCGAAAATATCAATTGGCAAAATGTGATTTGTGAAAAATTAAACACAAAAGGTAAAATTGTCAAGAATGTAAAAAATAGCAGCTCTACGCTTTTAACGGATAAATTTTGTGGCCTAAATTCATTCTAAAACCACAAAATCAATCCAAATTTACACGACTACCCAGCCCAATCCTGTTATTGCAATTTTTCGTTGAAGTCGTTTTTTACGCGTATGTAATACAGCGCGGGTGTCTCCCCAGGTATGTTTTCAAATATTGTTTCCAAGTCGTTGCGGAAAAACTGAATATATGCAACTCACGATAGCCCGTTGGGAAGAAAAATTGGTACTACTAATTTATCTCATATAACTCAACCCCAAATATTGATAGTAAAACGCGTTTTATGATTTCATGGGGATTTGCACCGTTCTATATATGCGCATTGTGGTGACTGAAACTCCCGGTTTGCGTAAAAGTTGTTTCATCGGTAAATAAAACGTTCGTTGGTTGAACTATAAGAAGTAAATACTGACAAATTAAAGGCAATATTTGTAGACGAAACTAAGCAACCCAGAAGAATCGAACGGGACCGAGAGTTATGGAGTCGAACGTATTGCGGCAGACCACATACGCAATATGATATATTAGATTTTATATTTCATTATTGTTGTTGAATGTTTTAAAACATTACTCCTCATATTATATATCATACATACATTGCATTTATTGAGTGAGTTAGATCAATGTTATAGTTCAAATTTAATTTTAAAAATAAGTACTTTGATATATGGTTTTGTAAAATCCATTTTTTTTTTAGAAATTTAGAATTTAAAATATATGAAACATTAACGAACATTATGAATAAAAAAATTTAAAAAATATTGTAATTAAATAGTGCCACTTGAAAACTATTTTATTATTCAGTGCTGCGTTACAAGACAACAAGTGTATAATACATTTAACTTGGAGTTGGGATGACACGACCATATAAGTTGTCAACTGTGAGTGTCCCACAACGGCTTTCGTTCATTTTAAACTGCTATCTACACATAGCGGACTATCTAGCAGTTTTTCTTATAAAGACGTCGAGGGTCGAGTCCCAGATCGTCGCCTTCATATCATATTCTCAAGTGTTTACGTGCCAACTCGGGAAGCAGCTAAGAAGATGCTACATTTTTATTTTTATCTGCCTTTCCCGCGCATGAATATTTAACAAGGAAGCCGACTTAATCTGCGTCGGGGGAGTAGAGAGTGGCCAATATGAGTTTCTTAGCGCGCCCCGCGCTCGCTGAGCGCCGAACAACCGCCACGGAATTAAGGCGCAAATGATTTTTGATTTATGAAAGCGCGCGCGGATGTCCTGGAACCTTGGCGGCGAGGGGCAGCTTAAATGGCGCGTCAGGAATAACAGGACATGTTATACGGCTTCATAAAAATCAACCCCGTTTCGTTAGGCCGCTATCGTAAAAACCAATAAGCGGGTGGGTTAAAACAAAACCGCGCTACAAGGAGGGGGGAAACGGGAATTCACGGGAGGGAATTCCGAGGTATGGGGACGCATTGTGTGAAATGAAAAAACATTGCTTCGGCGAACGCGGGTTGTTATGTTTGGTAAGAATGCTTTATCAATTTCAATTTGCGAGCGCGAATTCATGCGACAGAATGCGTTTAAGCTCTCTCAATTAAACTGGTCGTTTCGGCCAGCGCACGTTGACGTACCGTCTGTTGAAATCTATTATGCGTTCGTTGCGCGTATTGTTTAAATGAATTAAAATACCTCCTCAATTTAACTTTCAATTCAACCGCAAGAGTATTCGATAGCTAATTTCAGGATTCATTCTTATTTATTACATACTTCGTATAAAACTGTTGGAAGGGCTCGCCAGAAAAATGCTAAGGCGGAATCGAAAACTGGTAACCCTCCATGTTTACACAATTACACAATTACAAACCAAGCAAAGAAATAATGAAATGGAATAACAGCTCAAGTAGTAATATAAAAAATGTGCAAAAAGGTGAAAATTGAAAAACTCAATTTTGAAAAGTTCTTAAATGCCGAAATTGTTTAAATACAGAGAAAATAATGTCAAAATATTCAAAAATATTTAAAAACAACAAAACATGTAACAAATATTCTCAAAATTGCCAAAACTGATATTCAATACAATGTCTAATGCATAAAAAATGCCTAAACTGCAAAGAAAGTCCAAACGTTGCAAAAACATCAACGAAATTTTTCTATATATGCATAATACTATATAATAATACAGGATTTGTAGAACATATGTAAATTGTGATTAAGGTGCTCATTTTTATCATTGCAAAGATGCCAGCGGAAAAACTGGGTGATCAATCAGGTGACGATTTTAACCAATATTTATGGACGATTTTCTTCCGAAAAATACTTCGGGTCATTATTTCGATGCGATACTATCCGTTGTTTAGGGCGATTAGATCAGTATATAATATTCGAAAGTGGTCAGTAGTATTAAATATAATTTATTTTGATTCCACCCCTAAACCTAAAATGCTAATCAAAACTCTATATAATTCTTCATCCCCATTGAAAGATCACAATTTTGTTCGTCAACATTACGAATTATAATTTTAATAGTGAAATTTTCGTATTTGTTGTGTATCCCTTATTTTATACAGCAATATAGTGTGCAGTGTATTCACATATTTGTTCATGTACAGAACGTCCAAACAACACTCAACATTTAAATGTTGGAACACGTGTTACAACATATGTTCCTTAATAACATAAATTTGTTCTTATCCTACAATAAATCTAATATTGTCTTGAACAGAACTCACCCTAAAAAATTATGACATATCTTCGGCTTTAATGCATCCCAATATTTATCGGCGTAATTAGGCGGAAATGTGATAGCCACGTTAATTTCCTTAAATTGTTTTTAATTGGACTGATTTTTTCAAACGTGAATATAAACGTCAGCGGGGGTTGGAGGCTGACGGGGGGGATAAGGAAGCTTCCCGATTGCCGAGATCAAGTGTTTGCACCGAAACCGAGAGCTGTTTTAAATATCAGCTGATAATTTAATTAAGCGATCCCTTTTAAACGCTTCTTTGTGTTACAGCGGGCAAAGAAGCCGAAAGAATCCGCGGAGCTATAGGTTCATTGTATTTTTATTGCGTTTCTTTGAGGGGAATCTTTGTATCTCACACGGTCCACCTGATTTCCTTTGTTGAAACCCGCGAGGTAAAACAAGCGACGTTCGAACGGTTTACCGCTTCCTTCGCTCCGTTTGCCGATTACGCGGCGCCCGATTATTTTATTAATTTTAAAATTCGCTTCAGTTCGGCGTCACGTCGGTCGCATTCACGGATCTTCGCCCCGGTCTCATGCACGGCAAATAGAGCCATCTCCTCCTGATATATTGACACTGAGAGGGTCGGGACAAAGGGCAAATAAACTGACCGGAAGCTACACTGAACCCGTTCGACCTGCAAATAAGATGTTCTGCTGTGATACTCCCTTTAGTGTTGTTATCCTCGCGCCGAATATTTACTCACGATGAAGTTGTGTCGTTTATTTTTATGTCTGTTGTCACACAATTTCAAATAAAATTAGCGACATAGTTTAAATTGATATGTACCACCAAACAATTCGATTCGAATATAGCGGAGGAAAAATTCGAATTAGCGGTCGTTGTGTACATTTAAAATAATGTAAAGTGTGAAACGATGGAAAAAACAACAACGAAGTTTCGGTAATGAAAATATTCGCACCGCAACCGGATTTGAAATGCAAATTTGCATCTTCACGTAAAAATTAGCGAAATATTGTAATTCGTGATTGCCACTTGACGGGCCTACGACTTTTTTCCATAATGCAGCGCGTTTAATTTCGTAAACAGCATCAAGTGTTTGTCGACGGGAGGGACGGAAACGCGCGTATCACAGATGGAAATACCCTATTTAAATGCAAATTCTATATTTGTCACCTCAAGAAGAAAAAAGTTCGATATTTTCCTCAAGTTTGCATATTTCCCAGCAGACGAGCGCCGCCGCCGCGTTAGGTGCCGATGTGTTTGAGATATAGTGACGTCAGACGGCGAAATTGTATTTCTTGATGGGCAGGAATCAAGAAGACTAATTATATCGCATTTTTCAAAGGGACGCCGTGTCGCATTATAGCTTCTTTTGCGTCGTTTTTCTACCCGGCTCGCATTTGTATCCTTGATGAATTTGATCGTGCACTTTTAAAGCGCTACAAGTGCTCACAATTTAATAAATTGCGTATCATTTGTGACTCACAGTAATAGTAATTATATCACATCCATAATATCCAGTATTGTGAACATTGCGATTTTTCAATCGTGATAGCTAGATTTGTTTCTCCTGGCATAATTTTTCGACCCATTTT
Source organism: Geotrupes spiniger (assembly GCA_959613385.1). Taxonomy (NCBI): domain Eukaryota; kingdom Metazoa; phylum Arthropoda; class Insecta; order Coleoptera; family Geotrupidae; genus Geotrupes; species Geotrupes spiniger. The sequence continues at coordinate 44,858,797 of OY390732.1, forward strand.
CATTATTCGTGTTTGTCGGCGACGTTCGTAAAAGTGCATCACATTGAGTTCAACTCAGTGCAACCTAATCCTAGAAAACGACTCATATGTTTATTACTTTTTTATGCATTCCGTTTCACTAATTATTTTTAGTTCATGTAACAAACAAAATAAATCTCGCTGATATGCACCCAATATTTCGATAAATTGATTTGTTATAATCATTCCAATTTTCAAGTTTATTTTATAGTTCCTGAAGTTGGGTTGGGTTTAACAATACCAGTTGAACCCAACCCAAACAAACGTTGGTTTGTTAAATTTGGCTTGGTTTTTACTTTTTTGGTTGACTTTCACAAATGCTTGACTTTCACAAATCGATATTGTATGGAACGTTTTTAGTTTATACTTTTTTTTAATTAAGTTGGGTTGATCAATATCAATCCAAGTCAACCCCAAAAATGGACTAATATTTTTTGATTTAATTTATGAGCATCAATTCATTTAAGCCATTGGGTTTGTCTGCGTTTTTGTTTGGATTGCCAATTCTAGGCAATTGACCTATTTAATATTTGTGGTATATACTTAAAGTTTCACTGTAAAACAAACACAAACCAACCAACCACAATAATACCACTGCAGCGAACGCATTTTTTGATACATTTGTAAGGATCATTTCACTAATCAACTTTACTTTATACATATATATTAGTTCAACACTACCAATTGTATTCAAACAGTGATTGTGGTAACGTTGAAAATTTTACAATTTTTTGATTTACATTTTTGAAAAAGATTTTTTTTAATTTTGAAAATTATGATTGCCATTCTACCTACATCAACTTTTCACATTATCAAAGTATTCTTAAACACTTAAATTTTTTCGACTTGCAGTTTTGAGAATTTTTAACATTCTATGAAAATCTTTGCATATTAAAATAATTTTTATAATTATTGAATTTTTACTTATTTTTGGAAATTATGCCATTTAATTTATTTTTTTATTTTTGACAATTAGAATATCAAATAAATATTTATATTAAGAAATTTGTCAAAAATATCGATGTTGTCAATATTACCAATTTGTCGATTACTAAAATGCAAAAAAATTCATAATTATCGAAATTGTCAACAATGTGAATTGTACAAGAAAACAAAGTTGATCTGTTTGTTTTAACTTTTAGTCTTTTTATATTGATTAGAGTTGGGTTGAACTCAGCGGCTCAAAAACAAATTATTCTATATTCTTGCAAATTGAAATTGTTTTGAACATTTCAATGCATTTCTTTTTTATTTGTTTGGTTTAGGTTGAGTTGGGTCGAACACGGACATACGTATACCAAACCTGAAAATACTGTTGATGCGTCTGATATTTTTGTTAGGATTGATTCATTTAAGTCATATTTGTTGGGTTATGTTTGTTTGAATTACCAACCCAACGCAACGTAAACCAAAAGAACAATGCATTTAAGATTATATGTGCATTAATTTTTGGACTACTAGTTCTAGCGAACTTTTTTTTGCTTCAAAAGTATGGCTGATCTGTATGATTTTATAATAAATCACAACTAAAAGTCTATAAACTCAGTAGTAGTTCGAATCTTGGTTAATTCAGGAAAAATATTGAAGAAAGCTAGGAAAATGACTATCTATTGGACTAACATTTCTAAAAAACTTTTCAGGAACGACAAACTAAAAAATTAAACTAATAGATAACTAACAGTTTTTATTTAAAAGAGAATACTATGGCTAAAATCAAGACAAACCAGCTCCACTAACATGAGCGTATCATCAGAATAAACCATGAAAATATAATTTAATAACCCAGGAAGAGATGGATATAGTGACAGATATAGTCACAGAAAATGGCAAAAATATAAGGGAAGAAATAAATGAAGAGACTAACAGGGACGGGAAGGAGTTGAATATAGAGAGAAATTTATAGAAGATCAGGAAGGAAGAAATCATACCGTATTTGGAGTAATAAAAATAAGAGAAGGAGAAGAAGACGATGAAGAAGAATTATTTTTATTTTATAGTTTGGAGTTTGGTTGTGTCAAACAATTAGCCATGAAACAGATCAGCATTTGATTAGGTTGCGTTGACCAATTCAAATCACAAAACATTGCAGATTCGTTTGCATTTCCGCTAAATTTATATTTCTTGGCGCATTCCGTAATTACTTCCGGTTTTCACTTTTTTGGTAGAGTTTACCCCAACAAAACCCACCTGGCTCAGCTGGCGTACCTGATTGCTTCAATAATGTTTACGAAACATTATTTTGAATTGATTTAGATATTACTAAACTAAGCCAGCCTGACTCAGTCCAACCTAACCCGAAACCAAACCAAAACCAAACAACATTGTCCCAAAATTAGTTGTTGGTATATCGATTTCGTTCATATTAATTGTATAGACGAGGCGATAAACATTTGCCCTAGAGTTGTGAGTGGCAAGGTACTAGGTTCAGATGCACGGCATTTCCAAATGAAATGGTCATTAATTTTATTTAAAAACTTACAGTTACTCGAACGATGCTGCACTATTTTCTTTTCTCTTGTTAAATTTGTATGCCCTTATCCTTATTTAAAAAAAAACTCCAGTTCAGTTTGACGCTTAAACGCCGTTACTTGTCACTATTCCTTCAAGGAACTTAGTAGCGTTATTATCAGAGCGACGTGCACTATAGAGCAAATAAAATAACACTATTTACCGGGCTATACAGTTTTCTGTATTTCCTACATAATTTTATTATTCATAATTTTTATATATATTTGGTCATTATTTAACGCATTTTAGATATAGTTAATAATAATTTAAAATGTTTTGAGTTTTGAATTCTTAATTTCTTTGTTTCATCAACAAATATTCTTAAATACTACCTTTGATTCCTGTAACAGTTGATTCGCCAATTTTGCAAATAAATAATTCTCGAACTTTCGCGAATCCATTCCATATTCATTGCCACTTAAAAACTCTCCGTAAATTCATAAATTATTAAAACTTTTCAAACTTTTCAACGTAATTATCAACCAAAAGTCAGTGCGTGTTATTAACACTTTTTTATTTAGAATAAAAATAACGTAATAATAAACTCGGAATTGACATCAACATTTTACGTTCTTTTGTTTCTAATGGTACTAAACTAATTACTCCTTCAAGGCGTAACGTTATCGAAATAATAAAAATTATTTTATTCTGCACCCGCTCACATGCCCCAATCAATGTCCCAAGAAATTGCTCTTGTATCTCGTTTTTTTTTCGAAAAAAAAATTCTGAACAATAAATTGTGAATTTTAAACTGCTGGCCGACGTAGAATATAATTGGTATTAACAGTCTAAACGTAGATTACTTAAGAACTGTATAGATATATAGAAATGTATATTCGACTACAGCGGAAGCCTTGTAGTTCTGTTGTTTATGTCATCGAGAAAATAATTTCATAACTTGTGCCCGTTTAATCATTCATTTATCAATTTTTCTTCTTTATTAACTATTAAAATAAGATTTTTGTCACTTTAATAATAATTAGTATTATTTCTTTAGTGGTTCAGTGCAACTGGATGTTTTGTACTAAACTAGATTTATTATTGAAAGTTAAAACATTGAAATTAATATTTTAATTTATTAACATACTTTTTGAACACATGAAATATTTACAGAAAAATCGACCAATTTAATATTAATAATATTAACATGAACGAATTGATACTGCTGACGAGACAATATCTTCTAAACCGGAATATCTTATCAATTTAATTTAATAAACATGGAGATACGAATAGCAAGTAAATCAACCCGAAGTAATAAAACATAGGAATATAATCCCTACAATATATCTACATCTTTTTTTTATTAAAGTTTTTAAATAAAAACATCAAATGTTCTAATAAATAAAAGTATAAATAGAAAACAAGCAAGCGCCAAAATTAAAAATGTACATTAATGGTATTTAGTGCAGTCAACAATTAAAACTCTCGTTGAGTAATTTGATTGGTTTTCAAATGCAATATTATTTCTTTCGTAACGACATGGTACACAAATGGTACGCTTCAATTTAAAGTACTGTATAGATGTATTTCATGTAAGAATACATTACTAGGCTACCCATTTTTTGGTTTTTGTTCTTTGTTTTTCTTTAGTTTAGTTCTTTTCTTCCGTTTTAAATTCGTTCATTCCTGTACTACTTTACTAGCGTTTAAAACACCGCCATCACGATACGATAAACACACTAGGAAAACAATAAAAAATTGACGCTGACAACTTAAAGTTTCGTTTAAACTGCACTATCAAAATGTCATTGTTTTTCAATTAAATTGTGTTCGTACTTCATGTAATGTTTTATAACTTTGTTGTGTTTTTTATTGACAGTTAATTGTTAATTGACCGTTTGTATCAGCAAACTATACCAACGTATTATCATAATTTGCACTTTTAATTTCCATTTATTCTCTCATTTGTTGATCGTTTGTATTCCAACTATTTCCCTCGTTTTTTATTGTTTTTTTTTATAAACATTTTGCTTTCATTTGCTTACTATTTAGTTTTCGTTTCTTTCACTTCTCTCCGTTTTTTTTAACTTTGATGCAAATATTTGTAGATTTGTATTGTTTTACACATTTACACATCTATTCGTCTTAATTTACGTCGATAATAAGAAAATTAAAAATTACAATAAAACATAAACGTTTTGACCGCTGCTTGGGTTGGGTTCGGAAGATAGGGATGATTCGAGACATACGAAAATATATAGCCCATAGTAAATGAGACCTTGGTGGAAATAATGAAAATGTTGAATTTAAAAAGAAGCGTCTTCCGCACTGCAATCGTACCATTACGCCTGCGATGCACATCAAGTCATTGCCTCGACATTTATGAAGGTAAGCACAACATCCGGCGTTTTTATTATTTCTGGCAATCCCATTGTTGTTAAATAGATCTTAAGGAGAGAATAAGTAAATTAGAAGGCGCGATAAGAATCTCCCCTTTTTTCGAGAGGGAATCGAGACATCCGGCGATCTCCTTAAGCAGCCTATACGCATTACGGGGTTGTTTAAAAGGTTCGCGATGTTTTCTTTCGCATTTTTAAAGCGAGCCCTCGAGATATGAGCCATCCATTGGCGCGGACGAGGATGACTGCTCTCAAGTGAGCAGCAAGTGTTTGGCTGGTTGATTGCTGTTTAATCAGCATGTCTTGCGGAGTAATTTTTATCCTTATTAAGAAGCCCTTTTTATAGAAGCTTCATTTTCGCAGATTACATTTTGTGTGCGCAGCGAACTTTTTCATTTTAGGTCAACGTTATCGGATTTCAATGGCGGATTTTCACAATGGACACGAAGCTCTGCAATTGGTAGATAGTCAACTTTATTTGACGTTGCATTACAAATATTTATCGATATTTAGTTTTCAAATTTAAATTAGATTACATGATAAAAAAAAATAATAAATTTCATATTTTTCAGGTAATTTTATGAAAATTGTATTTTACGCTAATAATGTTTTAAATTATGCAATTGTTTTCCTTGACTATTAATGTATCAAAAACTTTGTTGTAAGTACGTAGTAAACGCTAACGTATTCGGAACTATCAATCTAAAGATGATATTAAAAGTTGAGGTGATCTGATAGGGAAGATTTGTGTAGTATTGCTCATTTCTACCTGTCTGGCGGCTGACGCGTGATGGATGAATGGATATTGAAGTAGCATATTTCAGCCGTTTTATCTCAGCCCGTGAGCGAATAATTCCAAGTTCGTAAAGTTTACACATGTCAAGTGGTGTCGATACGTTGATGGCGTCAATGCACACTTTGACGACAAAGGCGGATCTTAATATCCGTGTACGAGAGTAGTTACGGCAAGGGTGTCGACTTCACAAGGGATCGGCTTTCTTAAGGAGCATAATGGGATCACGTTCATCCCTCTTAGACGGGATCAGGACGACTTAGCCTTCTAGACTTTGATTTTTTGTTCGGCGCGAAACCGCGGGCTAAACACCGCGCCCGATAACGCGGTTATGACTAAACTCTTCAGGAATCTTAAAATTCTGCACGGAGCGGTTTCTGTATTGGATCGATGTCATTTTCGCTTCGCCAAAGATGATTTGATTTAATCCTCCTGCTAAAGCAATCGCCGAAATTTTAATGCAGGGTCCTACAGTTTGTAAATTTAGAAATCGAGGCATAAATGACATTTGACCAAATATGGGAACTTAAAATAATTTGATTAATTTTCAAGAAACTTACGCATTTGCACTCTAATGCAAAGAAACCCCTGTTTACATAATGAGGGGCATGCACGAAAGAAAAACTGAGAACCAACTTACAAGGATACAAAATCTACACCAATCTAGGGATCTAGGAATTATCACTTTACTTTAATATTTTTTTTTTTCTCAGATAGAATGCGTTTTAAATGTATAAATTGTGTTTTGAGTTCGTATTTATAAAACGTCCCTCTGATGATTTAAACAAAAATCTGCATCGCAGCTTTCGCTGGTTTATGGTTTCAAAACTGTCTTTGTATATAATCACTATTCATTAAATCATTTGGGTTTCCCTCTAATTTAAAGTAAAACGACCGGAAAAAATAGTTCCCACAAGTCTAGTTTGTCAAAAGTCAATTTGAAACAAAGTCATTATCACTAAAAATAATGTACCAAGTTGAATAGTCGATGCTTATGAAAATACCGAATGTATTGTGAAGGCGGCAATATGTGTCATAGTATTACTTTGAACATTCAGTTTGATTAGGGTGCACAATGCTGCTGGTTGTGTCATTGAAAATATCATATAAAATGTGCCTAAAATGCATACATATCATTGAAACTATGGAATATCTTGAAAGGAGTGATTAAGAGTATGTATTGTGTAATAGTATATTGTTTATCAAGGACGGAAAAATTAAGATTTCAATGAGGGCAGAGTTAGCGATACTGCCCGAGTTAAAATCGTTTTACGCCAGTGATGAACATATTATTTTTTGCACAACCCAATAATGACAAAAATTCGAATCCATTTGTTTGTATTTAATAATAATTATGAATGTTTACATTACAATTCTCTAGTAATGTCAATTCACACAGTAGAAATTACGATAGCAACCAAAATTTCAGCCCGCTGTGCCGAGCGAACAAGCTCTTGTTCGCCCGCTCTGTGTTCGGAATTAGTCGAGCGGAAATCCGTCATTTTCCGTTAGTTACATGTGTCTAACATGGCACACTTTCAAACGGGTTGTGCAAAAATATATTTTTTGTTGCCCTTCAGCTCTCTCTGCTATAGATCGAAACATTAAAGAAAGTGACTTTTGAAATATGTTGCAAGTAGCTTTATTATGTCTGCCAAGGTGCCCCACGACTTTTTGTGATAATTGACCAGTCAAAGATGATAGCTTTCAATACATGTTCCGAATTCTGAATTCAACCCAACCCAACCCAGGTAACTGAAAATTGTGCTGAAGTTAATTTACAGAGTTTGCTCAGTCATACTACAAGTAGACTGGTTACTTTTTAAACGAAGTCGTACGCGAACCGTTACATGAAAAACGCTGCAATAAACTAACATTGATTTGTAAGTGGGGATTTGATAGATCGCAGCAGGCCCAATTCAAGCAAAAGTTTGAAAATGATCACGATTCAGACTATTCAGCAATATTTTTCAAAGTTCAATTGTGCCTTTACAACTACTGGTAAATATGGGACAAAGAAAGTTAATTTGCAAAATCCAACACCTTCTTCACCCCGATATTGCCGACCAATAAAAATATGTTTTATCAAAGAAACAACGAACATTATAAATGATGAAACCAAATATATCCAAAACGTCGCATCGAAATTAGAGCATGCGAAGGTAGAATTGACAGATAAGATAAAATTGTAAACATGACAAAAACTTAAAGATCAAAAAAAAATATTTCAAGCTGACTAAAATTGCAGACAAATGCGAAATTGGAGAAATAACAAGAAATAAGAATAAATAAAATACAATTCAATTACAAATTTCAAAACCTTCCACCATTTCTAAGCATCGGGTTCAAAACCTGGCGAAATGGATAAAAATCTTAAAAAGTAACATGACCTAAAATAACAACTGAAACAGAAACTGAAAACGAATAATCGTCGAAAAATCAAAAATTGGGAGAATGGGTTCAATTATAAGCCCCCACCAATTAAGATGAGTAAAGCTAACAATAAATAAACAAATATAAGTGAAGTAGTAATAAGATTTTTTGAAATACAGTAAGCAATTGCAAGAGTCACAAAAACAAGATGTTCAAAATTAAACGGAAATGTTATCTAAAACGTGAAAATTCGAAAAATTCGAAAATTGGGTCTCGTTTTAGTAGCACGAGGTTCGTTACTTCTACTTTACCGGCATTGGATTCGAGGTACCTACTTTACCGGCTAGATTAGCGCATGCGCAATGGTTACAGACAGAAATTTCATATTATGTCTCATTACAATTATATTGTCAAACATGTCAAAAAATTAAATTATTAGTTGCCAAAAATCCAGAATAAATCCAAATTATAGAAACTACAATATATAAATAAGTCGCAAAATATCAAAATTGTTGAAAATGATAAAACTTTTCAGATTCTATTACAGACATTAATGTAATTCTCCAAATGCCTAAGATTTATATGTTAGGTAAGAACAAATTGATAAAATCAATCGTCGAGAACATTTTCGCCAGACACAATATACGACATTGTCTAAAACCTACCACAAAATGTCAAATTTGCCAAACAGCGTACAGGTGTCAAATAACGTCGCTAATTTAAAGTAAATCAACTATTTTGTACGTTTTAGTTACTCATTGTCATGTCTTTCCATATTGTGTTAAATGCGGAGATCTGTCAATGCTGCTCACGTAGTACATAGCCTATTTACATCAATTACATCTTTCCTATCACTCTTGTTTCTCGTCCGTGATGTTTATATATATATATATATATATATATATATATATATATATATATAATAGTACTTATCTTGCGTCGAATAAAACATTTAGCAATATTACTTTTTATTTCTACACATTTCTTTGTAATGAGATGTTTCGGAAACAAATTACATTCAGTAAAACATATTGCGGTAACAAGGCCGTCTTTCTATATACTCCAGTATTTACTGTAAAAAGTAGGGAAAACCTTGTAAAGAACCTAGTTAGGGTATTCGACCAACACTTTTTTTATATATTAAATGTGTATCAGAACTGAAGTTTATTTATCTATTGCAATTAGTTTCCTTAATATACCAATTTGTAAAAATGTGAGTGTTAGTGTGTGTAATTTGTATATTTAAAAAATTTATGGAATTATTTGTCTCTATCTCTAGTGTAAATTGTAATCGTGGGTGATAGGACTTGAAAATGTGTGTTATAGAATTTAGAAATTGGAATACAAGCTAAACACGTAATAGATATTTACGATATAAGTATCGTAACGCGCCTTATTACGAAACGAGATGGGAAAATTGTCCAACGAGACCGCCAGGTCGAGTTGGACAACCTATCGAGTTTCGTAATAATGCGTTACGATACGAATGTCGTAGAATGTTTTATCTACTACCATAAAAGTAATTTAAAAACCTTAATAATAATCATCACGGATTTGACGTTTCGTGAAATTACAATAATCCAGTAGTTTGATATCTTTAAAGTAAGTATCCTTAGAAACGCTAGACACAAACTTTTATTTACATTTTTTCTTTATAAACATGAGTGACACTGAGAATTATGTTCATCATTCCGATGTGGAAATTCTTGCAAACGAAGCACTTTCAACTCTTATACCTGCTAAATCTGAGCAAAGGTACATGTTGGAATACTCAAGATTTGAAAAATGGTGTAAAATGAAAATGGCGGGAGATGCTGTTTCAGAGACAATTCTGCTTGCTTACTTTTCCGTTAAAGCCAAAACGAATAAAGCGTCTACTTTATGGACACATTATTCCATTCTAAGAACAACTATTTCATTAAGAAGAAAAGTGGATATAAGCAAATATACGCAATTGTTGGCGTTTTTGAAGCGAAATAGCGATGGATATAAAGCAAAAAAGTCAAATGTATTTTCAAAATACGACATACACAGATTTTTGCAAGAAGCTAATGACGATCAATATTTAATGATGAAGGTAGTGCACGATATTACATTCTTTAAAAATTGATTTGAGAATACTTTGCTCTGTTACAGGTTTGTTTAATTATTGGTATTTTCGGAGCTTGTCGTAGAGAAGAGCTAACTTATTTAAAAGTAACAGACATTTATGATAACAGTGCTTTCATTAAAATTATCATACCAATTACTAAAACCAAAGTTATCAGAGAATTTGCAATTACTAAAGGAAATATTGCAGGTTTTGACTGCTTTTCGAAATTACTTTCATCTTCGTCCAAAGTCTGTAACTCACGATCGTTTTTTTGTATTATACAAAAATGGCAAATGCACATCTCAACCTGTAGGTATAAATACTATTGGGCGCATACCAAAAGCAACGTTCCTAGGATTGTCGGATGTGAGAAACTATACAGGTCACTGTTTTAGAAGGTCGTCAGCATCCTTGCTGGTCGATGCAGGTGCTGATATAGATACTTTAAAACGACATGGGGGATGGAAATCATCGAGCGTTGCAGAAGGTTATGTAGAAACCTCTACTGAAAACAAAAAAAAAATTGCTAACCAAATTATGGGAGAAAATGAAAATACGTTAAATATTCAAGGTTCTTCTGCCAATACTAATAGTGTTGATTCATGTTTGGCTGGAATTAATATTTCGAAATGTAAGAAATGTACAATTAATGTTTATAATAAATAGATAATAAATGTTTAATTTTGTTGTTGCCACTTTACCGCACTAGTGCGGTAAAACGTCACTTTACCGCACTAGTGCGGTAAAGTATACCATTACGACAACTGAATGAATGTCATAAAGTTTGACATTACGATATGGTAGTAGATAAATTTTAAATTGAAATGGATGAACCCATAGCAGTATCGAATAATTGTGTATAAATGTTCTTGTTGTATTGGAAGTAACATGAATTTAGACACAACTCAACCCCTTTCAAAAATTGCGATTTCGGAATTTTACAAAATTCTTTCAAAATATTACATCTTTTACCAATAATAACCAATGCTAAGTTAGTAGGAATATTTGTATATCAAGATACTACATCTAAACTGACAAGTTGAAAATTCGTACTGTTTGATTTCTTAAAAACTCAACCAGTTCCTACGAATTCTTAACATGATATTATTGTTTACCAACAATGTTACTTAAAATTTTATAAAAAAAAATATAAGTAGGACTCTTGATATAATTGGTCTCAATGGAATATTTTGTTTGTGTGTTTTAGGCGACCCGTATATTCGCGGTGAGTTATGCCTTTTCAATTAATTGGATAACTTTTTTTGTGATTTTAAATAATAAAATTTGACTTAAATTAAGTTTTCCAAAAATTTTCAGGGCTTGATTCTTAATTATTAATATGAAGGTTATATTAATTAAAATATACTCGTGAGTTCGTGTGGGAAATTTTAAATCAAATTTCTAGAGGTTATTTTATAATCTGATTTCCCATGCATGACGTTTTCAAATGATGTGTTATAAATTTGATTGACGAACTTACAGTTAACTCTCGGTGTTTGTATTTTCGAAACGCTGCACTATTTCTTTCCTTTTGGTTAGTATTATATATCCACGTGTCCCTACCTGAATGACACTTCACCTTTTGACTTCGTTGCTTGACAATATTTCTTAAAACACCGTTGTCTAATTACGTTATAGTATATTATTCAATGAGAGGTAATGTGGGCAATAACTCACGGGATGATTGCAGCGCAAGCCGCAGGCGAGCACTGTAATCATCCAAGTGAGTTATTGCCATTACCTCGAGTTGAATACTATACTTTATCCACGACTATTCTTCTGGCATAAACGTTTACCTTTTTAGCCGAAAAATTTTTAGACTTCCGTTTGAGGAACTCTCGTAATTACGTTTCATAAAAGTTTCAATATTTACTCTCTTATTTATACTGAGTGTACTTCTAAGCATATAGTAGCAAATTATGTAAATTTGTATTTCAATGGCAATTCTTTAAAATATGCCAGAAGCACAGTTTCTGACAATGATTTTATGTTCTCACTTGTACTCCAATCCAAATGTTTTGGTAGGTCACATTATATTTCTTGTGCCATTTGTCCGGCAGAAGATTGCGAGTTGCTATTTCGGCGATTTTTCTTATTCCAGGTGGTGTACAAATTTTTGAATCACTGTCTCAATTCATTTTGTCAATTTGACATTTAATTGTTTGAGATGATATTTAATATCGGCCAATTAGATAACATTACTTAAGTAGTTACTATGGCGACTAAGCGTGAGTTATTATAACTCACGCTTATAACTCCCGCTGGGTAGTTATAGATACCATTATTTGCAGAAAAGGAATTGGGTAACGTAATAGTCGTGGATAAAAATAATTACTCATCGGAACGACGTAGATCAGGGAACAGACAAGTTCTTACTAATTTCTAGCTAGCTAACTTCGTCATGGGTACGTTTCTCTCCATTTTCCATATTTGTCAAATTTTGTATCAGCTTTCTGTATTCCCACAAACTTTTATCTTTATTGAATCGTCTTTAAATTCTATTGTAAGTTATATAAAAATGACAGGTACCTTTCCTGTCACTCAAATAATGTTTTGACTTTTCCGTTACATTCCTACATATTCTCCTAAATTACATAAACATATTTATAAACAAACATATTTTTTGTAAATTTTCGTTCTAGATTCAAATTTTGGCCTAAATCTTTTATATCAGATTAGTTTTTAACCAACGGAACCTCTTTTCCATGCCAAACTTTTTTATATCTATAATTTCCTTGATTTCGCATCAAACTATACATGTCAAACTATATACAGTCGAATGCAAAAAAATTTTCGGCTGCTTGAACAAACTTGAGATTAGCAATGTCATGTAAACGTCAGTAGTGTCATTTCAGTGATATTTTAATGAACTGGTGAGCTGTAAGCGTAGGTACCCCGAAGGAGCCCCGAACGACCGTTACTGAAGAAATAAGTCAAATATCACGTGGATTAAGAAAACTTACTGAGAAAAGCCACTTTTATACAACAACAATTTGAGGAAAATCAATTACAGGAAACTGTTTTTGTCTACTTTTTTTTGCATTCGACTGTATCTTCCATTTATGATTTCAACTCATATCTGTTAAGTTTTAAAATCTAATCTGAGATACCCTTAGGTGGTATTTAAAATGACATTTTTGATATAATTTTTCCGAATGAAACACGACGTGCATATCCTTATCGTTTCTGGTTTAATTTTTGTATACCTGCGTATTCGAAATTCACAAAGTTATTATACTTCTAAGTGTTTTATTTAGGTATGTTTTCCGGAACCTGAGAACAATTACGACATGTTACTTCCTTCAAAGATTTATTGTATTTAATGAATTCTGTTACCAGTTGAAGCTAGTTGCGTTTACTCCCTCATATGTAATAAATATTTTTTGAAAGATTACATAGCATGAAAAAATGTTATTTTAACTTTAGAAAAGTGAAGAGAGTACCCAACGGAATATAGCGACACATTCTTTTATACATGGTTTAGTATATACATAAAAAGGCAATTTAAACTACAGTATGTAAACTTAAATTGTATTTCGGCCTACATATGATTCATGTTTTCCCTCCCGCAGTCACTCTATATGAAAGCGACGTGACCTGACCAAATTTTTGCCTATATAGTGGTATTTTATTTTTGATAATTTGTGATTTATTTGTCTCAACATATCTTTTGATGCGATTTATTTTAATTACGGAAAATGCGTGCCGTTGTGAACGTTACGAGCAGACAAGTGCAGGTGTAAATTTAGCGTGAGGAATTAAATAGGTGGTCGCTTTTGTTATTCGGAGGTGCAAAAGGAAGCAAAGGGAATGAACGCGTAGTACAAACTCGTAGCTTCCGGTGAAGCTCTCCTTCCTTCCTGGTAAATCTATTAACATCTCACGAGCTACATTATTACATCTCCGTGGTCGATTGCGGTCGCTTCAGTTTATTTTAATATTTGCGACGGGCTCGAGAGTGTTTGCGCATCGAAAGTTCGTTAGTATCGGAGAAAATGGTGGCGCAGTTCGGCAGGTTTCCACAGAGCCGTAAGAGCATTAAAAGGACGCCTCCGACGCTCTCATTTTCCACCGCCAGCTACTTTACTACCGATTCAGCCCTTAAAAGCACGCTCACAGAACGCACTTCATAATTTATAGTAATTTAACAATGCAGGAGCGTAGAACACGGCCGCGCGTTTTTACACAAAGGTACGCGAAATATTTTTTTAAGCGGATTTGCGTGATTAAACGGAGAGTTTAAATATAACGCGAGATGTTTTATTTAACGCGGTAGATTAGAGGCGCGGAGCGCTTTTAATTTTTTTAAATGTGTTGATGATGCCGGCGAGCTTTATTATATTGCCTTTTCGCGCTCTAGTATTAAATAAAGCGTGAAAGTTGGTTAAAGCCGGTTCGAAAGTTAAAAGCGGACGTATAGGGGGTCGCGCAACGCCAGTTAAAGAATGACATTGTGGAGTGGGTGGTGTGGTATGCAGATGAACAGATGAGCGTGTAGTTGGGGAGCAGGCGGTAAATGGCAGCGGATGATTGATCGGCGGGCTAATTGGATGATCGATGGGTTTAGTTCATCAAGCGCTCTCTCGGCCACCCCGCACTCGAGCTCGAAATTAGGACGAGAGCGTCATCTCTCAAAAACTATACGCATAAGATTCATCGATCCCTCTGCCATGTTGTATAACGTCATTTATTACATTAAAATTTATTGATAAAAAATGCACAGTAAAGCCTATTATGTTTACCAGCGTAAGGTTTACCAATAATCTTCAATATAGATACTTAAAAAGATTAGAAATGATTTGCGTCAACTACGACGAGAGTTTTTTCAGTTTAAATACGCAAAAATGGGTGATTTGCAATTTCAACACAGAAGCGTCATGAAATATTTATCGAAAGAAGACAGTAGTCCGAAGAATATCCACGAGAGAATAGCGGCAGTATATGGAAAAAATAGCCAGTCATATTTCCAAGTCAAATAATGGTGCAAGAAGTTCAAATGGGGCAGGGAATCTATTCATGATGACCCAAAATGGGGAAAACTTCTGAAAGCACGAACTGATGAAAGCAACAAGATTTGGTGTTAATTTAGCGCCGGGTGAAAATTTGAGTAATTGGTAGAGAAATAGGAACCTCATAAACGAGTGTTTCTAAAATTCTACATGACGATTTGAGAATGAGCAAGTTCCCGGATGATGGATTTCCAAGCCACTCAGACCCGAACAAAAACTACGTAGACGACAAATTTGCGATAATAACTTGATTGCTGTATCACAAAATAAACTTTAACTGGGGTACACCACTATGATCCTCCTACAACACAAGACTCTATGTGATGGGTTCATAAGGGCTCTCCACCACCCGAAGGTGAAGACGCAATTTTCTGCGCAAAAAATGATAACTACAGTTTTCTGCGACGTTGAATGGATTCTTTTAATTATGTATATGCTAAAAGGGAATACAAAAACACAATTAAGAACTTAAAAGACCCAGAAAATTGTTCAAGGAGTAGTCGATGAATGCGGCAAAGCAACAATATCCACCTGATATTCCTGAGCTCGCCCCTGTGACTTATCTCTTTCCAAAGCTAAAAAAACACTAGAGTGGGCGTCGATTTTTATCGAATGACAATATGGAAAACACTTTCCACAATTACCAAAGTTTTTCAAAGGAATAACGTTATTAGGAAAACGTTGGAATAAATGGATTACTTACCTTGAAATATAAAAACAATGTATCCTCTAATTCCCTGTTTCTATTACTAGGCTACGCTCCTATGTAGCTTAATTAAAGCCTAAATCAACGTTTCATCAAATTCCATGCGTCATTATTGTTAAAAAATAAAATACTCACGACAAATAAATTAGAAAAATTACAGAACGTTACGACAACTGCAATCTCTGGCCGGGGTCAGGTAAATCCTTACACTAAAGTTCCTACAGTTAGTGAACACAAATTTCGTTCTGGGCTGCTGGAGTGTTTGTCGGTACATTGCGCCATGCTGATTTTACCCCTAGACTGATGTGACTAAATACGTTGTTTTTTATGTTATTTTTTCTTATACCAGTTCTGTTCGAAGTGACGTGGTTTTGCTAATTCCCATCTTATCATATGGTGTGAATGTTGTGCCAATCCAGATTGTTGATGTTATAGCTGTATTCTCTTTTTTTTTGTTGTTCCTCTATTCATTGACCGTTTTGCTTCTCTTAAT
Organism: Geotrupes spiniger; assembly: GCA_959613385.1. Classification (NCBI taxonomy): domain Eukaryota; kingdom Metazoa; phylum Arthropoda; class Insecta; order Coleoptera; family Geotrupidae; genus Geotrupes; species Geotrupes spiniger. The sequence continues at coordinate 44,875,131 of OY390732.1, forward strand.
ACAATTTCCCATTCCCATTCCCATTCACATGGAACGTTTGTTTTAGTAACTTTAATTGAGTTTTGATTTGTTAGCATTCATGTGCAAGTGTATGTAGCCTTGTAGTGTATATGGTACGTCTCAATTCCAAATGTATGCCCGATTTGTTTGATTTTATTATTTTATACATATTGTTCCTCTATTGTCAGTGTTGGTTTTCCCTTAGTCTCGCATGTGCTGTGGTTTTCATAGGTTCACTTACTCCAATACTCCAATGCCCCAATCTTTGTCTACTCGGCATGGTTTGCATTGCAATTCAAATATGTGCCACTGTGCGTTTTTTGCATACGTTGCCTTCTTTCCTATCCACGTTGATTATCCAGAAATGGGAGTTCACCATCTTGTTCTTCTTTCCTTCTTCTAAATATGTTGAAAAAGATATAGGTAAATTACGTCCCTTGACTTGAATATTGTGATGAATACAGGATCGTGCGAGTTAAGAAAAAGGTTCGTGGGATCTTAGTTTGATGTATGACAAATGTGTCGGACAAGATAAAAATTAAGAAAATTTAAAACAACTATGAAAATATTATAATATATGCTTGGAGACCTATAAGTGTATCTATTGATCAAAAACTGGTATTGTTGTATTGTTAATCATTTTATTTAAATTTTTGCTGCATTTATTACAAGATTCACATCAATATAGGTATTAAAGATACCGTAGTTATTCTTCGAAAGCTTTTCCAATATTTCGTACTCTGCTTACGGATCAGAGTATAAAATGAATTAAATTTAAAAACATTTGTAATATATTATTTTGCAACATATGCATTGTTTACTATCGGGATTCGTTAAATGTGTAAGTCAATAATTTATTTATAAATTGCACACATGTATAATTTAATTTAATAATATGTATGAATTTTAGTAATAATGTGCCGATTTAGAAAAGTCTCTTCTGTCAAATTAATTTCTCAAAATTAAAGTAAAATAGGAATAACGACGTAATCTAAATTCAACATTAATGCAACTTTAATAAAATGAATACAGTCTAGTGCGGAGCTCACACATATAATTAATTTCAGCAGCACATCAATTTATAACCATCCAGTCTCGTTTCCCGATATTCGCCGCTATTTCCTCGAATTGGTTTCCTCTGCGAGGTTATAGCTCAGGGACATCCCGAGCCAGTTAGCACAGTCTTGCACTCTAGAGACAAGACGACAATTCGCCATGATATCGGTCAGATAAACGCAATACATTTTATCTTCCTTTTCTTGAAGCCGCTCGTCGATGGCGTCGCTTCTTTTCGCACCCACTGCGAACCGCGTGATTAGAAAAGGACGCGACGCGTGACGAATGCAAACTCCGGTCAAGTCTCGTCCCGGATTAGTCCGCCGGAGTACCGCTGTGTACTCTTAATGGAGTCAGATTAGCGCATACGGATGTGTTCTGCATGTAAGTGGAGAATGATGTTTGGTTTAACGGGTAAACGACTTGTCCCTGTTTTTGCCCCGTTCCATTATACGTTTTTGTAATATGTGTTAATAATCGGATTTTCGCTGCACTCAAATTAAATCGGACGCTACGTTTAAAACGTTTATAAATACTGCGCCCTCTTTGCCTGACGCGTCTCTGTTGTTTCAAACCGTCGATTTCGAATATGTTTATTCTTGGATTTAAATGTGGTGGTGGCACTGCAGCGTTCGAAAAATAAATTCTAGTTAATCTTATGCTGATGCGACCATAGGATAGAGAAAAGAGAAACAAAGAATTTATTTTAGCAGTGTTTATGGCATTTAACTTGCAAATGTTACGGCTTTATTCAGTGTGTGGCTAAAGTGGGAGTCATCACCTTTGAATATTTTTATTGCGCTGCGCTGGTTTACAGCCGAGGGAGCGGGGTCGCGATTTTTCTGGTTTTTATATTTGCGTCGTCGAATTCTCTAAAATCCTTCTGCTTTATGTGCATTTGCATTAAAATCGGTGCACGCTTACTCAGAAAATATAACTTTTTGCTTTATCCCTGAATATAGAAATACAAATGCATTGTTTCGGCAATAATACAACAGAATTAGGAACATATTCGAAATAAAACTTAATGTGAAAATTGAAAATTAAGGAAGGACCTTATATAGTCCAGGAAAAAATCTAAATGAATCAAAAATAAAATATGTAAAATTCAGGGTATTTCAATCTATTAATTTTAAATGAAATTTTCCCATTGCTATGACGAATAGTAAAATTTTTGAATTGTATATTTTGCATGTTGGAGAAAATTTTGCTATCGCAATTACTTATACTCATATTTCCTTAAAACATTAATATATAAAATCAGAAAAAGTCTTAATTGTATTTACTTATTGTTTAGTTTCTTTATTACCATTTATAATAAAGTAGCGGCTGCCCGGTTCGCGCTGCACCCTCCTTCCTTTATCATCTGACCTAACTTCAAGACGATAATGAATTTTTAATTTAGACCAAGTCTATAACATTCCAATATACATAATTAGTAAATATGCATGTTTTCACGTCGTTTCGTGAAATTTCGTTGTAAAATTGAAGAAATATCAAACGTTTATTTTCCTACATAATCTCCTTGAACGTCGATGCATTTGATCCAACGATGCTCCAAACATTTGATTCCTCTGGAACAAAATTCTTTCGGTTGTTCTTCCAACCAGTCGTTTACGGCCTTCATCACTTCATTATCGTCGTAATATCTGGTGAATATGCGTGATATTTAAACAATTCAAATCATACGTTCAGAATAGCGCTCATGGCAAAATGGCTTTTCTGGACAGGAGCGTTGATGAAACAGAATTCCTCTGCTCAATTTCCCCCGTCTTTTTTCCTTGACATAATCGCACAATCTTGAAATTAAGTTGGCATAGTAGTCCAAAAATTCCTCTGCGTCCCAAAAAATTGTGCCAGCGGAGGCCAAAATAAAAAAAATTCCGGGGTGGCGAATTACCTCGGCGATGCCACTTCATACTATCTTTCTTCGACTCAGGATCGAAGTGGACAAAGTGGAAGTGAACCCACGGTTCCGGATCTGCTTTAAACTTTGCCAAACTGGCTTCAAAATGCAATACTCTTTGATCAGGTGTCAACATTCGTGGGACTCAACGTGCATGCACCTTTTTTAGCCCCAAAATATTTGTTTAAATATTTTCTATAGTACCATAAAAAAATTCGTAATTTCAGCTATCCGGTGAATGGTCAGTCGTCTATCTGTCATTACCATATTGTGTATATGAACATTTTCTTGGGTAGTGACAGACCCTGGTCGTCCAGCACCCTTCCCATGTTCACATGTTTATCACAACCCTTTCTTTTGCAAGTATTTTATAACTGCACGAACCTCTGATTTTTTCATTTTTACTTACTTATACTTTATGTATAAGTATAGGAGTCATGAAAAATTTCGACCTCGAGATTTTAACGGATATACGGGTTTTGAGGTCCCCTGAATTGTTTCTGACTATTTTCGGAATGACGTCTGTGTCTGTGTGTGTGTGTCTGTCTGTGCGCGCTCTAGCGTCCAAACGATTATAGCTAGAGCTCTGAAACTTTAAACTTAATATTTGTATGTAGCAAGGAGGAAAACGTCCTATTTTGAACGCAATCTCTCAACCGGAAGTGATGGTTTACTCTTATCACATTTTTCCATATCTCGAAAACGGTACACGTTACGGAAAAAAATATTCTTACATAAATTATAGATATTGATATTCTAAACAACTTTCATTTGAAAAGTTTTTTCGAAAAACGTAGTATAACTAAATATAAGTAAGTTTCGTGCGGATCACCGCGGATTTTTAGAATTGTTCTAAACTTGTCTACTTAAATTATAAATTACTTGAACAGGTAACAACTGACAAAACTACAATTGAACCAACGTAACAAGAAATAATTAATACTTTAATGTGTCAAATTGATTCAACGTCACTCAACTATAAAAGGGACGCTAAATAATGATCTCCCCTCGTATAATATTCTATCTTTAATTGTTCAATTCATTTTAAAATTGTCTATCCTTGTAATTATGAAATTCGCTGCTTAAATTTCTCCTCGAGTTATTGGGTACTGTACTAGTTCATTTACTAAAAATACATTTTGTGAAGTGAATTGTGTTCCGCAATTATTGATAAGCATCTAATAACCAATTACAGATATACCTTGGTTAACCTTCGATATAGCAAAGCTTCCATTTAACGATTCCGCAATTTCAACCAATTTCTTTGAAAAATAAACTAAACTGATATCGTATATGTTGAAAACGATGAAAGAAAGTCCGATGTGTCGCATTCCTTATGATTAGCCCAATTAATTTTAACAACCATACAAAATAAATTTAAATTAATTAAACTGTGCTCAGACTTGTACAGATATTTCTTTGACAAAATTAATACTTTTAGAAAAAATCCAATATTACATTTTTCCACAAAATTGGCAACACAAATTCAATAAAAAAGTTTTATTAATTATATTATTTCTTAAACAGTTGCTGAATCAAAATTATGCCTCGCTAACCCGCAATTAATTGTGGTGTATATATGTATACATATTTGTAACTGAAATCTCAATGGTGATAAATCAAATAAACCCACCCCATACAGGACAAATACAGGCGTACATACAATTTTATAAACATTACTAATTTATTCTTACATTTTAAGTTATTGTCTAATGTTTATCTATATCATCATGCGGTAACACTTACAATAATGTAATGTAATGTAATTCCAGCAATGTAATGAAACCTATCGGTCGTAGTATTTTAAAAAGGCTCATTTTACCTGCTGATTAATACTATTTGATTATGACTACACTTCCACTATTTCAATGAAAAACTATGCCAAAATAACTTAACTATTAGCATTGACGACCATTTGTGAAACAGGCAAAAGTTTGCTTTATCTATCATTAAATGATCCATCCGATAATACGATTGATAGGAAATATGATGAAATAAACCATCAAAAATTTTTAAACGAGTTACACAGCGAGTTTTGATGTGGCGATGAGAATGGGGAATAAATCAGCAACCTGATAATAAATTTTAACCAACATGATATTTTAAAAAATTAATATTTCATTTATATTCAACTTAAATTCAATTGTTTAGTTATTTATTTTAGTGAAAAATCTGTCTTAAATTTTACGATCGGTAACGAAAAATAAATTTTCTGTAGACCACGCCAGAAAGAAATAACCCAGCGGGCAATTTCACTTAAAGAGCAATAATTATTTCAAAACCCTCGAAAAATAAAAATAAATTCCAACAATGCCGTTTATATTTCGAAGCTAACGGCGCGCTCTCGGTATTTTCATAACTGTGTGCAATAAATAGCACAAGTGAGCGCAGTAACTGTAGCGTATTTTTCAGAAAGTTTGGTCGCCTTGACAAGGCAGTCGCACGCAGTCGACTGCAAGGGTTGTTGTAGCGGGTGGTTGCGACTACGCGGCGTGGGCACGCGAGGGATCCATACATTCGTGCACGTTCGACGGAGCGAGAGAGCGGCAACCGGCAACGTGATGCCAACAGATTAGAAATTCATTTGAATATTTCCTGCGAGAACCGATCCGCCTTTCTGCTACGTTGTGCGCCCCGCGCCGAACAAGACGTCGAAAGTCGCGGTCGTGGAGGAAATTTCGTCCGGCGGATGAAATAAGTAATGGAAAGCGACGGGAAAATGTAAATATTGGAGATAACTGGGAAGGTGATACGTGGCCAGGAAATTGAAGGAAATGCAGATGCGGATAAGTGATGGTAAACTGATTACCGCACCAGCTACTTGGCGAGACGATGGCGCTGTTCAGCAATGAAATTTCCGAAGGGTTCGCGTCGTTTTTATCAGTAATGTACGATGTTTCAACGATTTCAACGAAATGCTCCAATGGAGATATAAGACGTTTGAATTGGCTGAACAGATCAACCAAGATTTTATCCTTTTTCAAAACCATAACGAATCCTTTAAATTGAACTAAATGATTTAGCACACTTAGCTAAGAGACGTGAATCAAGAAGGATACCAGTATATAAATAGACGACACGGATTGTTAGATATGATGCGATTATGCTTAGTCGTGAAGTATTTTATCGTTATTTTTTTCTCTTGTCGTTGTGGGCCTTCGTTTCTTTACAATTTTTTCTCCGTTTTGTTTGTTGGCCTTTTCTAATATGTTATTCCCAGTTCTTGATCCATTTTGTGCGCGGCCTTCCTTGTTCACACCTTCCTATGATTCCTTCAGTTAACACTTGCCTCAAACGTCTCTTTTTTCCATCCTCATTATATACCCGAGCCAATGCATTATCTGTTCCTTCACTGTATACATTAAACATCGATATCTGTACAATTCTCTCAACTCTTCGTTCGTCTTCCTCATCCACTGTTCTTCTACTTTCTTTCGTCCATATACCTCACCTTTTTTCCCATATTTCATATGCTTATTTCTGTCTTCCATTTCACTTGCTCTCTCTACCATTATTCGTCCATTATATTTTAAACTTAGTCCATATCGCTTAAATGCTCATTCCTTCTTTAATGCTGAATACTTTGTCCCTGCTGTTTTTGGCATTGTTTGGTGCCGGTAGTTTTCTTTTGTTGCATCAGTTACTTCTCGCATCAATTATATTATGGCGATAGAATATAGTATGACGTAATTAAGTAAGAAATAAGTTATTGAAAAAACTAGTAAATAGGTTTCGTAAATATTAATGTAACAAAAAAGCGTTTCAATTTTGTAGTATGAATATGGAATGCACACCAGGAGCGAAAATTTCAAGTGCAAGTGGGCAGCGTGTAACGGCCTTGCCGTTGCAAGAATTTACGTAGTTTATTTACTGTGATAATCGATTACATTACAATATAACTTGTTTCGTTGAATAATTGTTGTTGTTCCAATTTGGTGCTTTCCATGTCCTCATGTTGAAAATAGGTTGGAGCTATCCATAATCGCCTCACCATTGCAAACTCCATTAACTTCTTACTTTTCTACCAAATATGGTGATTTGCTGTGCCTTCCAATTGTTGGCATAATTTCTTTTCCCATTTTTGCGATGAAATCCCCCACTTCCCTTATTTGTTTTTGTGCAATGTACATTAACGATGCTGATTTTTCTATAACTACTTTTAAATTTTATCCTTTTTGATGATATCGGAGTAAAATACTTCTGCTTGCCAGATATCTAAATCCATAGTGTCGTCTGTCCCTCCATCACTAGGAAATACTTCCCTACTTCCTAATTGTACTACCTACTGTGGTGTTTCATTACTTCAGTCAGTCTGGTTCATGCAAGTATACGTTTCTATAAAATTGCTAATATTTGCTGATTTTGTTTCCATTTCTTACTTTTTTAACTCTTTCTCCATTTGTACTTTCAATGTGAGATCTTTTTACGTAATTTTCATCCCTTTTCTTCTACATTCTGTTCCATCAATTTCTCACACTTCACTTTACGTTACTTCCAGGTCGTGTGTATTCTCTCAAGTCACCTTCTTTTGATTTATTTTGCATCACATGGTATATTTTCTTTATCGTTTTCTAAATCTATCAAACAAGTTTCATTTTTATTGCGGAAGCTGTTGCGACCTTAGCGGTTGTAATCAGTTTAATAAAAAATACATTCCGAATGGTTTGTGTCCATTGATTTCCATGTTCTCCATGCTATTTTTAATGCCAGTTGGATTTATTGTTTATTCCTTTCTTTCATTTCATTTCTTTAGTTTTCCTTTTACAATTTCTTCATTGCCTCTTATACTCCGTACTTTCGTGATTTGCTGCACTTCGTCCTTATTTCTTTCTATTATGTGTTCATACGATGAAGGGTACGAATATCAAGTGAAACAAAAATCTTCCTTATGTTGTTTTATGTCTTTTTGTCTTTATCAATGCATCCTTGTATATCAATGTTGTCCATTTTGACATTTTAACCATTTCTGCGCTTTTCATAATTTTCGTCTTAAGTACATTTTGTCCATTTTCACCTGTTTATGATTAATATTTCAATGTTTTTGCACTAAGGCAATGTTTTACTTTTCTTTTGCGTTCTAAATATTGTCGTCAGTTTTTTAATTTTTATAATTAAATAACTAAATAAATGTATTTAGAATTTTAGATCATTTTGATTCTTTTAGACTCTTTTCAAATTTTTCGTTGCTATGTAATTAATATTGGCAATATGATTTTTGCATTTTAAACATTTTTTACACTTTTTATGATTAATATTGCGAATTTCAACATTTGCATTTTAGACAATGTTTGTATTTATATTAAATTTTGTTAAATTTTCACATTTTTATCATTAATATAGTAAATTTGAACATGTTTGCATTTTTGCTCCTTTGGCAATTTCAACAATATTTAATATTTTTCACCCATTTTTTATTTTCTTTATGTATTTTAGACAAATTTTCATTTATTGAGATTCATTTTTGCAATTTTCATGTTTTCTTGTATTTTGTATCTTTTATGATTATTATTGACAATTTTTTTTATTGCGTAATATCGATGTTCACATATTTAACGTTTTATCGTAGACTATGTTTGCCTTTTTTAATGTTTATGGTTAATGATGACAATTTTTACATTTTTATGCAATTAAATGTTCCCCTTTGTATGTTATGTCAATGATTAATGTGTCAATGGTCAATTTTAACATTTTTGTATTTAGACAATTTTCGTGTTTTTCAATTTTTCGACAATTATCAATTTTGACATTTTTGCATTTATACCGTTTTAACAATTGTCGAGTTTCTTGAGTTTTAGACAGTTTTATCATTTTTTTTTCATTGTTTATGAGTAGTATTATCAATTTGAAGATTTTTTGCATTTCAGACATTTTTTACACTTTTTAAGAATAAACTAAAATTTTACTTTTTAGACAAATGTGTGCATATAAATAATATTTTTGTAAAATTTTCACATTTGAATAACTAATAATGTATTTTTTATATTTTATTATTTTTTACTCATTTGACTTTCACGATGTTTCAATTATTTTTGTGGATAATATTGCCAATTTTATCTTTTCTTGGTATGTTACAAAATTTTGTGTTTTTAAAAATTGTTTCAGATTAATGTTAACGCTGCTAATTTGGATTTAATTTTGGTATTTGTTGTGAACCTAAAAAATAAAATACACAAACCACAAATTAATAAATTACAAAAATACTACAATTACAAACATACACTACGTTTCAACAGTAATATGTGGTAGTGTTCAGGTCAATCCTAAAATTAAATTGAGTGAGTCAGTTTTAGGATTTCCCTGAAGACGACAATAGATTATACAGTTGCCGAAACGTTGTGTATTTTTGTAATTTTTTTGTATTTTTTCTATAACTTTGCTTTATGCATTTAAAATTTTGGTTTCGCAATAAAAACGGATTCAAGTCAAACTCGGTTTTAATTATAAAATTCCGTTTTCCACCTTCAACCAGAAGTTAATGTTAACGATTCTGATATTTTAAACAACTTTTTTATTTTTCACATTCTTTTAACGTTGACGTCAACTTCTCACTCCGATATTTCAAACGTCACAATTATTTTTCCAATTATAAATTACTAGCTTTTATCTTGCAGTTATTTTGCCAACCTCACTTGTTTATATACTTGTGTATATATATTTCGCATATTTTGTCCCACAGTAATTCACTCACTCGTACCAAAATGAATTTGTTTTCACTGCAGCTAATCATGAATTTAATGGAGGGGAAAATAAAACTCTCATTAACGCGACAAAAATAAACAAATATTTATTATGTAAAATTCAAAAATTGATAATTCTCCACGAAACTATTGAATTTTATAATTTTATGACGACGTCGTGTAAATAAATCTCAAAAAAATAATAACGTAATCACTTGAATATAAAAATTACTAATCATGAATAATACTTTTGTTCATGTCACGAAACAATCACCAAATTACAAAATAAATTCTCACACGAAAACTCCGAATTAAATCCCAAGTTCCATTCCATTTCAAGTCGATAATAAAGCTGACATAAAATGCGAAATTCAAACGGTTTCTGTACGGAATATCGTGACAACGCATACTGAAACCGAAGTGGCCCATAATACCATACAACATTATCGTCCCTTCTTTGTTTCCTTATTTCATATTTAATATCAAAATGAGATTGACAAGTCCCTATAAGCCCCGCACATTATAAGAAATGTCATTTAGCGGAATTGACTCCCCACAATGGAAGGCTATAATAAACATCGCGTAAATTGCAGACAATTTTGAGACAAAGCGAGACAGTTTTGTTAATAACACGGTCACCGAATAAATAACGCGGTTTCGTTCACACCGAGCTAACTTTAAATGAAATGCAAACAAAGGTCGTAAACTCGTATATTTTGTACGTATTTAATAGTTTGCGCTTTTCGACGTAATTAGCATTTTTGTCGTCGTTTCGAAAAAAATGTAAGTGTAAATCGCAGTGTTAAATAACTGGTCTAATATTGTCAAGAAACCGCAAGTTACGTGCAGTGAACTGTACCGAGCAAGCCCAGGCGGTGGAACTGGAGTAATGGACCCCCAATGCGAATCAATTCAGTGTCTGATTGTTTCCAGACGAAGCTGTTTAATGGGATAGAGGAATCCGCGACTGCACCAGACACACCGCAGTTATAGTAAATAACTAGATAATTGAATATTTCATAAATATAATTAGAGACGACTCCTACGAATATTGATTTCAAATGTTGCGAGTTATTCGGAAATTGATTTACATAAAATACAAAGGCGGCATTCTTAAAATAATTTTAATTTTAACTTCACGACGTTGAAGTATATTTGTATATTTTTTCTGAAATGGTAGACACTTTTTTATAGAACAAACACATATCATTTGCGAAATCGACTAGCATATCGAAATGTTATGAAATGTTATTTAAAAGCAATAAAATAAATAATGCGATAGAAAAACGTAAGAATGAGAACTTCGGTTATATGGTGTGTTACAATTAGCAACCAATAGATGACAACGGAACATGACAATGAAACAAAATGCGAGAAAATATCACAAACTAAAATAAATCTGAATAAAAACAATTCAGAAAATAAATTATTGGCGTTTAATCTAAATAATAAATAATTTAAACTAAATACAGACTAATTAACTAAATAATTCGTTGTTTTATGTGATGATATTAAAACCAACGTTCTGAAACAATAAAAATGTAAACGCAAGGGTCCAGTCGGTCTGGAAATTCAAGATAGTATGGTAATTAAACTGAACGCTCCCCTAATTACAACCTAGAAAATGTCTCGTAAGTATGTCATCACCATCACTGGTGTATTCAACAATTGTGTAGCAAAAATCTTTGCATTTGCTTGTTTTATTCATACCATTATGTATGTTGAGTTGCCGTCCATATCAGTATATTAAACCCCGGCACCGATTGTCTTCGCAGTGTGCATTGCTTCAATAGCTTTCTATGGCAGCCCATAAGCATAAGAGGATTAAATTGGGTGTCACTCGCGTCTTCACTGAGTTGAATTCAAACAACCCAACTATTTAACTAAGTTGCTGTTACTTTTATATTTGCTTCGTACGATTTTCTAATTTTAATGCCATCACAGTTAATACCACCGTTAAATAATTTAAAAAATCTTCAACACAATGTCGAAATTAAACAGAGTACGTATCTTTCAGTGCAATTTCGAGTGAAATTTAACATAAATACGTCGTCGCCAGCCGATATATTCAACAAACTTGTAGTCTTCGACTATATTTGCATCATGCATATGTTTGGCTGATACTGTGTATGTTGATTTGCTGTCCTAATTAATATATTAAACCGCCGAAGGATCATCGCAATGTTTAAGAAGAATAAATCATGCTAGCGAAAATGGAAAAATTTCAACGTTGTTAATAATGTCAATATTATCTAAAATACGAAAAGTCAATAAATCAACATTAACAAAAATTCTCAAAAATTGCAAAACTGTATGAAACGCAAAATAAAAATTACAAAGAAGAAAATGTGTCGAGAATGTGAAAATTTCGAAATTGTAATTAATGACAGAATATTAGACAAAACGTTAGGGGGTGACGAATTGTCAAAACATCAAACGAGGTTAAAAACACCAATATTGTGCAATATACGAAAAATGTCAAACTTGTTAGATCATTGTAGAAAACAAAATTGTCTAAAACGGAAAAATCATCAAGACTATTGCGTTGACTTGGAAAAATTTCAAAATTGGCTAAAGCTAAAATTTAGAAATACGCCAGGGTTGTCAAAATTGTTGAATATGTGATTTTGTAAAATTGATGGCCATAGGTGGATTTTGTTGATCAAATCTTCGTTTTTCCAAATGTTCGAGTCTTCGAGGATTTTGACACTGCACAACAACGCAAAGCTCAAAATCATTTTTATAACTTAGACTGTTAGACTGTTGTTATAATACATTTAAACCCAAATCTTTTTTTTGTAAATATTTTTTATGCAATTAATTCTGTGGTATTTTCATTGCACCAACTATACTTCTACGAACATAACTGATATTATTTTGTAGGTATTTTCAGATAATTTATTATGAAAGGAATTGCGCGATATTATTCCAGATATTTCGCCGAAAATGCGCGAGTATAATTTCCCCTTAAGTGGTAACAGTAACCACTACATAAAATACCTGTTGATTAATGCCGAAATCAAAGAGAAAGGCGATAAAAAGCGAGTCTTTTGAAGATACATTACGGGACGATCCGCCAACGCCAACCCTTATAAAAAGAGTCCGGAAAATCCGATTCCAAAGGGTGTCAACTACACAAACACTTGATTCACTCCAATCTTGCCGTCATTTTGTCGGCTCATCATTTAACTGAAGACCGCCGTCGTTTTGATCTCGTACTAATTTATTTTTAGATTACGGCGGCGTAAGATGATAACGCTTCCGATGGATCGATTGGTTACAAAACTGCGCGCCTAGTAAACAATTTTCAATGGCATAAGTTGATGAAACTAATTATGTTTTTAGAAATGAATTAAAATTTACTATTTTACTATTTCCGTTCGTCAAAACTTTGGACGCTTCCTGTTTATTTAATATTCATATTCGCCGTAATTTAACTTATTTCTCACACCCGTTTTCCATTCATGTGCCAGAAGTCTCGAGACAGTGGCTTTTTACGGCACCTTAATTAAATCCCTTTCTGACATCTACCGCGCTGTTGTCACCGCTCCAAACGGAGAGATTTCTACGTGATGCGGTTTCCAAAGTGCAAATTGCCCTCCAGAATCCTCGTACCATTTCAAATTATTTATTTCATTTTAACCTACTTGTCGGTAATCTCCGACTTTGCTTTAAAAGTCACAAATCAAAACTTGTTAATTCTTCCGTTATTATAATTTACGTTATTAAAATTGTGTTTTTTTTAGTGATGTTCGTTCGCGCACAGTAAGTGACGTAATTGATGCAAATTGTTTTTCAAACTTAAAAAATCTATGACGCTCATATTTAGAACTTAAAAAGTATGTAAAATAAACAACTAAATAAATGGAACCTACAAAATCTAAATCAAAATGAATTTGAATATAAATATAAATACGTAAATTATGTGTTTATACTAAATGAACAATTTTGTTTGGCATCTTCAAGTTTGTAAATCCAGAGTACAAACTCAATTCAAAAATCCTACGAAAGTACATCAACAGTAGTGTTATATCACAGTGCTGCTCGGTATATACATGTTTACAGAATTACAGGTGTATTTCATTGAACCTGCACCAAACCTGTCCTATGGAGTCCAATAGTATTTTAAACTATTAAAAAGTAATTGTGACACCTGTATACCATTATATAGGTTCAGTTAAATCAGTAATATTTTCTGCATATTTTGGGACTTATCGAATGGCAATTTTTGTCCTATTTATTACACATAACATATGTCCAACCTATCGATTTTTTATAATTCCACTTATAATATGTATTTAACATTCAGCTTTTTTTTATAATATCATCTATTTTTAAATAACGCAACTGAAACTACTCAACAAATTGCCCCCAACATCACAACTTGCACCTTGACACTTTATATTTCATATTTTATATATTTTTGAATTTTTGTTTCATTTTGGATTTTGTTTTAATTATATTATATATTATATATTAACAGGGCTTAAACTTTTAACAAAGTTTTATTCACACAACGATGGTCATTAAAGTGAACAAATATGAAATGCATTAATTATAATTTAATTTATTATATTAAGTTAATTTATGAAAGTGGAAAAGCGAATTTCAATTAAATTGTATTTTAAATATATTATTTTACTCTAATGTCACATCAAATTTAACTGACTTAAGTTTTTCATTTAATAACATGTCATGGGTTTAAATTTGTTTTGTGAAACAATTCTTGTTATTTATATATTGAGTTTTGTAATAATTATACCTACCCACTTTGGGGAACACTATATTATGTGCCATAAAAAGTAGTATAAGTAAAATATTTTATAAAGAAATTTTACCTAGTTAAAAAAGGAGAAAATAGACAAAATATAATAAACTGATTAAAGATTCTATGACTTTGCTCTCCACGTCTTCTTACCTCACCTTTGGGTTTTTTCCCGTATCCCTATAGGGTAAACAAGTAAAGTATAATTAGCTATTAGTTTAAACAAGTAAAAATAAAATAATTGGACGTACCAAAGCGAATAGCAACTTGAAAACAACGCATAGAACAAAAAGGAAGAATCAGGATAAAAGTGTGGTTCAATTTGGTCACAAATAAATAAATAATCAATCATTTGTTATATACGATTATATACGAATACACAAAGAAATTACTGCGTTCATTAATACAATAAATTGACAAGTTTACATTTATAAGGGAATAAATTTATGAAGTTAATTGGTTAATTTTTGGTCCAGTGGTGAGCTAAAAAATATTTCTATTGTTAGAGTGTTCTTCGGTCGGATGATTCATTGGAAATTATAGTTCACCCCGACCACAAGCTGAAATGATTACGAAACAATATATATTACACAGCGACCCAGCATCCACTGCTTTCTCTTTACAAATCTGCTCAATGTTCATAGCAATTTTTGTGTGTAACATTACTCGATCGATGAACTAAATTGTACATTTTCTGTAATTTTTGACATGATATATGACTATTTGACGACCTATGGACCAATATAATTGAAGTTTGTTTAGTTTGCAATTTTTACTCCTCTTTCATTGTTATATTTGTATATTTTATGCATGACATCAAAATATTTAAAATGTATTTAAATGGCTTTTATGATTGTCATGGTTAAAACCGACAATGTTAGATGTGCTCGACTTACACTAAAACCTCAAACAGATACTCTAAGTAAACATTAATCAATTTAATTTGCAATAACTTTCTATGGTGTCAACTCAAAACGTGTTTAAAATTTATTACTCAGATTTTATATTTTAAACAGTTTTATATACATGCTTTTTATTCAAGGATAAATTGCCTAGAGTAATGACGTCCACGACCCAGTATCATTCACTTTACTGGTGAGTTCTCCAGCTTGACATTCACTGATAAGTGTCAAGTCTCTCGTATTTTACGACCTCCTTCGGATAGTTTTATTACTGAATGCTTTTAAATGTTACGCGTGTCTTCACAACATTAAATGATTTATGGTCACATGTGTTAAGGGCGGATTCCACAAAAAGCGGTAAAAATGCATAGATTTAATTATTTGTGTGTTTTTTAAACGCTCACGAATGGTTTGTTAATACCCGATCTATGCTATTCCAGCAAACTCGCTTATAGTTTGCTATAAAACGGATTTGAAAACTTAGGTCGCTATTCTTACACAGTTATGGCCTTACATTGCAAGAAATTGTAAATGAATAAACCACATACATTTATGTGCATCAAGTTTGAATGTGGTGGAAGACGAACATAACCCAACCCGATCCACATATATTTGATGAGGTTTTAATGAAACGTAACTTCCTCAAGCATCTTGGAAAACACCAAACGAGAAACTAATAATACACCAGATAGCATAGCTTTCAACTTGTTTACAATTAAAGACAACCCAACATAAAGATGAAGTAACAATTCCAAAAGTAATGTTAAAACAGCTAATTATTCACAAATCTTTCACGGAGTTGCTCAAACAGTATTTTGGACCCACTTTGCTCTGGTTATTCACATCCGATTTTCTAACAACAGCAAACGCTGTTCCTGGATCGTTTGTTAAGAGCGCACATATCCAGTAATACCAACAGCATATCTTCAGGATCGCCCAACTTCAATTCAAGAGTATGTTGAAAATGGAGGAATTCATATCGGAGTACATGACCACATTATGACTAATCAGTGTCTTCATCATCATCAATAATATAAAAATACCTGTGTGTAAAATGGTCTAGTTACCTATGAATATAATATGATAAAAATGTTGACATAGCATTGTCGATATATTGTGAAAAAAAATGTAGTAGTGGGTGAAAATTAGCTTACAATATTTTACTTTCCCAAGCAAACCGACCAACAAGTTATGTTAATAATTTATAAAAACAGCCTTGATATTCAACGAACTTTGTTACTGTATAATTCCATAATAAAGCATATTTTAAAGCCCGTTTGATAAAGCCCACTTTGACTTTGAATGTGGCAGCAAATTGACACAGTTCCATAAAACCCTATCTTGGTATCAAATTCATCAACAATGTCTTGCATAATAAATTGGACACGAACTCACCCGTGCAATATCCCCTGATAAGCCAAGCAGAAAATTAAAACGACATCGAACGAAATCTATAAAATCTGTAGGAGAATAATTGATAAACAATGACGAAATCTGTAAACAAGATTTGAGGGACAATTTTATTTATTTTTAGAAACGTTGTTTACTGCAAGCCAACTTTCTCTCATGTCAAAATTATTTCAACTTAAAATACATATGGTATTTTATGAGAAAAATAGATAATAAACTAAATGTTCATTAATAATAAAATAAACATTCATTTAAAAACTTGCATTTATAATGTTTATAACATTTATATGTGAATAGTACGGATGCAGGTCCGGTAAGTAGAAACCTTATCGTGTATGAAGAACAACTTCCTATCCCTATAACTATAATTTTATTACTAATGAAAATGCATGAAATTAATAACATGCACTGAAAACGTCAGTTTCGTACAATTTGTACATTTCCGGTCAGTTGTTTATAAATTTATTACTTTATTTGTTATTATTACAGCTAAGAATAAATAAGTTTATACAATTAATATCTTGCTTCCAATTATAGAAATAAGTCTATTACAAGTATATTTTCGGATGTTAAACGAAAAAATCAGTCAAAGTAAATCCAGTTCTTATATTCCATTTTGATTAAGAACAAACTTTCATTTACAAATTAATAAATTTGCCTGCAATTGTTACGATTCCATCAGAAAAAATCCGCGGTGGTCCGCACTTATACTCGGTTATACTACGTTTTTCGAAAAAACTTTTCAAGTGAAAGTTGTTTAAAATATCAATATCTATAATTTATATAAGAATATTTTTTCCGTAACGTGTACCGTTTTCGAGATATGGAAAAAGGTGATAAGAGTAAACCATCACGTTGAGTGATTGCGGTCAAAATAGGACGTGTTCCTCCTTGCTACATACAAATGTTAAATTTAAAGTTTCAGAGCTCTAGCTATAATCGTTTAGACGCTAGAGCGCGCACAGACACACAGACACACAGGCACACACACACACACAGACACACAGACGTCATTCCGAAAATAGTCAGAAACGATTCAGGGGACCTCAAAACGCGTATATCCGTTAAAATCTCGAGGTCGAAATTTTTCATGATTCCTATACTTACTTATACATAAAGTATAAGTAAGTAAAAATAATAATGAAGAATCTACATTTTAAAATGCAATATGTAAATTGCGTTTGCAAGATACACACATATTTCTATTACCATCACAGCGAATGCAGGCGTTTTTAATTCAAATGTGAATATTACGAAGTCGAGTCAGTTAAGCTAGTGATAAGTGAAAATTCATTCAACGCCGTTAGTGCTATAATTTTATTTCGATTATTGTTCACGTATACTTTTAACGAAAATTACAGCGGTCTACTTCGGCCCTGTAACTAGTTGACAGTCGTCGGCATCAAAAGACCGCTTTGTTGAAAATAAATTTCAGCGAATGTTAAGAGGTGATATCGACTGTTTCGCCCTCTAGGGCTCATGCATCAAGTCATGCAAGCAATAGTAACGAAATGTTTATGTGTGAGTATTAATGCCATCTAAACGTCAAGGCCGCCCACATTCGTGTTACTACGTAATTACAGAAGTCTGCTTAGGCCGACTAAGTAGGTACTGTCCAGACTTGTGATGATACATCAGACTGTGCAAACTTGTGATGGAGCAAATGTGTGAGTTGACCTGACGAGCCTTAGAACTCCGTCGTCACATTTGTTGAAATTTATTTTCAAATATTCTTTTGCTTTTGATTACTTTCACCTAAATAGATATTGTGCGTTGCATCGCGATTAAAAAAAACAATATGGAACATGACACAAAACTATTAGTAATGGTATTACATTTTCTAACCAATTCTATTTAAACGGTGCAATTCTCGCATGATTTTTTAGCTTAAGAAGTACCGCAAGACATCCACCAACATACTCGTCCAAATACCTATTTCTAGTAACTAACCCACATAAAAATAAAAGCAGCAGTAATAAATTTTGCGGTACTGATTTTTCACACCTCGAAATCCGCGGTGATTTCGCGACCGCAAAGTTGAAATATGCGCGCGACGCCGCCTACGCCGCTAAGCCTACTACATTTTCGCACTGTCTATCTTGTGTACACGCATAAAGGGGTAGAAAATCTTAAATTATCACTCGTAACCCTTTTACGGCCTATTGGGGGGCAATAAAAGCGACTTTAAGTGCCCTTGATAAGTGCTTCTCGCATGGGCTCGCGTTCTGTTTAAAAATTCAGCGAACGTCTAGAATATAAAAAAGATTCGAGATTCCGAGATCAATTTACTTCGCCCCGATCATCTCCGAGGTCCAATCACGTCCAAAGTAATACGATTAAGATAGATGTTCTTTTCATTCTAGTTACCGTCGACTGTTTGCGGTAGTCGATATAATTTGTCTTTCGGGTTCGATCCATTTGATGCGAATATTTAAGTGAACGTGAAGGTCGTAAATAAACATTTGAGAGTAATCTCGTACTGATATCGTAAATGTTGCTGCGAGTACAATCTTATCGAAATGAAAATTATTTTTGTACGGTTTCTACTGCTATATTAACTATGTTATACAATGTTGGTATTTATTGGTAATTTTAATCGTAAAAATAGACGAATTAATTAAAGTCGTTAAATTTCAATAAAATAATTACTCGCGATTAACGCCTCGAAATCCACGTCCCTTTTTCAATGCGGTTGTATAACTTTGCGTGTACCACATTAGACCGGCGGAACATTTCCGTCGCGCACATAAAAGGCATAATTCCGACTGTTACACAACAGACTGCTATTCCTAACAATTCATTGGATCGGAGGACGGGGGAATTCATAGAGTCAAGAAATTTGCTCGCATTGAACTGGTCAACACTTGCAAGGTTTGCCGGCTACAAGTGCCCGCTTTGTAGCCGGTGACGGCTGCAGACGCTGGTTTCCAATATGAATTGAGTAACACCTGCAAACTTTGACCGCCTGAATGCAGCCGCAGCACAATGGACCCACTACACAGAGGACTATGCTGGACTTCATCAATACCTACATGATTTCAATATGTTGGGCGCGCAAATAAGATATTGCGAACGTCAACTCAGTTTGATTGGAAATAACTTTCTATGGTGTCTACACGAACGAGATTACGAACATGCACAGTGTGTTGTGCAGACAGATGCGAAACTAAGTTTCTATGCATAATTTTCACGGGTAAAATTAAAATGCGGGCAACGATTATTAACGTTAATATTAACTACAATAACATACACGTAAAGCTTAAGGTTAAATTTGTTACAGATCAAAATTATTATCGTTGAATTATGTGTTGTTAAAATACATAAATAATTTTGCATACATTTAATTATCAAATTACATAATCATGTACAAGAAAAGAAGAAAATCCTTACAGCATTATCAACGATACAACAAAATATTTGGTTTACGTGATCACCATTTTTCATTGCACGACGACATTTTTCGGATTGTTAACTGCAACCAGTTGGAAAAACCGAAAATATTAATTCAATTAAAATATATTGAAATCTATTTGCAACGGCTGCCAGAACGTAAAATATTTTGGAAAATAAAATTGAGAGAAATAACAACATTCAAATTTCTAATGACTCATTGTGCATTTAAAATCGTACATGTTTTATAGATTATTTCGATCACTAATGGCCGGGATATAGAAATAACATTTTCTCTCTTCAAAAATTTGCTAACTTAGAAATTAATAATAATTAATGAAAAATCCTGTGCACCCCAATATACCAACACGGAGGGAAAACAGGATATGAAGAAGTACAACGACGAAGTAGCCAAGGCATGTGGTCAAATGATATATATGATGCCAGAGGTTAAGAAAATAAGACCGAAAAATGCAGAGCTGAGAAGACGCGAGAGAATGAAGAGAAAAAGATAAGAAGAAAGGAAAAAGTAGAATATATGGACAAAAAAGAGAGAAGAAATAACGTTGTTTGGTCCCGTTTGCACATGCAGATATATTTTTAAGTTGATAATTTTAGGCCACACAAAAACACTGTGTTGTGTTAATTTTAAGTTAGCGAGAAGATGTAAATCACATCGCATTTCGACACATTTGTGGCAGCCAAGTCCCCTTGTTGCACCGGATTTCTTCGACATTTTAATCTAAATCCTAGTTCTGCCGGAAAATTAACTCGTAAATGTATGTTTTCGAAGACATTTTGCGCACTTGAATATTAAAGCATTTTGTAAGATAAAGTACTCGAAGATTGTCCCGAATAACTTAAATCATTTTAAAACGGGTATGTTTTGCAATTTCTATAGGGTCATTTGGTGCCTTTCTCGGAAACACTTTCAAAGTGCTACTTTAGTCAAGCGTAACAACAACAAACCAAAGTAACGACAAAAATCATCCTACCACCACTTCAAATAGCCACCGTCAACCGGAATGATCAATGCTAAACTTCATCCCCGCAGAGAAGTAGTTCCCATTTAAGGAAATGCTTTTTCATGTAAGTAGTTTATCAAAACTTGTCAGTAACGGATCAAGTAGTTAATGACAATTCATCAGTAACAGAACAAGTAGTTAAAACTCGTCAGTAACAGAAGAAGTAGTGTATCAAAGCTCATCAGTATCAGAACAAGTAGTGCATCAGAACGAGTGATTTATCGAAACTCATCAGTAACAGAACAGGTAGTAGATCCGAACTCGTCGTCAGTACAAGAACAAGTAGTTTATCACACTCGCCAGTAACAGAACAAAGCAGTTTATCAGAATTCATCACTAAAAGTAGTTTATCAAAACTCGTCAATAAGAGAACTCATCAGTAGAACTCGTCATGAGTAACAGAACGAGTAGTTTATTAAAACTCGTCAGTAACGTCGTCAGTTGCGAAAACAAACGTATTAATAATAAGATTGGCGTGGAAATGGAGAAGAGAAACAGAAAGTCGCAGAGTGGCTCAGCAAAGAAATACAATTCGAGACGGAAATTTACGAGGCTATTAATGTGAAGCCTAGGTCTAAAGTTAGACAAATAACGTTAGTAAAAATTATGTCAAGATGGTCAACGTAATTATTAATAAGGCCAATTTAGGATGACATTGGTACAGAAAGTGTACATGGTGATAAAAAGTAAGATAGTTGCATAGGGGAATATATAAATACGTAAAAAAGACTCATGGAACGGGGAACATGGAGATGAGAAGAGGAGGAAGTGAGGAAGGAAGAAATTCGTGAAGGGATTAATATATATTCTGAAATGTAGCAGACCCTATGCAATTGATACAGGGGTGAAGAGCACATGGCGATATGAAGAACTATTTAAAACATTTCATTTGGAAGGACTAACTGGCACATGGATGGATGCAATAACATGGAGGAATAAAATGGGAACATGTCCAAGGGATCGCGATGGATGTACATTCGAGGGAAGGGTAAAAGGTGGTATAATAACAGGCATAAGGGAGAGATGCGTGGAACAAGTCAGGGGGGGAGTAACCGTTCAGAGAATGCACATTAAAGGACTATTATCTATTTGTACCCGCGTCCTTAGAGAGGAGCAAATGCCTCCACCCCATCTAGTAAAAAGTTGCGTGTATGTAATTTAATATTAATTTACTTATTAGGTCATGAGTTTTAGCTTTTAAAGTGAAATTATTTAATTTGGAATCTTGGGGTTAATTAATTAATTCATTGATTTTTAATAAAATATCTCATTATCCTAGGTTTTGCCTATATACAATTTTTTTGCATTATGTTAATCGGACATTCTATATCAACATTGCAAATACTAGTTGTAATATAGCAATTGCTGAAAGTGGACAGTACTGTCAAATTTGTAGTAACGCCCAGCTGCAAATATTCATTTCATTATTTCTGTAAAAGTTTTTGTTAATATTATAAACTGTAAATATTATTTGAAAGTAGATATCAATTTTAATTAGATATCATTTTTGTTGCTTGTTTGCGCTACGTGTGCGAAGGAACTGCGTGTACTAGACTCATGGCAAGTTGTAAGTTCGACGAGAATTTCGAGTACGTCCCTCGCTCACGTATTTTACGCCAATGATGTGGCTTGTTGTAGAATAAACTCCTTTTAACTTTGCACGCTATTTATTTACCACTATTTACAATTTACAATTATTTCATAATTACAGTTGGCACTGTGTGCGCCTGTTTGATAATTGATTAATGCTCAAGTGAATAACACTGTTGTGTTACTACTTAAGTTGCCTTGAATAATGATGTTACTTCCACTGTTGTCTCTTATTGTGTAACTGTCTGTTTAGGGGCGAAAACGTTCTCTAAATATTAAAGTTCGTTTGTGCCATTAGTGGGAATGAAATGCCCCCGCTTTGATGTAAGACGAAGAACTCGTGGTGATTGGTCAGTAGAATGAATTTAATTCTGTGAAGGAAAGGGAGGTTTGGCCGACATTTGGTTCACGGTTTCTAAACGGATTAATCTAAAATCCCGAGAACCATATAATAATTTAAATGGCCAAGAAAGTTCGGTAATTGTTTATTACAACCGCATTGTGATAAATGTAGCAGTCATAAAATGACGGATTTTGTGAAAGGGGAATTCTGGCCTAAAAATTTTTGTGTTTTAAATATGGGGAAAATAACTAATAACATGTTCGACCGGACCCTTAGCGGCGCATCTGCCGAACCATCTATACCTGGACAGCCATTAATTTGGGGCTAATTGTTTGCAAAATACGTGTCTAAACGAAATAATTGTCGCGAATATTTTGCACTGAATTGCGCGGATCCAAATTGACTTGTTTAAATGTTAATATGTACATATGTGGGACCGAACACTGCTAATACTAAAGAATAAGTTGACTTATTCGCTAGAATTTATAATACATCAGTCCTCCTAAGGCTTCCTTTTAGAATTACTCAGAGCTGCTAATCGCTACTATTATGGGGATGATTATGATATACAAACTGCTAGTCAAAAACGACGACTTATTGGAAGTTTGGTTGAATGAAAGGATGAAAGTAAAAGTTCAGGCCTTGATTATTATTTAAAGAATATAGCAAAAAAAGTTTGATCAAATCGTTGATGATCTTACATGGTGATAAATTTACTAAACAATAACTAATATATTAAAATATGTACATATATTAATATTTCCAGACACGGTTCCAGGGTCCAATGAATTGCTGTCAGATAATATTTCATACAAAAAAACAAGTGTCCTTTTGTATAATTACCTATTAGTTATTGAAAATGCGTCTTGTCAAATATGACAGAAAAATGTAAAATTTACAAAAGATGGACTAATCTTACACCTCAATGGTGTAGTGAACATTAATTAAAACAGGTCCATGAAGACTAACTGGTTGATCGCTAGACAATATTGTTTCTGGGTTATTAACCTTCTTCAGTGTTCTGTTGTCAGTTGTTCGTTAGGAGTGATTGGCTCGCGCCAAGAAAAAGTTTTGATGGCCACTACATGTAAAGGTATTTCAACAACTAAGGTTCTTGGTAATCGCTACTGACGGAGGGTAATTATCCAGAAACAATATTGTCTAGCGATCCACCAGTTAGTCTTCATGGACCTGTTTTAATTAATGTTCACTGCACCATTGAGGTGTAAGATTAGTCCATCTTTCGTGTATTAGTTATTGTAATATCAATAACTAACATATACATCGCATGTTCATATCATACTAATTATTAATCATTCAATTGAAATTGGCATTGTGCGTTGCGTAGCAACGTAAATTTACCAAGATTTCAATTTAATTATGTCCAAGATTCAATTTTTATTTTAATTAGTGTTTATATAGAGTGTTTAAAGTCGTATATATGTTCACGATTTTGTAGAACATTTATTTAAGTACCAGAAATTGAAAGATTACAGACTTGATGTTTACAACATTCGAAAGAGAAAAAAAATAAAATTGCGGATTTTCCGTGAAGTATTCTTAAATTGAAGTCATTAATAACGCAAGTCAATTAAGAGTTTTATGGCCAGAACTATTCCCCGACCTGAGAGAGAGTCAAGTTAAGGTATTCTAAGGCCGCAAATTCTGAGGGTCGTTATGCATGCACGAGTGACGGTAATCAGGGCCGGTGCAATCTGAGGCGAACAGTGTTTTATTGCTCGTTTTCGGCTCATGAATTAGTAAAAGAAAGCAGACGGCCCCGTTCGATAACGCCGAAAAATAATTAATCACTTTCGCGATTTTTTCGCGGGCGGTCTTCGAGAGGGGGCGCTAAATCGAACCCGGGGCTGCGCTCCGGGCGTCGCACACATAAAGTAAAATTCGGCGCAGACGGTTAATTGGGCGAAGCGAAAGGTGCATTGAGCAAAGTCAAACAACGGAATCGGACGATTTCGGGCTCGGATTAATAAAGCCGCATAGACGGCCGTATTTAAAGTAGACTGCGCCCAACTATATTTATATAGTTTAAGAGCTTGGTTTCCGGGCAAGTCCGGTGGTCCTAATTAGCTCGTTGTAGTTTCACAACTGTTCCGCCGGTTAACTTCACAAGTGCGTGCATGTATATAATAATTCTCGGATTGATGGATGCAATATTGCTGACTAATCTTAATTGCACGTATCTTAATAACAACGAGGTAAATGGAGATATAATGCTTCATAAACTTAAAGGAGTTAAGTCAGTAGCCTGGAATTGTAAATCTAAATGTACGTAGTAAACTAATTAAGCTGCAAATATTACCTCTTTGCTTACGTAAATATTTTTCCTATACCTGCAATAAAATACGTATCAACGATAGATAGTCCATGTATTATGTTAATTAATCAAGAGATTTGTAGGAAAGGGTTTCATGAATTTGTAATTTCTTTGATATTTATTGAAACCAGTTGTTAATTCCCTTGAGAGAACGCACGACGTTTTGTGTACTTGGTGAATAAGTGATAGAACTTAAGTGTGTGCGTCAGAATTCTTTTTCTTAATCATCTTCTTCTGGTTCCTCAATTTCTTCTGTACCCTCTATACACTACATTCAACCCTATCTTCTCAATGCTTTTCTTCACATTACTTACAATCCTCCGTTCATATGTCCAAGTGGCATTGCACATTATATATGCCATAATTTTGTAGACATTTTTTTAAAGTTCACTAATCTTTGTCATCTTTGTGTTTTTCATTGTACTCTTTACCTAACCAAACTTAATCCAAATGCAGTTTCCCATTCCTTCCACGTCTATGCACACTAAGTGATTTCAATTCAGAAACACTAAAGTATCAATAAAGATACTAGTCTACTATTTTCTGCGTATTTCATTTTCAGATGTTCATTAACTTGACAGTAAATATGTTTCAACTATATTAGTAAGGACGGAATCTTTCAAAATGACTTTAAGCAAGTAATTAATTATTAAGAAGCAATTTGAAACTTTTAACAATTTCCTTTAAGTGCATTTGGAGAATCAATAATTAAAGTCATTAATTAAAATCCAACAAGTCATGTTTACAAAACTTGATTTGTACAAATTGCTTACAGAATAAGCAACAAATAATTGGGATTTATGTTGGCTGTCGAAGATATACATTTACTAGTATACGCTAAACGTTCCAGTCGACACTGTTACAGTTTTTCTAATTACTACGTTTTATATTATATTATATTATTACACGTATTATGAAATAACAATTGTATTAAGTGAAGAGTCATTTCAGTTGAACTGGTTTTAGGGATGTTTCACTTTTAATTTTATTTTGCCTTGTCAGCGGAATAGTGTAGTGAAACCGGGTAATAAACAGTCGTGTTAAAATATTCGTTTATTGTGGTTGAATACATAGTCACCGTGTTGACATAATTAACTTGTTGATCAAGCAAGGACGTGAACAATGTCAGCACGCGATTCAATGACCAAGCATCGTCGTCACGGTCGGCACTGACCTTACTTCGCTCGCTTCGTGAAATAAGGTCAATTTACTACTAATATGATGCCATCACCATACGAACTCTTTTGAACTTTTTGTTTAAAATGCTACTGTTGAGATCTATAGTTTCCCCATCTCATTATTAATTCCAACTTTTCTTTGTTCCGATATACAGCGTGTTCCACTTTTTAATCCTATTTTAGTAATTTTTTTTTCAAACGTAATATAATTATTGCTCAAATAGAGCAATAATTGTATTACGGTTTCTTATTTTGGCAGTAATTAACTGCCAAAAAACAATTGTCTTCTTTAAGTGCAAAGCACCCTGTGATGAAATATATGGCAAAAATCACTTGATTTTTTTATCGAAAAATTATGGTAGTAATAGTTGTTAAGAATTGCCCAAAAACCCTAAATCTAAAAATTTCATGAAAATTAAAAGTCGTAAATATTTTGCATTTTTCATTTTGCAATTTAACCTTCCGTGACTGGCGCGCGGACTCACACTCCGCAACCGAATGTTATCCGGATTTATTTCAATATTACCTACCCTAGACACCCCTCACCTTCGGTATTCCTCTAGCATGTTATGGTTGTCCTCAGTACATCGTGTGATCTATATAAGTGCCGTCGTTTGTTTTTTATGGCAGATTGCAGAGCGAGAGTCCGCCGCCAGTAACAATGTTCGGTCCCACATATGTACATATTAGCATTTAATTAAGTCAATTTAGATCCGCGCAATCCAGTGCAAAATATTCGCTACAATTATTTCGTTTAGACACTCAGAATATTTCATCTGTAAAATCCTGGTACAACTAGGAGAATATTTTTGCATAGACTTTCGTCCGAGTTAGCCGAACATCATATTACATATATACCGAATACCATAAGGCTACGAATCAAACAAATATTTGCGATTGAAGATGCCACTCCTGAGCCCCCAATACTGAGAATACTAGAGGTCGTTGCAGTTATTGTGATAGGAAAAAAATTCGACCAACACGATGTAAGAAATGCACCAAATTCATGTGCCTTGAACATTTAACTTGTGTATGTGCAGAATGTTATTGTAATATGGTTTCGTAACTTTTGCTGATTTTGGTTGTCTAGTTATTATGTACAGAATATTTGTTTTGTTAAATGTTCAATGAAAGCTATGTCAGCTAAACCGCCTACTTTCTACATATATAAATATTATAAAATAAATAAATAATTATTTAAAACGTCTTTTTATACAAACAAGAGACGTATTACATATGTATATCCCTTTTCGTAGACAAAAAAGCTATGCGGACTCACAGTCCGCCGCCACTGTATAGATATGAACCGCCAGTCACGGAAGGTTAAACAATGCAGGAACAAAAATTCGAAAAATCAACATTTTGCAAATTTCTTTAATTTTATATGCTATTTTTGGGTTTTTATATTGTTTTAGCATTTTTTTTGTATGTTTACGAAGTTTTTTTTTCAAGCGTCTTCCTCACTTATACCCTCCCCATAGCTGATTGCCATTGTCTATTTTCGCTTTGTTTTATGTTAGACTTCATATACATAGCTTTACATTCGAGTCAGTTAACAAAGTAAATACTCTCCTGTATGTTAATAATTTTAATATTGTAAATGTGAAAATAATGGAATTATATATAGCCGTATTGCGGTCGCGTTTTTTAATTGTATTTAAAAAGTAATTAAAAACGTCCATAAATGTGCATTGGAGTTAATTAGTAATTTGCGCTTCAATGGTGAATATCTCAATACAATGTATTGAATTGTGCTTTGCGAAACACCGCTTACGTGATCTCGCGTTCGAGCACGGGCCGTCTTTTCAAAAGCGGCGCACAATCGCTGGCAAGTTCTTCTGGTTATGTGATGCTTTGGCATTATAAAAAGGAAATGAGCTTTTTAATTGACAGCGTACGTTATGCGCCGTGTATATAGAGGGCGAAATCAAAACGAATCGCGCATAAATGAGCAAGTATCGCGGCGAGCGAGGGAAACGGGCGAGTTGGGGCGCATATTGGTCTAGCGTCCCTTATGTGTGTCCGCCACAGATTCCAACTCCTAATTAAGACTGGGGGAAGGGGGCCCAAGAAGGGATATTGATCAAGTCGGGACCGGGTGCGACGGAGACGACCAGCTCCGACGAAGACGGTCGAGTTATTATTTGGGCGACCGCGCGCTGTGTGTTTGCATGCGCATGACTTTCTAGTGAGAAAATTAGCGCTGTTCCGCGAAAGGATTGCGATCCGCCTTTGTTAAAGAAGGCTGGAAGGTCGGAACGTGAAGCTCGCTCGCGGGGATGGAGCAAAGCCGAAGCCAGATTACCCTGCCGGACCGTTCATTAAAAATTAAGATACGCCCATAATGAGAGATTTGATTAAAAACACATTAGGGGTATGTGTGCAATTTCTAATTTATTAACGTGGAATGATATACCGGACCTTCTGGCAGGGTTAATCCTTATCCGAAGTAATTTATCCTAAACCCAAATGGCTTAAAATATCGTAAAAACAGATGCAAAATGTATTTACGAAAAACAAGTTTTGGCGATTGCGACCCGCACATTAATTTAATTTAGCACACGTTACGAAGTTGTTAATTTTTTCTTTGTTCCAGACCTGACCGCTGTTGGAAGGCCCTCTGCTTTGAGGGCAATGAGCAAGGTAAATATTTTCGATTTTAAATATTATCAACATTTCAAATTAAACCGTTTTATCGTCGATTAACATTTCACTAATATAATAAAAATATATGGCCCTAACCGCCGATTTTAATGGTTTGAAAGCTCACTTTAACCGGACGCTCACGACTGCTTACACTTATGTCCACTACTCGAAAGTACTCAAACGTCACGTTCTCGAGGCGAACAAAACGTGCACGAAATCGGATATAAAAATCAGATCCTCGAGAGGGTAAGGGTAGACCGTAAAAACTTCAACTTTCACCCGTCGTCATTACCGATCCGGCGGGCGCAAAGCGTTTAATTTCTATCACAATATCTCGCCGATCGCACCGATGTTTATTGAATGTAGTTTTGTTACGGCCCGTAATGCGTGTATCGATCAAAACGATAAAAACTGTTTGACGGCGTCATTACACCTAACACCTGTAGCACGCGACTTCCTCATTATTCCTGAAAGCAGATAGCTATTGACTGTCGGAATTAATAGCCTTCGATTATTTTCGGAGTCAACGCGTACGTTTGCGATGCCCCCACGCGGCCCCGGCATTAAATATTTCAGGACGCAAATTGTCGTAACGTTGGGCGTAAAATAAATAAAAAATGTTTATCTTTTCGGTCATTATTTTCTAAATGGTAATCGTGGAAGGACCATTAAAAGTTTTCGTACTCACATCTGTCGCATTAGACGTAATTTTAACAAGCGAATTTTTCCAAGAATGGCACATTCAATCAGCATAATTAGGGAATTTTCCTCGCAAGCGAATCGATTATAACGCACCAATAAATCTTGGGAATTTACAAATAGAAAAATTCAGCAGAGTCGGATGTAATATGTTACTTTATCCTCATTATATTTTCCATGCGTAACAAAGGAATCAAGTGCACTTGCATGCATACCAATACTATTACAATGATATTACAGATGTCACTGTATAACTGTACCATAACTGATAAGTTTCTAATTTAAGTGATTTCCATAACCATGAAATAAGTGGATCTTCAAATAAATTAGAATCGCCAACAACTCAGTGAAGAAAAAGTTATGAAATGGACGCCATACGTTACGTTGATCGATATGGTAATAAGAAAAGGAAATAGAGCACCAAAACTTACTGCGAGACAAAGAAATGTGCGAGATATTTTTTCTGGTTCACAAAACAGAAAAAATACCACATTTCAATAACCTACATAAATTACGCAAGAACGTTGCAAATGCTTTACTGCTACAATATTTTTTAATTCAAAGTAGTTTCAAAGTGTTCAATGATATTAACCGCACACTCTCCTCTGATATACTGATATCGTCATGCTCACTTTCCAAGCTTACTTCAACAATGCATGAAACATGCTCTATAGTTACCTAGAAAATTATTCACAACTTCTTTTAAAGCTCCCGTTGCCAAATTTATTTATTGTTTTCATTAAATGTTTTTATTTGTTATCCAGTAAAACATAATTCCCTGTAGTGTTGCATCTGAAAGGCCCACAGATATTCTTGCCCAAGGTTTTGACAAATTGTTTCAACGGCGCAAGTATACAGGCTGTTAAACAAAGTGTCACAAACTTTGAGGGCTGACAGTATGGCCCAAAATATGCCGAAAAATATTAATGAACATGGGTCCGCAAATGGACTGTTTCGGAGATACGAAACATTGCGTTTACACCAGCGGGCGCCTTGGGGGGTTTGGTAAAACAACCGGGCCTAGTAACCTGTCGCCCAAAATACCCATCCAACTGTCCAATGACAAACGTATCTGGTGTATGGATTCCATAATAGCATGGGAGATTTTCGTCGGCCCACACATGCGTATTGTAGAAATAAAAAAAAAAGTATCTCCGAAACCGTCCATTTGCGGACCCATGTTCATTAGGACTTTTCGGCATATTTTGGGCCATACTATCAGCCCTCAAAGTGCGTGACACCTTTTTTGAACACCCTGTATACAGCGTTGATATTGAAACTTTCTTGTCGTCAATTAGGTTTCTGCTCAATCAAAGGTGTGCTGTTCAATTCCGCCTTGTTGGCCAGTCCTTTCATGTCCAAGGCTCATTTCGTGTCCTGCTACCCCACTCACATAAAAATCAACCCAATATAGCGCCTCCAGTCCGTAGGTTCCTATTCAGGGTTTCCAAGGGGAATAACTAAATCAGAGATATTTTTGCAAAATATGAATTGATGGATGGATGCCTGATGTCCGGATAGCTGGATGAATTATACAATTGAAAACAAAACTAAACTAGGGATTTAATCAAATCCTTATCCTATCCCCACCATCAACTTCTTTCCTCAAGCTTAAACCTTTCTAACGTAATCATTATAAAATTGTATTTATAAAGGACGCCCTAATGGTGCCATTTATTGCATAAAAGTACATCAAATTGTAAAAAAGCAAAGTTGTACAACATGTACAAATCTTTTAATTGTCTAGTTACATTCTATTTAGAGATCATCACCAACACGTAACGAGCGGTGCAACTTAAACTAGAGATGTTGTAAATGTTGACAGAAATAATACCCAAATGCATAGCTCACCACTAACCTCGAATTACTCGTTCACACAGTTCCAATTTAAATGATATTATCGTACAATGCATTACTAAAATTATACTAAACGTTTGGTTGGGTTGGATTGGGTTGGGTTAGCTAACATTAGGTGTTGAGATATATTAAGTTGAAATTAGATACATACATATATCAGGAAACGCTTTAAGGTGAAATTTGTTAATTAACATCCGACTCCCTTGCTCACTTGCATTATCCTAAACTCATTTTTTCCACTGTTCAAATATCAATTCCATTAATCATTACAACCATGGAAATTCACTTCCATTTTCATACTAATTAACTTCAATTACGACAACGCTTACGTTTGGGTCGACTTGGGTCGGGAAGCTTACTATAGGGAAACTTGTATAACGCAAACAACGTATGGAATTGTAATGTTGCTTGCGCCAAATTTAAGACATGTTATTCTATATAGTGAAAAATATTTCTTCACACTAGACGTTATCAATAACTTAGAATTTTGATAAATATACACATTTTATATCGATCATACCTGGACTAGATTTTTGAATAAATGGTGAATTACTGGCAAAAAAAACATTGTCAAAGCGTGTCAGTTCCAGTTAGTCCGGAAATAATAACAACTTCGTTGTTGGAACTAGTAATTTGTAGGGAGCAATTTAGGTTTTTATAAAGATTCATTGCACAATCAATGGACTTATCTTTCATATAAAGTTATAAGAAAATATTAAATTTTTTATTCTCGTTCGTCTCGATTTTTACATTGGAATTCGTGTCGTGCATTTATCAAACAAACGTTCATATCGCCGGTATTGTCGGATCTCACCCTTATCTCGCGCCGCAATGTACCTGTATCAGTGTCAACAAGAGCATTAGTGCGGACAGCCGATGTAGACTGATGTCTCGGGCTGTAACTACACATTTGCGTGTCTGCGGCCTATAGTTCTCGTAATGTTCGATTTGTCCCTCTGCGCGAATGTCTCTACAAATGGTGATAGAATGTGTATGAGGGGTTGCCTGTTGTACTTCGAGCTTGAGCATGGAATCCTCGGGGCTGCTAATGTACCAGACAAGCTGATGAAGACAACTCACCCGCCTGGGACTCGGAGCACTGGGAGTCTGCTCTGACCTCACTACAACGCTGCACACTCTGACTCCCTGCTAGGTTTAACCGCCGCAGTAGCTTGGCTCACCATAAACATGATATATGAGACGAATGCGTATAATTTTATAAAATGTATTTACATATTTTGAGCGTTTCGCATTGAAAATGGTGGCGAAATTCTTGGCTAAATTTATAGATATATGAATAATTTTTTTAATGACAATAAAAACCCCATATTAAATATGCGGCAACATTATTCAATTTTCTACAATAATGCATCGAAAACGATTGCCACAGACCACTCTGTTCAAAATACTTGATTCTTATCAGTAAAATACAAAATGAAGCTAAACTTATAATAATAATAATAAAGGAGAAAAGAAATTGCTAATTCTGTAATATAAACATCGTACAATTTTTAATAAGTAAAATGAACCATTATTTATGGATGATCTTTAATTATTCATCACTCAACACCTTGTACGTAACTCATAATAAAGAAAATCATTATTCATAGTTTGATAACCAACTCGAACTAATGACCATGCTCACTGAAATGATGTTCGACACAGGCATTCGCTCGTGCCACAGCTTTATCCTTCAGTAATGACCGTTATTACAGCTCATTGTGTAATATACAATCCTATAGTTGTGCAGTCTGTACTTCGCAAAAACTTAGCCACATTCATAGTTTCCTGTTGGTGGCAATCGGCATAAAAAAAATTCAGGCACACTCAGTGCTTCGCTGTTTGAAACCAACTTTCAAGGAACTTTGGTTTGGTGCATCAAAGATTCAATTCAGTTTCAGAATTCAAATTTAAAAATGCTCGTCACTCTTTGGCCTTTTCGTGGTACATTCGTCATCATTCGTAATTTTTTCGCTATTTTAAGTTTTTTGTCAATTTCGTTCACTCAAAAGTACGCTCGGCTCTGCTTTTACACTTAACTTTTATGATATTTTTCATTTAAATAGTTAAAAACTGGGCACAGATTCAGCGAAGATTGGAGACATTTATGCTGGTTTTCTTGTTAAGGGTTGCGTTGAGTCTTGTTAGGTGTTTGTTGATTGCTTTTTCCATTTCAATCTTAATTTTTCGATCGAAGCTTTACTTAAAATAAAGTCAAAGTTTTCGCAAAATTACGTGTTATATTCGGTTTGCAACCTAACACATTTCATTGTTTTGTTAATATGAAAAGCGTATAATCTAGCATTGTCACGACAAATATTTAAAACCGTGAGTGAAAAATTGAACCCCAACAAAAAACAAACCCACAATGCGAATCTCCCCGCGAGAGAGCAAACAATTACAAATGACATCTTTAGAATGGAAACGAGTTCGCGCCGTGATTCCTCAATGTCGCGCGCTTCCGCAGTTTTATCTGAGCGATCGTCATCTGTTCGTAAGCCTGCTCGATCCGTCCGTGACATCCTTCTCTCATCTGTCTTAGCTCACATCACATTACCGCCGAGGATTTTTGAATCGATGAGCATCGGCTCAGGCTTCCGCCGATGCGGGCGACGAACAAGTATCACTGCACCACGGGGAGGAATCCCAGACGCGGATTATACATCCTTACACCTGCACCCCGCCGGAAAGCCCCGGAATTGCAAAATACTTTCTCCGCGGCGCCGCGGCCGTTTTAAAATTTGCGTACAGCCGCGTTGAATATTCATCGCGGTTATTTATCATAATTTGCGGAAGAATAGAAACATTGCTTTATATCAACGCCGTTAACATGCTCGGGGCGTTTAAAAAGGATCAACGTCCGTATCCGCTTTTATATTAGGCGAAGAATTTTTTTCTACTCTCTCTTCTCTTAATAAAAAAAGTTTGAAAATAATTACGTTAGATTCGTTAGATCTCCGATATTAAAAATTTTGAAATTATTAGAATAAATATATTAGTATACAGACAAGGACCATCCTGTTAAATGTAAGTAAATATATTACTGGAAACAATTTTATAGACAACATAAAAATAACAAACTTTATTGTTGTAAATAAAATGAAAATGTTTCTAAATACGTATGTATAATAAATAATGCAATTGGTGTTTTAAAAAATATAACATTACAATTAAAAAAAAAACATTTACAAAAAAACTAAGCAAAGTTTCACAAGTATACATAATTAATATTTATTTGTAATAGTTAAAAAACAAGCAATAATAATTAACTTCTTATATATTTCATTAAGGAAAGGCTGAATGTCTATTCAACGAATAAATCAATTTCACCATTCCTACATTTTTATCATTAAAGAAGCCATTATGGATGGAAAGAGTTTATAAAACTATTGCTGCGAAAGGTCACTGCGGCGTCTATACTCAGAAACAAATTTGTCATCAACAAAAATCTTGAGACATTCCGTGGCGAATAAAATTAATTATTATTTATGTTTTATTTATGTTTTATTTATTATGTTTTAGTGTAGTTATTTATATTTAAAAAAATACATAGTGCCCTGTAGACTGGTTACGTTTATGGCATATTTGATAGTATCCTATTATACTATATTTGCAAGGTTTCTGAAATGTATTTAATTTTTTTTTAATATTATTTTTAATGTTTCATATTACGCGTTAAATATATATGTAAATGAACACGGTGGCTTCAAGCTTTTCATAATTGTAGAAAATATTTTCTTTGTAATTATTTAAAACAAAATATAACATACATCATATGATATAATGATTTCGAAGGTCAATTCATTAAAGCATCTATAGTTGGGGTGCTAAATCAGCCGTCCTAGGCACATTCATGAGTGTTGTAGTTCTAGGAAATTATAAAAAAATTGAAAAGCTTGTTGGTAGCAAACGGCGACCACCAAGCAATCCCATTCCAGATAACTAGAAAAGTTTTTGGCATATGAATGAACATAAGTGGCTCTAACACAGATCCCTGAGGAACTCCCAAATGCGTAACACACGTATCCGACGTAATTAACATTTATATTTATTCTCCTATCCTATACGACTTGAAATGGTTCCACTAATTCCAAAAGAATATAGTTTATACAATAAAAATGTATGCATAATAGTATCAAAGGTTAAATCAAGCGAGCTACGGCGTATACAGTTTCATCTACTGGTACTCACAATCAAGTAATTGACAATTCCGTGTTGTGTAAAGCAATGTTGACAATCTGAGTCATTTTCAAACTTAGAACAATGTTCCATGAAAAAATGAAAAAATAACATTAAGCACCAAGACACGAAACTAATCGAAATGAAATTAGTGTCATCTAATCGTACTAAATGTACTGATTACGAAAATACGTTAAAGAAAATATAAATCCATAAATCATATCTGCTGATTTTAAAAACACTTGCAAAATGAAAAAAAAAAAACATTTGTATAAGTCTACATTAACAGATGCATATACCATAGAAAATGGTATAGTATATGTGTTTGGTCATAGTTTTAAATAAAATGGGCTATAAATAAAATTTATTTGCTATTAAAGAAAAAAACTAATTCTAAACAAACCAAACCGTACCCAAAATATTCTATTGTTAAAACACGGTGGTAAACACGCATGCGCGATCATCCAGTTTTATTATTCTAGGTATGTATATTTTCATATATACTTCTCCACCCAATTTCGAATATAAGTTTGATATTCCAATGCATTCTTATGTATCTAACTCCCAACAACGCAAAAGAATTTATTAAGTATTTTCTATAGCAGAAGTTAAACTATTTTTTATCAACTTTTTTGAGTAGATAAAATAGCACTTTAATCGTAGATAAAGTAACAGTTTAACAGCATGGGTAAAATAAAATGATTAAAATTTTTTTATTCAATTGAATTTACAAATTCCAACATAGTAATTGGATGGGTTATTAGAAACATTTATTTTTGGAACACCACAAGTTGTAATTGTTTGCTTTAATAATTGTACAGAGTTACTGGATTGATTTTCTTGTCCACCAAGTATACGCTTGGATACAGCAATCTTACTACCCATCGACTCTTCAATGTACGCTTCTATTCAAAAGAAAAGTGTACAGGTGCACGATTTTGGCAATATTTCGTTAACGTAAACGGGGCTTTTTCTAACTGTTACTTGGTAACATTGAACTAAAGAAAACTTCAACAATAGGTAACACATGTATTGTTTAACAGAACTTTTAATGATATATTTTTAAATTTACTTATATTAGTATTTAGTCATAACACCATTTCTCGCAATTACTTCGTTTAATCTTCTGGGCATAAAGCTTCCCATTAATTTTCTACACTTTCCCACATATCTTCTGCAGTACGAAGCCTATCATTTATTTTTTTCATTTTTTTGGTGAGACCCCATATATTCTCGATCGGATTAAGGTCGGGACTTCTGACAGTTTCAATATTATTATTATCTAACCATTGTCTAATAATATTTGGGGTATGCACGGGGCAATTGTCCTGCTGATATATAAAATTGTTTTCAGGATATATCTGGTGAACTGAATGCAGCGTCACATATTCGCATATGCGCTGATAACTGTCCGAATTAAATCTCTCTCCATTTCGCCAGCAAGTTCCAAGACCATGATAACTAAACCATGCCCGTGGGGCTAACGTATTCCTCATTGAATCGTGTTCCTCGTGGTCTATAAACACGAACGTGTCCATCATTAGTATTCTTGAAAACCTTTTAGTCTCTAAATACCACCTTTTCCAAAAACTGCCTGATCCCTATGACTATAATTAAAGGCATACAACAGTCGAGATTGCGTGTCTTCGTCTGAAAGGGCAAATTTCTTTGCAGCAGCATAATTACCTAGTTCAGAATTTTTAATTCTCCTACATCCTGTTGGTTGTGATCCTGGAAATTTTGTTTCCGCGATTGCATCCCTGGTAGTTTTAAATGGGTTTTCTTCCAAATATCTGATAACGTGGTCATCTTAAGCAATAGTGGATATCTTTGGACGACCAACAACAGCTCTTCTTGCTAAAGTAGCGTCTTGTTCCCAACAACGTTTAATTTTAAAAACAGAAGATTTATTCAGGTGAATCTCTCCTGCAACTGACCTAATTATAAACCAAACTTCTTCTAGCTTTTGTGACAATGTGAGCTCTTATCACTTCTGCTAAAGACTGACAGTGGCATACATTCTAATTCTTTTTAAGAGAACCATAGAAACAGTTTGAAAATGATCCCATTTACAGGATGAAACAGTATGTGTACGAATTTCTTTTGAATAAAAGTCCACCCACTCAAGCGTTTCACTCGTACCTCATCAGCACGAGAGTTTGACAACATGGTAGCTGCAAAGCGACGGAAACAATGTCCCATGTACATTTCTGAATTTGGTAACTTCAGGAAATCCGCAATCTTCTTGGGGATCTTATATATCGTGTTGATCCCCACCGGTTGAGTAGTGTACTTTTTCTGTCGGTAGTTGACAAAAAACTTATTGTGAGGTACGTTTTTGGGGCGCAGGGCGATATACTTTCTCACAATTTCCAAGCAACTCACTTCACATTCCTTGTCAGTAATACAAACCGACGTATCCTGCTTGGTTTTAGTATCAAATAATGAAATTACTATGACCGATTTTCTGTCGTCCACATTAGACACTCCTATCTTGTGCAATTCGTTGAAACTAGCCGGTCCATGCACACCAAAAGTAGCAATAACCTGCAATTCCAAACACAAATATAGATCAGCAATTATAATTATTATTATAAAACTCTAACCTTCATAAACAAATAAACGTCATCCGGAGCTTGTTTCAGAAATTTAATAATGCAATCTGGCTCCAAGATTTTGCACTTTTTAGCTTTGTATCCTCCAATCAGGTTTTTCAATAAAGTAATTAACTTGCCGAATCTGTACAGATTTTATGATATTTGATATTACATTCGAAAGCATTACTTACTTGGAAACGTGACAATTTTCATTCACCAACAACGTACGTTTCAGCATCGAATAATACGACCATAATGACTTATTTTCTTCGACATTTCTGAAAAATACGCCAAAATCACTTTTGCACTTAAACTAATCCAATTTTTAAAGGACTGGTTTTCCTTCTCATACATCATCCTAGACTTTTCGGGCAATAATGTACGCTCTGCTTTCAACACTGCATCTTCTACATCCGATGATACTTTCTTCTTCTTCTTCTTCTTCTGTTAATTCTTTTCCGTATATTTCGTTTTTACGTACATAAAACGCAAAAACCAGAATGAAAAAATTGTTAACAGAGTAATCCACAGTAACGGACAACGCAATTGCCACTTGCGTGCCAAAAATTGTAATTTTCTTTGAAATTTTAATTTTCCTTCTATAGAAAAAATGTTATATTACACACGACGATACAATCTCATTATCTTCTCAACAGCAACTCAAGGAGTTCATTCAAATGATTTACGTAACATGATTTTTTCGATAATACTTTCAAAAAAGTAGAGAACCGCAAATATTTGTGTTTTCTGGGAAATATTGTATTGAAAGTAGCTATTTATAAAACATGTGGTAAAATAGTACGGCTTATATTCGACCACACGTCTGCCGAGATAAACGCCATTATACCACGTGTTTTAATCAAGTTATTTTTTAAATTCATATATAAATAAAAGCAATTTCACATTTTCTTTCAAATTAAAATGCCGACATTTCATATTTGAGTTGGAACTCATGAAGCTGTTGCCATGCACTTTATTAAAAAAAAACCTTTATTGGCATATAATTCACATTCCATAATAAAATAATACCATAATTCAACCATTGTCTTTCTTCCTTCTCTTGCTGACCCACCTTCTTCTTTTCATTTGTTTCCTCTTTTTCCTGCTGTTCCTTTTCTTTCTTTCTCCTACGCTCCTCCTTCATCCCCTTCATTTTCTCTAATAGTCTCTGCCCCCCTCCATTCTGCCCCATGCTTTTACTCCAATATTTACCTTTCGTCTTCTCTTCTTTTTCTAACCTCACCTACTTGCACTCTTCTAACCAACGTTCCCATTTATTCCACCCTTCTCCACAGAATTCGCACCTCCTGTATTTATCGTCCATCCAGTATTTGTTTGACTTCTCCTCGTTAACGCACCTGAATCTTGCTAAGATTTTCTCTTCGTCTATAGGCCTCTCCTCCCTTAAATATGTCGGTCTCCTTACATTTACTTTTATTTCTTTGCATTTTTGATTATAACTTGCTTTTTCTATTTTGCCTTCCCTTTCTTGAGTTTCAACCTGTATCCATCTCTCTATTATGCCTCTCTCTACTTGCTTCCCCTCTCTTCTTCTCTTCTCTGCTTCCTCTACTGACACTCCTACCTTTTCAAACATTTTTATCCTTCCCTCTTCCCACTTAGATATTTCTCTTCTCTTATCTCATCTTTTCGTTATTTCCTCCATTGCCATCCTAACTAAGCTTTGCTCATCCCCTCCTCTCTTTGTCATTTCATACCTCACCACTCTCCCACCTGCTTCGAATCCCATCCTTTCGCTCCCTGTCTCCTGCCTCACTATGTATTCTGGACCTCTCCAAATTCAGTATTATTTTTATATGTCCTTAGTGTACCCTTTCTAACTGTTTCCATTCCTTCCAGCTCCACACTTCCGCTCCATACATCATGCATTTTATTATTTACAAGCTATTAATGAATGGCTGTCACTCTTTATCACTTGTAATAAAATGCCACTTATTGCTGGTTATAAAACAATCGAGTATTGACATTTTGTAAATGATTTAGAAAAATATGTTTTTAAATAGAAGTGTAATTGGAGCATATTTAGACAAGTTAGCGCTGCATATATTAATAAAGTCTAAATAAATTTCGGATATATTTGGTTGGCAACTTAAATATTTGGAAGACATATGTACAGTAGCAATGGAGCTACATAAATCATATGCAAACGTTTCAGGGTTACATTTGGTAACTTGGTATATCTTAAATCACTTTATATATCTTAAAATTTTCAGGTAGAATTGTCGCTTTAAAACTCTTAAATAAACACGTTAACGATTTTTCACTTAAATTTAATAACCAAGTTTGATTGCAGCAGTTAAAATAGTAGTAATAATAAAAGCACCGATAAAGTAATATAATTCGAAAAACAGTAGCATAAAAATAACAAACTTTATTATTATTAAAAATCACACTAACTAAACGAGTTTTTTGTGCCATTTATATTTTTCCATTTTATGCATGTATGCCCTTTCTAAATAAAAAATCGTTGTTTCAATATCTAAGTGAGTTTTTGATGATTGTGACAATGATGTGGCATTTGAAAATTCAATTTTAAGTTGTCCTCAAGTTTCTTTCGAATATTTACTTTAAAGTTAATTAAAAATAAATGTATAATAATTTTTCTTGTGACCCTCTGTCATGTAACATTATGACATTTCAAAACTACCAACTTGTAAAAGTTCTATAGAAACATTCAAATGAACTACTTTATATTCCTCATTGTGAACATTCCCGCCTTTTAAAAAAATCATCATAATGTTATCGTTGTATGCAATGTATTTTTAAATTTGTACATGTATGGCGCGACAACATTTAATACTAATTGTTTCCAATTAATTCTAATTTAACGGCACCGAGTACATAATTATTTTTTACTTTACTGAATACTGTATTCTAATTTTTATCGAGAGGAGATTATGCAAATCATCGGAGTCTTTCTTATCTATGAAGCCCTCAATGGGAAAGAAATGAAACGATGTAAGTTTGACGTCAGTCTATAAGTGACACTATTCTTATCTGACGTGCAAGCTGCCGTTGATTTGGACGACGTTCTTGTTGTCGTTTCTTTTGGAGCTAATTGTACACCCATGTATGAAAATAAGTTTCAAGGGATGAATTAGATGATAGCAGCTGTTTCGTCCTTCAGGACTCATCAGATACATCCGCTGAGGTGGATGTAATCATGCAAACATGAGTTACAAGGAATTTGTATGAGGGCATCGCGTTAGTATACTCACACAAATTCCTCATAATATATGTATGGCATCATACACGTTCGCTTTAGCTTTAATCTGTTCATTCAAATTCCATAGTATTATAGATGCTCGCTTGATAACACATATGAGGTGTTGAACCTGTCAATTCGTTTCGGACTTCGTTATTCCGTTACCTCTCGTTTCCCTGTTTCTGAATCTATCTTGACCTTGCAATAAATTTCGCTACATTCCCCCCTTTCCTTTATATTATGGCACTTATAGATTAAGTTACGCCAGAGGCATCAAAATAACTTGCCCTCAGTGATCATCACAAAACAACTAGATCGATTCATCGCTTATTTTTTCACGCAGTCAGTGCCAATTTGTGCAGCATTGAAATGCGTATGATTAAGAGTGATCGATTTTATTAGCGAAACGAGTTCCGCAACCGTACATCTTATATTGAAAATGGAATAGGCTCCGGGGTGTGCTTGGTCACTCGGATTTCAAATATTTCTATCGAAAACCGCCCGGTTGCACATCTATTACTAGTTTTATGCGTTACCGATTGACTCATATGGGAATAACGGCCATCGCCCGTTTTTACGAGAGGCGAACTTCGTGAAAGCGTTTTTGTGTACGAAGTTGAAAGTGTAATTCGAAACGTGCATGACGGCGAAGTCATTAGGACATATCGCACCCTTATGTTATCTTATTTAGTTTGTCGTCGAGTTCATGCATTATAGTGTAGCCGGTGATATAAATAATTCCGCAGGGGACATGATTGATAATCAATATAAACGAGATATTAATATGTGTGTCCACACCTCGTATTCGACGGATTTCACAATAAAAAGCGCGTCTTCCTCTAATGCGGCTTTGTCACGACGAAATTACAAATTGCCGTGATCATATATCGAATAACAGTGGCGGTCTTAAATCCAGACGTAAAGTGAACATTTATTGCCAAACGGGGAATCGAACTGAAATATTTGTAGTTCCGGCTCATATAACATCAAATATTTTGTTCCGCATTGTGCTCCGCCGTCATTGTAAATCGATTCCGATCTGTTTTTTCCGCTTCAAATGTAAACTTCTTCAAAAAATAATTTTCTACTTGCAACAACCCCAGGTCTAAGTCTCCTATATATATTCTAATAATATTTGTTCTGAAAATTTACAACGCAAAAAATTAATTATTTCCTGGCGTCGACGTAATTATAAATTAAACGCATAAATCGGGGATCTCCGCGATTAAAATATCAACCTAACCTGAATTATATTCCGATTCGGATTTAGTTCTGTTTAAATCTGCGACAGGAATTAGTTAGTAGTCGCTTCCTTAAAGAGGACCGAGAAAGAATATGGGAGGATAGACGGGGAGAGCTGAATAAATTAGTGGTAAAACTGGGATATAAAATTTTGAATATGAATGGGAAATTTTGCATCCGTAATAAGCCCTTTTCAGAAACAAAGCACAGCTGACGAGAACATATGTAGATGAGGCGACGGAGACGGCGGCTTACGGAGAGACCTTATCTCGGATTTGGGACAATCTATGGAAATCAAATCTACATTAAAAGTGTATAGATATTTGCTTAATTTTATAAGAGGCATCTTAAAA
This sequence comes from Geotrupes spiniger, assembly GCA_959613385.1. NCBI lineage: Eukaryota > Metazoa > Arthropoda > Insecta > Coleoptera > Geotrupidae > Geotrupes > Geotrupes spiniger. The sequence continues at coordinate 44,918,507 of OY390732.1, forward strand.
TTTAAGACGGCAGGCGAACCGGTGTTGCATTAAACGCGAACGCGCTCCGAAGTGGAGGCAGGGTGCGATGGGATTTTTAGGAAACGCTTTGTGTAAAGTGGTTGTAATAAATATCTGAAGGCCGTCTGGAAATGTGTAACAATATTTGTGCGGGCTTGCCGGGAATTCTGCATTCGATTTGACGGATAAATTTCGCAAAAACTTAATAGTAAACGGCGTAATGACCAAATGGGGAATTTATGTACAGTCGTGAACAAAAGTCACTAAACTTTGAGGTTCAATTGAAAATAGATTCGACGCTTTAGTGAAAAATTTTATATCAAGGATGATTCCAGCAGTGCAAATCATCGTATCATTATACCTTGAGATCACCCAACCCAGAACAGAACCCAACTTTCTTAATTTGCTTTTAAACTGAAGCTGTGTATCCAAAATTTGACAATATAAATCCCTATGACTTATGAATCATTAACTTAAATAACTTTAACCAATATGCGATAATTATTGCACATCATTTCGGCTCATAAACCAGCTTTTCCAAAATCGTTACTTTACGACGGCCAAATACCATCACATTGCCAATGTTGTAAATAAGCCATTAAGCAACGCTCTTGGCAATTTAAATTAGTATATGGCTTACAGTCGCGGCAATTGGGATTTTCGAACAACCATTCTCCTTAATCATTATGGCAAGCATGAAATAAAATGAAACTGTTTTCTAGCCAATTCTCCTTCTAACATCGTCTAGCATGAAAGAGGGAGAGCAACCCATGCATTTTGTTCCCACTTGAAATATCATGTAAAATATATAAGGAAGCGTTTTATCTCTCTAAAAACAGTACATGTACTCAAGAACTCACCTGCTCAGCATCGAGTAACAACTCATCGGGAGCCCGACTGACTGTCGCTCCAAACTATGTACAACAAATAACTAACAAACACACAACATGTCGTGGACCTTACAAATCGCAACGAATCGTGTACAACCGCAAGTCGCCACGTACACGTCACAGATTGGAAAAGATACCACAAAATGTTCGATTGAAACAAAAACTGCATGTAAAAATAAAGTGTATGTAGAAAATTAGTAAAAAGTGAAAGTTGGGAAAAGTTATTTCAATATTGTGCCAACATATTTCACTTTGGTTACGTATAAATACCTGCACTCATCCTCTATCAAATGGCATTGACGATTCTTACAAATCAAACTCTGAATAATCACCGTTTGATTACCACTGTATTCCACGCTGAATAATCAATTATAAATGACTCAGCAAGAGTTTACTGAGAATTTGCCCATTCGACATGGAATTCCATCAAGGCGGCAGTATGAACCCATCGCCCTTCAATCTAATTATAGGCAAAACAATACACAGCACCAACGAATACAGTTCGGGATGTAAAATGGGACATAGAGCACTAAAAATATTACACTACCACTGACAATGGTACAAAATGAAGACCCACAATGACAACATTTCAAGCAGAAGCAAAAGTTTGTTAATGTTAATAGAGTTTGTTAAGCGGTGTTTACTCATAGTTTACATCGAGTGTATGGGCTTAAGTATTTATTCAAGGTCCACGGAAAACAAATGTATAAAAGTGCGTTAAGAGCAATAATCTGAGGACATCAGTGTTAACCTATACGAGACTAAGCAGACACGTCGAAAATTAAAGCATGTTAGACTATTGAAATGAGGAAGTAGAGAACAACTGAGTAACTTACATAGACAGTTGAGTAATGCTGCAATGCACGAGGTACCACGTGAACAATCGTTCGACAATCCAACAGTTGTACATGTACATCATCAGAATTTCTAAATACAGAAATGAAGTAAAGAATAAGGAAAAAAAGAATTCTTATATAAAGGATCTTCGAATCTTCGTCTTAAATAATTAACACAATTTTTACAAGCTAGACCATAAATAATCACCGTTTGACAACCACGATATTCTACATCAAATTATATTAAACATCTTACATAAACAAAAATATGCATTTCTTATGACCAATAGAAACGGAATGTGTAGAAGCTTAGAAAGTAATAATAGTTTATCCCCAAAACAACGAGTTCATAATAATCGACACAAAATATTTGCTTGCTAATCAATGTGGAGCAAAACAAGGAGGAACTTTAAGTCCATTACATATATCTTATTGATTAAGTCAATAAAAGAAAAAGTTGGAGCTGGGCGACAAAATATGCAATTAGTTTTAGAGAGCTACAAATAGTTATCTGTGTGTTTGCAAATGATATGGTACTCAAAGAATGTAAAAAAGCTACAGTGCCCTGAAATGTATGTATCTGACGACATCAGTAGCTAAGAGACTGAACAAAAGAAGAAATGAACTCAAGGTAAATTCGTGAAAAAATAAACTAAAATGGGCCAGGCATTTAATAAGAATGGGTAATAGTAGCCCGGGAGGTTGACGCGAAGCTACGTTAACCTAGATAGCAATAACACTGAATAAAAAAAAGAAAGGCAAGGAAAGAAATGGCCTCGACACCTACAGCTGCAATAGGAATGAAATGATTATGATGATTATATAAAAACAAACTTTTATCTTACATAAATAATTGTACGATTGATAAAATTTTAAAATTAGCGTGGAACATCATAGTTATCAAACGGTGATTATTTATAGCCTAGCTTGAGAAAATTACATAAATCAGTAGGAGCAAATAACTATTTAAGTTCCGTAAACAAGCTTTAAATTTAAACATTTACTATTTTTTTAAGTAAGAATTATATTGTTATCGTAAGGAGATGAGTCAAAATTATCTTCAAAACAATCTAAATGAAAGCTAAATTATTATCCTGTTTAATACAAAAAATTACAATAAAATTAATTGTACGAAACGTATACAGAATTATTATATAAAAGATATATTTTAAATTTTAACGCTCAGAAATTTCGTTTTAATTGACCGAACTAGTTTTGAGCGTAGACGAATTCTAAAGCCCGTATCAAGAATTTGTTTATTTGTAGATTATTTATGTGGCGACCAACATATGAAAGGCAAGTTGAACCGCGAGGCGGTAGATTACAAAAAGCTTTTGTTTGATTTATTCGAAATTTACTCCTCATCTGTTAATCAATACACGTTTCATAAAACGAGCAGCAGTCTTTTTGAAAATTACTGTTGATATAGCTACTTTATAACGGAGTTTAATACATTTCAAGCTCGAAAACGAAACAGTATTCGAAAAAGTAACTGCAATGGGAACTGGAAAGCAAACTAAAACGAAACCATAATTAAAGGAATTCAAAAGGGAAATCCAACCCAAGCTGTTTACGTAGAATACAATATAAAACAAGTTCAAACCAACCAAGAAGCGGTTCGATGCAAAATAAACTCAACCTGAGTAAGTTATTTAAATTAGCAAGAGCGATCGAACTGCAAATAAACCTAAATTGTGACCCAAACCAAGTAAATGAAATCTGAATATTTACTGTTTAATCAACGTCAATTTAGTTCATATAAATAATGTTGGGAGATAAATAATCATATCACGACGCTATTTTTTCTTTAATTATCTTAAATCGTATTTTGTAGTTCGACAAAACAAAATAATATCCGCAAATAATTTATTGTTTCAATTTTGAAATTTTCTTGCGAGGAAATTCGCTGGATACATGTCTGATGGTGATCTATTCCGGGACGATTAATCATGCATGTCTATTGTATAAAACGGAACGTGCATCTGTTTTGTTGAATACAATTACCTGCAGAAAAACAAAACAATTTACACGGCAAAGGCATATGTACAATGTACATATTTAGACACGCATATTTCATCAGAATACATAAGGCAATAACAATAAGTTCAACGTGCGTCTGAATACAAAGCAACTCCTTGAATTAAAATTATATTTAGTTTGTGTAATAAATACCTTAAAATTATTTCGTACAATAAATCAGCTAATGCATCCTTTGTTTTTTAAATAAATAATTACAAGATTTTTTTAAAGTTAAATTGTTTACTAATCACCGTTTGATAATCACATTATTCTATATTAAATTATCTCAAACAAAATCTTACAAAACCAAAACAATTACCTTAAATAAATATATATCTCTACCATCCGCTCGATTTTCATGAACCAAACTATAAATAACAGACACTATAGTTTAAGCTAATTTATGTAAACCAACTGAAATATTCTATGACTTATCTGAAGTTCGAAATTCCCAGTCGAAATCTTAAGTCAAAACGTGCACCCTAATGCAATATTATAGCTAATAATGCAATAATATAGTAGTAATGTTGTGTTATCGATTAATATAAAAAAATCGCCGAACTCAACTTATTTTTTTAGTTTGTGTTTAATATTATTATAATTATTGGGTTTACTTAATTTGAAACCGATTACTGATTACAGTTTCAACTTAATACGCGTTTAAAATTATTTAAAACGTAAGATTTTGTGTAGCCCGCTATATTGTTATATGGTATCGTTGGTAAATTGTCTTCGGAGACTTAATGAGGCCATAAATTCCTGTTGGATATACGATACATGACCGCAACATAGGCATAAATATTATTTCATTTAAGTATTAAATTCTAATTGTATTTAAGCACCGCAGTCTTGTATCAAACAATCTCTATTTAAATGCAACCAAATAGCGATTTAATTTTTGATTTTAATAAAGTATAAAATGCAATTAATTGCATTCGTTGATGATATTCTAAACTCTCACTTATAATAGTTAGATCATGTCAACGTTGTTGAATTAAATAAACTTATTTGTTGAGAATTGCGTTGAAAAGTACGTGACCTTCATATTACGTTTATCAAATATTCTCGATGACAGATACAACTCGACACATGCTTCGACAAACATGCGTATACGTGTGCAACATATGAATGTGTCAACCAACAGGTGGTCATTCTGAAAGTCACGTGAAGCAATCCATCACAACTCGCACGGGCTGATAATCCGTCAGCCCTGTCAATAGAAAAAAAAGAGAAAAATGATATGCAATTTTCATTTACTACTTGATTACGTAATTGCATGTAATAAGTTTCAAAACTACCCCTCCATGACATAAAGTTCACCTGCATTTTATAGTTCCCGACGCGAATTACCACCGAACGCAACTTAATAATAAAAGAAAAACGAACGCCGAAAATATTTTCCATTGAAGATTTAGCCGAAACATGTCAATCACAATAATAAACAAGGGGTGCATATTTCAATATTTACAGAACGTCGTACAAATCAATCTAGCCGCAAATGAAACCGGATTTTTAATGCGACCCCGAAAAACGGGAGAAATTCAAATCCGCCCCTCCGCGTTCCGCAACCCATTTAAATGCACCGACCAGGCACGTCTGCTGTCATTCGAAAGATCGGAAATCTCGGAAACGCGAAAAATTGATTCCAACGGGGGCTGTTGCGCACCGTTTTAGGAGTCGTTAAAATCGTATAAATCGCCATCTCTTTTTTCGAAATTATGCGATTATAATTTGTTATATTGGACGAGGCTCGCCGAAAAGCGTCATCTTTGCGGAATTTAAGACAGCGAACGATCAACACGGGGCGAAAACGTCGAAAATAAGCGCTCCCCTTTAAATTATTGTCTATTTAATTTACATCCAATTCGGATCCGAGGAACTCGTCTGATGTGCGCAAATGTGGGAGATGTATTCAAAATTTTTCATTTGGGTGTAGTTTAGTGGTTAATTAAATGCATGAATGAAAGAAATTTTATATGCCTACCTACGAATCGACTAATTTTAGAAATCATCAACGTAACATATAAAATTTCTTTTAAATGACATAATTTTTCATATTCTAGATTAGATTTCAAAAGTATCCACACATTTCACCAGTTTTAAAAGCTCTGATAAATTTGTAAGCGAAATAACAATTCATTGTACCAACAAACACATTTTAAACCACATAGAACGTCACCTAAACGTATCAAATTTCGTATGGTGAACTAACCGATTCCCTCTCGTTCTGATTAAATGACCCGGCGATTTTCGGAAGAATTAATCAAGCCTGCGCGCCGCGCTTCACTCCGACGTCTATGCGTAATAAATGATCGCATACACGTCGGTCTTGGGGGTGCGTTTCCTTTCGCCGAAAATATTGCCCGTACGTTTTTTACGCCCCGCGACAACAAATTAAGGAGACATCAGATTTGCGTTAGTGCTTTAAATTTCATAAAGGCTGGCAGTGACGCGGTGGGATCGTGCTAACTCGCCAAAGAAGCGGGTTTCCGACAGAACAATGGACTCGTTAATTAAGATTTCTTTTATCCCGGTCCGTCGGGCCTGGATTCCAGAACTTCATCTGAAATAAGACGCACGTACTCGCGCGGCCTCGCCGCCGTCGTCGCAACATCAAGTCCTAATCTTGTGCCGACCGATTTTACGCTGTTCGCAGTATTTTCGGTACTTGCTGTGGTAAATTAATCGTTTCGGAAATTTTGCTTGGTTATATAAATGCAGATTAAGTCGTTGGAGGTCGCCCATTTTGACATTAATTGCAAAAGATGAGCCTCAATTAAATATATATAAAAGTCCAGATTTATGTACACAAACAAGTTAATTGTACATAAAATTGCGTCCCTTGAGCAAACACATAGTTAATCCCAATCCAGAAAAAGTATTAGTATTAATGTGTTTGTTAACAATGAGAAGACTGGGGAAAATACATAAAAATAGAAGAAGACGTAGAAAAAGAAGAAGAAGAAAACATAGAAGAAGATAGACATAAGAAGACTGAAGAATAAGACATGTGAATCAGAATATGAATGCATGGTCATGATATAGATTTAAACACTGAAACAAATTAACCGTCAGTGGCGAAATGCTACGAGATAACAAAAACCTAGATAGAATGACATCACAGAAGTAATTCAATTTTCCCTTTGAAAATATTTACTAAATCCTGCTGAAGTCAAGAATAATAATGTTCGACTGCTGTCGACAGCTACTCCACGACATTTAGTGAAAGCAAAAAACGATTCTTTAAAAGTGAATAAATACTATTTGAAAAGTTCTATTATGATAAGTTCTCTTAGGAAGAAATGGTGGGAAAATACTTGAAGATCACATCAAAAACATAGAAGAAAAATGACAAATGAATCATGAGAGGAGAAATGCAACCATATAATAAAAGCATAAAAAATGGCATCACACAAGTAATTTAAGTGTCCTTTTGAAAATATTTGCTTTAATGTTGGACTGTTGTCAACAGTTACTCCACTGCGTTTGGTAAAAGCAGGAAACGGTTCCCTAAAAATGCATAAATACTATTTGAAAATGTTCTCGTATGACATGTTCCCTTATAAAGAAATAATTGTGAAATACTAGATGACACCAAAAATAAATAGAAGAACAAGAATGCGTGGAAGAGAATGTAGATTTAGTAAGAGGAACAAATGAATCGTCAGAGGAAGCAACCTTCGAGATAATAATAAATTTAAAAAAATGACTTTACCGACGGATTGTCCTTTTGAAAATATTGGAAAGCCTTGCTAAATCCAGGAATTCATATGTAATATATACTCAGTGACATATAAACTGAATCACCTAGAAGGGGTGGGAATTTTTGGATCAAATTTGGCAGAAACATTGGACTAGTCTAAGATTACAATTGATTAAAATTTGATAAAGAAAACATTTCATCTTTTTGATTTTTCTTTAATAATGTGTTGGTCCGCCCCTATTTCTGATATACTCATTGACCCGCCTTGGCATTGATTCCAGCAGGTGATCAATGTCTTCTTGGGGTATGGCATCCCAATCAGCCTGTACTTCATGCCGTAGAGCTTCTATTGTCAACGGTGGGTTAGGTAGATTCCTCAATCTTCTACCCATCATGTCCCACACGTACTCAATGGGCGACAAATCGGGAGATCTTGGGGGCCAAGGCAAAAGATTAACATTGGCCTCTTCAAAGAAGTCAAGAGAAACCCTTGCTACGTGAGGTCGTGCATTATCTTGCTGGAAAAGTGGGTCTTCCAGCCCTCGAAGACATGGAAGAACATGTGGTTCTACCACTTCGTCAATGTAGCGTCGGGCGGTCATACTGCCCCGAATGAAGAGCAAGGGTGACCTACTGCCGTAAGCAATAGCACCCCACACCATCAACCACACATGCCTCGCAATCGAAAAATCAGGATTGCGCCTTTCTCCACGTCTTCGTCTAACAGTCATCCGACCATCATGCATTCCTAAACAAAATCGCGATTCGTCACTAAAGACAACTCGATGCCACTACAAGTTCCATTGAAGTCTTTCCGTGCACCAGGCCAAACGTTCCTGGCGATGTTGAGCAGTGAGGGGTAGCACAAGATGTGGGCAGTAAGACAGCAAGCCAAAGGTTCTTATTCGACGATAAACTGTTCGCAAGCCTATCGGACGACCTTGTTCACCTAACCATTGATCAGCTATTGATCTAGTTGTAGAGAATCGGTCTCTCAAGGCTATTAGTCTTAAGCGGCGATCTTGACGTTCATTGGTTCGTCTTTGAGCCCCAGTGCCTCTTCTCCGACGTTCAACCCCATGTTCAGAGCACGCTTGACAAACACGCATTATTGTTGAGTGGTGCCGTCCCAAACGGTTGCCGATTTCTCTAAACGAAAAACCTGCTTCTCGTAAACCAACAATCCGCCCTCGGTGAAAGTCACTCAACTGCTGGTAAACTTGAGGTCTCTTTCCTCTAGGCATCGTTAGACACTTGACACACTTTAAACTAAAGAACGGGATCCGAAAAAGTGGAACAAATTCAAAAAATGACTCGATAATTGCTTGTCTATCACCAACTCTAAAAAATGACACAAACGTCAAAAATCCCATGACTACTTCATGATTGGGTTCAAATTTTAATCAACTACTTCCCTGGACTAGTCCACAATTCCTCCTTATCAACAGCTGCTCCACAGTAATAAAACCAGTTACAGTATATGCAGAAAAGATGTCTCACCAATATAGAAGAAAAATAATTAAAGCAAAGAGAATAAACAGGGTATAATATAGAAGTTTAATTAATAAACAGTGGGATAGATAGGATATTGTGAGATGGAGTCTAGAAGTACCGCATTGTCATCGTTGAAGAAAAGGCGAAGTTGTACAAAAAATGAAAATTACATATCGAGTACCGAAGATTCGATTTGCTGCAATAAATTAATTGTCCATAGGGCAAGTTAAAGCAAGCGTTTAAAATATTTTAACTTATGTTGCCGTTGCGATTAATCTAATTGCCTTCATTCTTATAAATTAAATTTTGTGAACCATAAAATTTTCTACATAAATGGAACCTTTAGTTCTCTAAAACTATCAAAACAAACGAATCTGTTTTAACAAAACGCAATCGTCACGCAACAAAACATATCTCACTACCATTACAAGTTCCGGTAAGAGAGAAATCCAGTGCCAACCATGATTCGATATTTGTGTCAAAACTAGGCCTGGATGGCGTAGTTCAGCTTTAAGCTTCGAGTCTACATTTGGCCATCCCGTGATTGTCGTACATTTACGAATGTTGTCGTGGAACTGCATTTCCCGCTGCTTTGTGAGTAGGGGGGAATTGAAATGTGAGTGGGATGATATATCAATCTCTTTCGAGGTTAAACACGGATGCTTTTTGTGAATTTTCATATTTCTTACGTTTTTGACAAACTTTACCTTGTTTTGTTTTGTTGCATTTTTGTAATTTTGCTTTTGACTTGTGGACAATCTTCAAATAATTGAATTCTTAGCATTTTGACATACTATCAATTTTGATAAAAAATAATCCAGGAATTTCATTATAAGTTGTTTAAACTTATAATGAAATTAATCGTTATAAAGACAAACGCGATGGGAATTTATTTCTTGTGTATAATAAATATATAAGACAGTTATCAACAACATGAACTTATAGACGTCAATTATTTACGAATAAAAGATTGATCGAAATTGATTACAGTAATTAGCAAAATTAGTGACAATAATAATAGCATTTGGCAACCAGAAACGAATAATAACCTGCAAAGACATAATCGTAACATTAAGTTACAACTAACGAAAAACGAAGGAAGTTATAGTAGCGAATTGTTTTCAGTTCACACTCAATCAAAGCTGAAATACAAATGAAACTGAAAACAATGCAAAAAGCATATAATATGGAAAAAACACAGGGTATACTGTTATATTAGATTGTGATATAGAATGCGACCCAACCAAACCAAACCCAACGCAACTCAATCCAATCCAATCCAATCCAATCCAGTGCAATTGAATCCAATCCAAACCAATAAATAAAAATAATTCCCAGCAACTTATCGGGACTACATTGAAATCATTGCATACGAATTCACGATTAATTCAGAAAATTGGGATAATTTAAAAATTGTCCCACAAACCATCAAAACTACGAAAAAAAATTCTAAAGCTAGCAAGAAATGTCAATTAACAAAAAAGATTCAATAAGTGTTATAATCATATGCTCAATGAAAACAAATTATTTAATAGTAAATTGGAGACTATGGTTGGCAAATAAATTGAAACAAACTTACCCTTACCACACAGTATTTTATTAACACTAGATGTACATTTCGACAACTAAGTTGTCATCTTCAGCAGTATACTGTACAATGTGTACTGTACTTTATTTCAACAAATTATCTGTGCAAAATTCAATCAGCTTTTTTGTAGTTCGTTGAAATTTTATATTAATGAATCTCATATTTGGGTGGTTTCTTTGTCATTTATAATTTTTTTAAAAAAAACAAACACGATGTAATGTCAGTATAGGAATTTCAATCAATTTGGGCTTCGACTGGGTGTTATTTAAGCAACTTGGGTTGAATTAGTTTGATTAAGTGAGTTTTCGGTTAGCTTCTAAGAATATAATGTTTGGTTTCATTGAGTTGAATTCCTAAAAATTGGTAAAAGATCTATACATTGTAACTACTACGCCATATTGGCACGATAGATCGCTGTGTTGAATATAAATTTCAGCCGATGTGGCAGGATCACCTGGTACATCGGCTGTTTCGTCCTGCAGGATTCATCATATCACCACCGATATATCTGATGAGGTGCATGTAGTCATGCAAACGTGAGTGTATTAACGCCATCTAACCAATACCCACACACCCAAGCTGCTTTGTGACCTCAGTGATCGTGTTTTTTCAAATTAAAAACACATTATATATTCACCGACTGCATCATTCCGGTTACGTATATATCCAAAGAAGTGTTCTAACGTTCATTGTAAACGGATCTTGATCCTGAGTTAGTATTATTAAAAATATTGTATATTTTTGGTAGCAACTTAAATCCTCGTTAAATTTTCTACCACTGTTTTTATCGTAATTTCGATCAAATGTATTAACCCATGCATTGTAAATTCTTGACTTTTATTACATAAATGCGGCTTCCATTTATGTGTGTTAGCTGACGTCTATATCACATTGGGTCGAGTTGACTATTTCCTTAAATATTAAACTATTTATCACCAATATGTTAAAAAAAGTAAAACATTCCGAATTTTCGAATTTCGTCAAGATGTTAACATCCCACATCCGTTTTCCCATCACATTAATTATAGAAAATGGAAAAGTCAAAATTGCTAGTTGGCCACACGTTGAACATAACCTTGATTGGTATTGATGTATGAGGTGTTGATCGTTTTCGCAGTTTCAAAACCATTTTTGTGCGTAATCAGATCCAAAAAGTTGTTGACGTGCGTATACAGTGTTAACGCAATTCGCAGGCATCAATCACATATCCCTTGCAAAGATGAATGAGCGCGTTAGTGGGCGCGATGTGCGTACCGCGCCGAAACATTAACGAAAATTCATCCGCACCAAGCGCAACACCTGCGCTTTCTGACGCTAAGTACGAAAGTATAAAACATTTTATCTAAAATGTGACGATATAAAACACGGAGGTATCTCGGCGTGAAAAGCGTTCACCGCACAGAGTGACTACAATGAGCGACTCTAAACAACGCGTAATCCTCTTTGCCGATTCAGACGATGTACAATACCGGACAAGATAATATTCAGTTCGCCGACTTCCACCGGGAAAAAACAAGTTTTTAAAACTCTCTCTCTCGCTGTTTTAAATACATTATATTCAATGGTTAATTGAAAATCCACTTTAAAGTTACGCGCGGCTCCAGAATTGCAATCAACGATACAATTTCCACATTTTTAAATCTAATTTTAATGTAATGAGCGGATGCGGATACAAGAGAAGGGCGTCTGGAAAAGGAGCACGTAAAATATAGGAAAGAATGCTAATTAATTATTCCGAGATGCCGGGCTGCCGAGAGTGATTAGCATTCTGGGCTTCTCCGGGGTTTTGGATCACCATACAGCACATAAATACCGAGTTTACTTCTTTTAATGGCATTTTTTATTAAAACGTGACAAAATATTGCCCAGTTACACCTGAACTCATAATTATTAATATATTATTTTAAACGGCCAACCATCAATGCAATTTGCCTATTGCTATAACTCAATTACAATCACATTAATAAAAAACGAAATAACAAAAAAATAATGCAAATATAACTTCAAAATATTAAGTAAACGTTTTAAAAAAGAAGTATTGAAAAGTGAGCCGTGGAAAAGTTTAACATTCTTTAGCAATTATCCAACAAAATTGAAGGTTCCATTGTTAGTGATTTTGTAATCAGCATCGAGTACTTCAATCAAAATGTTTTACGACTACTGTGTTTTTGTCGAAAATTAACCAGTTACGTTAATGCTGACCCACACAAGCGTACAAACGTTCATTCGTTCCATAAAATTGAAAATTACAACCTAAAAATTCAAAGTAACAATTAAATATCACAAAACGAAATATATCGTATATTTATATATGGTCGGAGTGGTTAAGAAAAGCTCATCTTTGAATACAAATTAATGAATCAACTCGAAAAACTCATCGAATCGATTTTCTCGGCGTAGGCAAAAACTGGATTCAATCTATTCGCTTTCGTGTTTTACGTATAATCACCACAGAAAATCCTCATAATTTTATATAATTTTAGTACATATCGCAGTGTCTATATTTTATTTTTAAGTAGAACAGTGCAGACCTAAACTAAGGTGAAAATATATTTTAACGAATGTAATAGGTGCTTGTTTCACCGTTCTGAGCCCACCAGACTATCAAAGATACATTCGCTGAAGGTGGCTGTAGTCATGTAAACATTAGTTACAAACGTTTCTACTGTTATGTAATTCCATACCTATTAGCAGACCTATGTAATTACATAGCGGCGCGACTGTTGGATGTCGACGTTTAGATGGAGTTAATACAGTCACACACACGTTTGCTAATCTTATATGTTTTGTGCAAAATTAGTCGTTAGGATTTGTGTCTGGTATTAAAACGTATTGTGTGATCGGTTAGTAATAACCATTTGTAGAATGTCCTCTCTTCTGATTGACATAAGCTAAGGCGAAAATAAATTCCCGTCATACTTTTTCTGCTACGTTATTACACAGCAACTGCGTGGCTGTAATTTCATAGCAGCACGAGTGAGGAGTGCCGGCGTCTAGATAACTTTAATACATCCCAAACGTTTGTTGACAAGTATTGTGCTAGGTGATCGCTTAGAAGCATACTATGCAAATGGTGAGTTTATGATTATAACTTCAAACTTAATTGATGAGCTACGCTTTCATTTCGTTAGCTTGGGAAAGCAATTTTGATCAACTCTTTTTAAATGATTCCGAGTAGTCTAAAAAAGCTCCAAGGAGAAATTCTGCGTGAATTCTTGGTTAAGATAAACATCCATGTTAAACAAGACACTGTTAACAACGAACTGCGACAAATCACCAATTTCATTTCTTGTAACAACGATTGTTCGTTTGAAAAATCTTAAACTGTTTCGCTTCGTATTTTATAACCGCTATCTATGGAACGTCCTCTGTTCTGATTGGCTCTTATGTTTCGCATTGCCTCCCCACGCATTAATAAATCGCTTACGATGATCTTACGTTGTTTATGCAGCTGCACCAAATTGCAGTTTCTATTGCCGTCAATACAATACATCTGTCACAAATATTTTAATTCGAAGTTTCTTTCGCCATTAACCACTTAATTGCATCTATTAGAAAAGTATATTATTTTGATTTATAGCTCCGACCGACTTTGAAAGTATTTCTTACGGTTATAGACTAAATTATTTTACAATTTTTATTTAAATTTCGACGTACAGACGCACAGTGCAGCTGCGAAAATATCGATTTCAATGACCCAACTCGATTCTCACCCCCCAAATTACTTTTTTCGACGAAATGTTAACCTTTAACCGAGATATCACATACGCACACCTCGTCGCTCGTTCGCGAGCAGCGAAGGGTGCATTGATCGGGCAAACAAGCGAACATCGAGAGGTGATGACGAATGTAGCGGCAAATAGTGGCCATCTATCACGCAGGCAATGGGACGTGCAGGTGCACCGACTCCCTGAAACTTTATGAAGACATCCGGACGTTAGGCACCGAAATTCAGTTAGGGAAAGTATTGACCTGCGTGTATGTGTGAGGAGTGCAGCGTCTCGTGAAAATTGCCACATGAATTGTATGATGTAGTACGCGCCGTACATACAACAATTAATTATTGATGTTTGTATTTCAGAAAGTATTTTGGTCCATATTTAATATTTTATATAAACATCGGATTATATTATGCATTAATTTTGAAGTAGATGCATATTTATGCATAATTAATAATAATAATTAATGTATATTTATACGTAATTCGAATTAAACAATCTCATTAGACACGTTAAAAAAATAATAAATTGGACCGGTAATTACTCAAGAGGAACGTATTAATAAACACTTTAATAAATCAAGGAATAAAAAGCTTTACCTTTCCGACGTATTTAAATCCATTCAGTTCACAACCTCATCCTGAAATCATAAACACGTGTCCTCAGAGACAGGATGCTTGTTCCGCAGAGCTATTTATCGTAACCTTACACGACCATATAAATTTTATTGCGATTTCATAAACCTATTGTACATCCTGGGGCAATGCGAGACTGAAAAAAAGCACTAAAGCGCTGAAATATTGATGACCGGGTCTTTCGAAAATTTTATCGCCGTTTTAAATTTTCCGCGTTCCTCGGTGATTTTCGCCAAAGAGACTCTGCGCTTTTTTTAATTTTGACCGGCGACGTCCTCAAATCTCGTAATTTCGGTTTTTTTCGCGTCGTCGTAAACATTAAATATTTGTAAAGCGGGGGAAACGCGGCAGTAAAATGATCGTAACGTCGAGTCTAAAGGGCTATCCGATGCGATTATTACCGTTTTATGGAAGCTCAGTCACTTGCGGTTATTTTACGGGCCGTATAATTTGGACGATTATAAAATGTCCGGTATTTGAATCATTCCGGCCTTGATGTGGTCTCTTTGATTGCAGGTGGACGACCGAAGGACGGGAATCAGACGGGCTAATGTTGAACACAAGTGAGTACGAAATTTGTTTTTGAAAGACGCAAAAGGAATTTTTGGAATTTCCGACACTGGTGGTCATAAAGACCGGGTTATCGTATATATTTTCGCGTTTGTTTTCGCCTTTAAATAAAGTTTAGAAATGGTGGGTTGTGGAGCAGGTTATATTAAGCGATTTGAATGGCGATATGTGGCAGTAAAACTTTTGTTGTCAGGTCGCATAGAGGACGATCGATGCGTATCGCTGAGCTGCCATGCATGATTTAGAACCCACATATCTGAATTTGCGATGTTTTCCGAAACTTTGTCGGTGTGTGTGATCTATGATATTCCCCCGTGCCCCGAGGTTGCTGAGATTACACATTTTAATTTTCATTTTATTGCTTTATGTTACTCGCCTTTTTATTTCTCGTAAGTATTTTTATCCTATACAGGTATCCCACCGTAATTACGAAGCCATTCGTTATTAAATATTAGATGAAAACATCTACAAGTTGCACATTTTCATTGCTGTTCTATAATTTAAAGGAATATTTATAAATACATCGTTTAGTGGGCGATGAATTATTTGATTATTCATATTAAGGATGCAAACAAATTAAGTTATAACTATTACTTGCGTTTGATTATGCAGTAACACCTTTTGACGTTTTCACTAAATTTTGTAGTTGTAACAGTTGAAGTTCCTCCATTTATAACGTAAGTCTTATATATCCTTATGGTACGTGTAGATAATATCAATGAAAGTCGTTGTCATGTATATTTGTACGAACGCCTACTTCCCAATGGTTTATGATGAATTAAATGATTATTCAGATTAGGGGTGCAAGCAAATTAAATTATAACTATTACTTGTGTTTCATTATGCCGTAACAGGTGGTGGTTTATGTTTTCATCTAAACTTTATAATTCTGGTAATGTCATTGATGTTCATCGATTTGTAACGTAATTGTTACATATCGTTATGGTACATATCGGTCGTTTCAATGAAAGTCGCTGTTTGTTAGAACGCGTAGCCCAGTAAAGCTGATGCAACCATTTCACTAAATAAATATATTTATTTTATTTCAACAACTAAGGTTCTTGGTAATTCTTGGTGAGAAACAATATTGTCTAGCGATCCACCAGTTAGTCTTCATGGACCTGTTTTAATTAATGTTCACAATACCATTTACATGTAAGATCTATGATGTAAATTTTACATTTTTTTGTCATATTTGATATGATACATTTCAATATATATATATATATATATATATATATATATATATATATATATATATATATATATATATATAGCAAAAAATGAGAGAGCTACAAACCTCTAAACTACGAGAAAGATAGAGAAGAAAGAACGTGTAGAACACCAGATGAGAAGGGTGGGTTTAAGTAGCAACACGGGGGTTGAAGAACTGGAAACAATATGATGGAAAAGACAAAGGACAAGCTGGTGGAACAAACACCTAAAACAAGAGACATGGATCAAAAGGACAGGGTGGAAAGAGTACCAGCAAACAAGAAACACAAGAAACGGAGGAAGAGAGTAAAAGAGTTGTTAAACACGAGCAAACAAGAGAATTTGAAAGAAGAAAATTGAGGAGAATAATAAAACTACTTGGAAATTGATAGTACACCAGAGGCAAAAACAGCACAAATGAAATCACTACAAATAAAGGAAGGAAGAATGATAACGGATGAAAACCTAAAAAAATAGAGACCAATAAGCAATATTTTGAAAAATTCTTAAATGTCAACACAAGAAAAAATGATAACAGTGAGAAACAGAAAAACAAGAAAGAAAATGAATTAAGACCAGAAGAAGAAATAAAACATGAAGACATAAGGTAAACAATTCGATTAATGAAGAACGGTCAAGTCGCTGGGCATGGGAGGTTAATGGCAGAATTGTTTTAGATTTGTTTGTTAAAATTGGGAGAGAAGGGAATGAAAGTATTCAGAAAAGTATGTAATGAAGCAGGGAAACAAAATCAAATACCGAAGGACTGGGGAATGATAAATCCAATACACAAAAACGGAGATACAAGAGAGTGCAATAACTATGGGGTAAATTATGATATTAAGTAATGCACTAAAATTTACGAAAACGTGTTAGATAGTAGATAGAAAGAATATACAAAAGAACAAATGGGGGAAGATGATTTAGGAAGGGGAGAAGTACATAAGACCACATATTCAGCCTAAAAGAAATAATAAAGAAAACGCCGAAGGAAGGCTCAGTGCGCACCTTGTAGATCTAGAAAAAGCCTCTGACAGAGTGGATAGGGAAAAAACTTTGGAGTGTTTGGAAAAGAAAGTAGGGCAAAATGAATTGATAAATGCGATTAAAGAAATATACAAGAGGACCACCAATTATGTAGTGAGTAGGAGCGTGAAACTGACAAATTTAAAACCAAGGGGATATTAAGGCAAGAAGGAAGTTTAATGTAAGCCTAAAATGCAAGAACTATCTATAGGCTATCTAAACCTAGAGAGGGAGTAAACATGTCACTTTGTGCCTTAGCGCACTATTTAGTGTTGATTCGCTCTGAAGCTCAGTAAATGTTAAGAAGTTAATATTTGCATCGCTTTTAGGTTTGAAGACATATATTATGTCCAATAGAGTACCATATTATGTCCTTTCAGTGATGTTATAAATCAACTGATTACAGTCGAGTCAAACATAAAATATATTTATTAGTACCAAAATAGTATTTTTTAGGCGACCGACACGAAAAATTGAAATTTCAGTCGTCAAACGCGGACGAAAAGTAATCGTTTTTCGTCCGCTTTCATTTTTCGTACGCAATAGGGTGGCGCCATCTACCGACAGTTACCTAAATTGTATAAAAATAACCACACTGCCGTCAGTGTCAAACTGTACATCTTGTTTACATTAGTAAATACGTGTTGGTGATAGACTTTTTAACTGATTATTGGGTAATTATTCTTTATAAAGCCGAAATAACTTCGAATGTAGACAAAGAAAACATAAACATGTCTGAAGGTGTCACAAATATGTACAATTGTTCAGTTGTCATAAATGACTATGTCAATAAATTGTAAGTAAATGTTGCAACAAATTTGAAAATTATATGAGGGTCGCCTAAAAAATTTTGTGTGCACCACGGCCAAAAAGTGTTTTTTCGTCCTCGTTTGCTTTCCGACCTCGGCTACGCCTCGGTCGTAAAGAAAACTCGGACGAAAAAACAGTACTTTTTGGCCTTGGTACACAAAATACTATTGTGTATCTAGGCCAAAAAGTACTGTTTTTTCGTCCGAGTTTTCTTTTTCGGAAAGCAAACGAGGACGAAAAAACACTTTTTGGCCGTGGTGCACACAAATTTTTTTAGGCGACCCTCATAAAATTTTCAAATTTATTGCAACATTTACTTATAATTTATTAACATAGTCATTTATAACAACTGAACAATTGTACATATTTGTGACACCTTCAGACATGTATATGTTTTCTTTGTCTACATTCGAAGTTATTTCGGCTTTATAAACAATAATTACCCAATAATCAGTTAAAAAGTCTATCACCAACACGTATTTACTAATGTAAACAAGATGTACAGTTTGACACTGACGGCAATGTGGTTATTTTTATACAATTTCGGTAACTGTTGGTAGATGGCGCCACCCTATTGCGGACGAAAAACGGTTACTTTTCGTCCGCGTTTGACGACTGAAATTTCAATTTTTCATGTCGGTCGCCTAAAAAAATATTTAAATGCAATTATTTCAGTTAAAAAACATTTTATATAAATTTCAACTTCATATTGCAGTAAGAATAATATTTCCTTGAAGTAAAATAAATATATTGAATGAGACATATAAATAATTCAAAACACCACATTTTAAAATGCAAATCAATAAAATCACATACTGGTCTACTACGTCGTGAGAATACAATGTCTTATAGTAATGACGCACCGCCCATTTATTTAAAGTTTGAAAATACAATATGTTTGATGTAAACACACATATACTTGAGTATCCGCTATCTACGTAGTAAAACGTTAACTACGGACTCTTAATGCATAGTAACTATTTATAGTGTTATAACTTCGTATAAATTTGTATATAGAGGAACACGTAAAAGGATAAAGTAGTTATGCGGGGTACATTACAGAAACCACAATAACGTTTCGCTCTTAGCAGTCAGGTACGTTAGTAATAACGGCTGCTATCTGGCGTTTTCTACGTGACATATTGTCGGCGCGCAATAAAAACCGGCAAATGCATAAATACTGTGTCCGCATTTGCCTGCGACGCGATAAAGAAAGACGAAGGAAAGGAAACCGGCGAAACTGATGACTAATTTGTCGAAAGTCTCGTTGGGGGGCGATAAGAACTGTGCAGAACCGTGCCATGTGCATGCTGTGCTACCGGGCGCCATGTTGCCCTGATTTACGAGCAGCGGTGGGACGCTCACCTGCCAGCTTCTTATTACCGCGATCATACTCACACGGAAACATCGTTCACGCACCGGATTAACCGGCGAAATCCGTGTTAAGAATTCCTAGTTGGAAACGGCACCGCAATAAAGATCCCTCCGAATTGGCCTCGACGAAAATATATAATTAACAGCCAACGTTGATGTTTACCGGCAGGTAATAAAAGCGACGTAAAAATGATAAATGCTGATTGTTTATCACGTGACGCCGGTGCTCCGTAGCGTCACGAAAAATCTCCATCCAAATTTCATTCGCTGTTTATTCAAATTTAATTCAGTAACAAAAATTTATTGCTACGTTATTTCAATTATTAATGGTTATCTTTAATAAGTGGTGTCGCAATAGCAACTTAGTTTCTCTATGGAAATAAAACGGAATAAATCATTTCTATCGTTCTATATGAAGTCTGTCATGAATTTATGACAGATATACGATGTCGGATGTCTGCCCGCCGTCATCTATGTTCGTCCGTCAAAGATATACAAAGTTGTTTAAAATTCACGGTTAACGTGTTGTGACTTTCGTAGAAATCAAATTTTGTGTTTATTGAGTAAAATAAAATGGAAAAAGAACAACATTTTCGTAAATCCATCGAAAGCGTAAATATAATATTTGTATGTAAAAATTCTTGGTCATCGTATATTTCTTTGTAAATCTAATGGTGACGTAATTAGCCCAACTAACGCTGTAATTAGATTGTTCAGTCATATTGACGTCAATAACTATTAAAAATGTATTACTTTATTATGAGTTTTCATAAAAAGTTTAAATAAAATCATACAATACTCAAAATGTTTAACTTACCATAAGCCTTCATTTTGTTCAGTCGCTTTGGGTTTATTTTGACGTCAATACAATATTGCTGGCTGTTTAAATGGAGTTTTCAAGGTTTAATACTCACAAATGTTTGTGTCCTCATTGAATTAATTTGGGTTGAGTTGGCTTGGGTTGAATTGGGTTAAGTCGAGTTAGGTTTATTTTGACGTCAATGACTGTTGGATGAGTATTGCTGGCTGCTTTAATAGAGTTCTCAAAGTTTAAATAAAATCATGTAATACTCACAACTGTGTCTTGTCTTCATTAAGTTAAGTTGGATTGGGTTGGCTTGAGTTGGGTTGAGTTAAGTTAGGTTGGTTGGGTTGGGTTAGGTTGGGTTGCATTTCATTGTTGATTTGGAATGGATTTGATTGAACTGGATTATCTATTGACAAAGATAAAGTTCGTCACTAATATTTGAAAGAAAAAAACAAATGCGTTTAAGAAATAAGTTGTGAGTTTGCAATCATTCTGTCTGTTATAAATTGATAAAGTTATAAAAATAGGGAAAGGTTGCTTAAATAAAATATTGTTTTTCTCAGCCATACCCAAATGCAAAACTAATTCATCGCCCCTCGTAACTTAATTGAATCGTCAGTATGCAACCAACAAAATTCTTCAGGGAAACAAAGCAAAGTAATTGCCCTTTCCAGCTTACCCGATGCATATTTGACTTAAAATTATCATTTTAGAAAATTTCAGATTTACGTCGCATCTTCCATCTCGATTTCCAAGATAACGCGCACCACAAACGTAACTCGCTCGTTTTCCGCAATTTACTTCCGATATGCTTATCAAACGTCAAAAAAGAAAATGTATCTCTACACGGCCGCTTCCCGTACGCGCGCACCTCCGAAGGGGGCCCACTTCAAGACGGGCAAATTCCCGAAGACACAAATCACGCAGCGATTTTTGAATGACGTTTCCATAATTAGAAAAGTCGAGAGAGTCGATCGGATTCCACATATCGAAACGAGGTGCCGCGGCATAAATCTGAGTATATTTACGGCTGGTTCATAGATCGGTCCGCGATATCGCGTCGCTGGATTTCTTAGCGCTGGCGGGTCTATATATCACACAGTATATCCACGCCTGGACGATAAATCAGTGGATAGGAACGGCAACTTACACGCTGCAACGTCATCTTTCCCCCTTGACTCACCTACGAAATGTCCATTTCGGTGCCTATGCGTTTACATGAACGAAAAATATTATTTTGTTTCGAATCACGTTTTATTTGAAAGAAATCAATGAATTAATTCATGTAACGAAATTTATTATTGTTGACTATGTAGTCAACATTTTTTGGTAACTGGATTTTTTGTCTTGTCTCATAGTTAAAATTGTTTGTTTAGGAAATTTAATGCAAAAAGTAGTGCGCTTTGAAGGTCAGAAGAAATTGTATTTTACATTGAAGTATGAAGTACAATTAATCCCATCGCTCACACCTGGAAAACTGTTCGTTTTTGTGACAATTTATGTTATAAAGTTTCCGTGGATGACAACACCACACTCGCGTCGTAAAATTTCCATATGAATTCGTTTAAAACCGAACGGGTAAATGAAATAAAAGATTTCCATTATGCGGGGTAAGATTTTAATTTTATTAAAATTTTATTCGTTACGTGATACGATAAAATGATTAAAACTTAAGCTTTCCGTGTGAAATGATTACATGTTGAATGAGCGGGGCCTAATGTGAGGTTTAAAATTCAAAACCCGGTCCAGACAGTGGCTGTTATGCTCACATGCACCCTTGAGCAACCCTCGTCGTAGGAAATGAAAACTGAACACACTTTTACACACATTTTATGCACTGACAGCTCAGACTTCTGATTAAAATTTCATTAAAAATATAGACGGCATAAAAATGTCAGCGCCAAATTGCTACCAACTAGAGAACATTAATTAAATAGTTATAGTCGATCGGAACTGCTGAAAGCTTTTCCTAAATCGCTAATTGCTTTTTTAGATCGAATGACAATTAAAGCCATCGGAAAATATCGAAATCTTTATCCCCACGGCGGTCACCGCGTACAATATTTTCCATTTTCGCGATGAAAACCTAAAACTAAAACTTTAAAACACTAAAAGCGCAAATACATCGAAATAACGACCAGAGTGGCGAGACAATAACAGGATTTTAATTAGCGGTTAGAAGAACGCATTAAACGTGTATCATTTACACGACAACTGCATTTAATTTGGGTTAAAAGGACGAAAAAATTAAATACAATTACTGCGGAAAGCCAAACAGAAAAATGACGTTTTAAATGGTTCTTAATTAGGAAACTAAACCCTACCCTCTTTAAAAAAGATTAAACCGTATGTTTGTGAAGCAGCGTAATGCTGAATGACTGACATGAGCCCGTTGCGATTTTCGCCCCCTCGGAACAAGGGAAAATGGAAAATGTTGGTCCACTGCGCGTTTTGCGGCGGTTTCGTTCCCTCACCTTTCTCTAATTGAGTCATACGATGTTATTATTTTATGATATTGTAACAAAAATCTAATTTATTGACGTGAAAAGGTATCGAAATATCGTTTTAATTATTGGAACTAAATTATATCGAAGAATATCGCCTTGGAGGCACCCCTAATTGGATGAGCATTATTTTCGCCCCGATGTTCAAGTTTATTAGTGGCTTCTGCAGTTTTTATTTTTTATAAACGCTTTAATTATCATATAATGTTCAAAATAGGTATCCATAAAAACGTTTATTCTAGATTAGCTTTATCATGTCTTTAAATCGTAAATATTTTTATTATTCAAATTTGTTTCAATAACGTCAACGTGTATTTTGGACATTTTTTCTCAATATTTCTCAAAGTTGTTAAAGTTACTTGTATGTCTTATTAAAATCAAGTAATCTAAACCTAGTTAACATTCCTTAACCATTTACAACCTTATAAAAAATGCTTTAAGGGTCACCTCTGACTTTTCACTTATAATTTTATTACCTGTAATTTTTTTAATGAGTGAGTGATTCGGCCAATAAGAAAACTATTTTCATTAACGTTGCAAAACCAAGTCAGGCGAAGACTGTGATGCATACAATGTAAACACGTTTCGTTCTTCTTTATTTTGAGACGAACATTTATTCACAACTATTAAAACTGCACTAATGGCTTAAGCATTTCCTTTCTATTAAACATTTCAATTAAACAATTTCACTATATAAAATATAACGGTGGAAGCGTAGGTGAATCGGTAACAAATTCATTGGTATTTGAAGGATGCATATATGAGTATGTGCCTTTTTTATGACGATAATGCCATTTTTTCAATTAAATTTTTTTAGAAAAAATATTATTTCGGAATAAATGAATTATATACAAATATTGCGAAATTGTAGATAAATATCGTTCTAATTGTTTGCAATAATGCATTTAGTCAAAAAAATGTTTTTAAATGAATATGTTCACTAATGTAATTGGAGCAAATTTAACAACCCAACGCTGAAAACATAAATAAATGTTATTACGGATACAACATTTATCAAGAAAACGTAAACATTAGAAAAAAATATTAACTGAAACAATTTATAATAAACTGTATAATTGTATTTTGAATATATTTTAGGTGAGTTGCGGCGTTATGTTAATATATCTATAGAAATCTAAAAAAATCCATGCACCGAAAATGTATACGTAAATAAATCAAAAGCGCACAATTTATCTTCTAAAAAATTATGTTTCAGTTTGAACATTTCAACGTTTGTAATTAGAACTGTGTGCTTCAAAAAATTTAAATAAGCAAAAAAATCGAAAAAATAGCCTGAAATCACGAAATTATTTTTCATAAATCGTCCACTTAATTCATATATGTGTGGCATTATATTTAATAAACATATCCATCCACTGGTTAATTTCATTATCGTGTTGTATGTTAACTTATCTACGTATACAGATTAATATTCACGCATTTCATTCAAATGTTGGTTTTAATCGTTAAACTAACAGCTATTTATTATTATTAAACAGGCAACATTGAAAAATTAAAAAAAGTTAATACATTAATTCAGTTATTTTAACCGAATTATCAAATATATTTTCCCTCAAGAAAATCAGATATTCTGCCAATAAAATCACATATAAAATTCGAAACACAATAACATAAAAATATCAAACTTTATTCTCATAAATTCATAAATATATATTATAATAAACAATACATTTAATCAATAATAATAAAAGCAATAGCGTTAAATAATAGATATTTATTATACACGACGATAAAATTATACTTTATCTTTGAGTTTTTTTAGCGCCGAGACGTTAATCGAGACGCTAATTACACTCGAGAAGATAATGACATTGTATCGTCGTGTACAATATACCGTTTTATTCCATCCTCCATTATTTCGATTGAATTGGTTAATTATTTTAATTGACAATTAATATAAATGTCAAAAAATCAACAATCAAAAAATCGCCAAAAACAGAAAAACAACAATGTACTTTTTTTATCTTCTAGACGATAAAATTTCATTTTAACATAAGGTAAAGAGTAGATAACATACCATTTTAACATTCAGTAGGGAATAAAAAAATATATTTATTTATTTATCAATAAACTTGATACATTTTGTTTTTTTTTTTGGAATTTGGCTTCTAAAAATTTATGTGACGGTGGTGTCCTTTCAAGCAATAGTATATTAGTGGATGGGCTGTATACTGCTATTTTGATGTGATATTGAAATGTTTGCCAAGACCCACATGATTTTATTTAGCGTTAAAAAAATTATTTACAAATAGGATTTATGTTTGACTCGACCATAATCAGTGGTTTTATGACATCACTTATAGGACATAAAGTGGTACTTTATTGGACTAGTCCATAATGATAAAGCAATTTGGACTCCTGCCAATGTCAAATTATTTCAAAATATGTGTTATTTAAACACTACATACGGTAATCTCTGTAAACATATAGAGATTTCGATTTGATTGCCAAAAGCATGAAGCGCCATTTCCTTTACGTCGTCCGAAACCACTGTTGGTTCTCTTAAATCCATTTTTAAGTCAGAATCGTTAAATTAATAATCATTAGCAGTTTCACACACTTGTCAAAATATATTTCTCGTCGACAACTACGTAACTATGACAATGGCGAATGCATACCTACCTACTTTGTAGGTAGGTATGATGTAGATTATCAAAGGTTCTCACAAATAAGAATTGAAGAAAAAAATCTTTCACTGCGAGTCAAACATAAAGCTATGTATGCAACTCGTACATAATCTGGCTTTTTAGCCCTATTTATCAGACTCGTTCACAAGCTCGCTCGTCCATAACTCATAGGGCTCGTCCAATGAAGACCTATATTATGTACTTGTTACATAAATAGCCATTATGCTCAGATAACTTTCTTACATCCGAACATCTAAATAACTATCAAATTGCGAAGTGTGCATTTTTTAACGAAACCTTGAAGAAACATTTTGTGATATTTTTTCACGCTAATTATTTGTAACGAAAACGTGCTTTGATATCATAATGTAATTGTAGAAAAACTATTGTTTGAACCTCGCGCGCGAAATATTTTAGTGCATGGGAATGATGTTCAAAAAATTACATTGGGAGCGAAACATGCCATCGATGCAAAACAATATTATTCTGCTCCCAACAAAAAAACCTTTTCGTTAAGGTTGCAACAACCAACCGGGTATGATAAATATAACAAAGAAATAGTACTGACCGATATACGGTGACTCATATTTTCTGTACTTTGCAATAGACTAACATAAGAATACAATGCACACACGAGCATCAACAAAATGCAGTTATAAAATTATAAATGCAACCTGGTTAGCAACACACAGTTGATTTGTCTTTATTTTGAAACTAACAAAAAAGTTGAACCTGCTAAGTAAAAATATTTACTGTACAAATTACGGGCTTAAGCAGTAATTACATTTCGCCATTAATTAAAACAACATCGTATATTTTATTATATAAAATATAGCAGTGCGGAAAGTACCTAATAAATCAGAAATAAATTCATTGGTATTTAAGGTATTTGTGATGAAAGCCCAAACGTTGTGTATCATTTTTTTATGAAGGGGGGGGGGGGGGGGGGAGTTTTGTTAAATAGAGAGTTTGGATTTAATTAGGGCTGTCTTCTAATTAACGAAAAGAAATCAACTATATCCGAAATTCTAGTGACAGACATGAAAGGGATTTTTTTATTATTCCGTAAACGATTGAGTAAATTTTATGTTTTGATTACGCGTAAAACTTTAGTTTTTTGAACTTTTAGTGCTTCCTGCGATGAAAGCTCTCTGATTTGGTCTGTATTTTGACACTTACTTCGGTTTCGTTTACCGTCAGGACTCATACAAAGTACGTTGAATAAGAAACCGGAATCAGGCAAAATTCAAAGGTTTTATTTAATTTAACTACACAAATAATTTATCACTTTACACTTGACTTCTGCACGCGCTTACTTTTTCACTTTGGCACAGAGAACTTTCAACACGTCATTCAATTATGATTGGGGATGTCGCTGTGACGTTTTAACCTACTTTTATGAATTTCACTGATTTGACACTTGAATTTGAAATTTGAAAGATACGCACTGAGCGTATCTGTTTCATTTTGGGACTATTTATATACAGGTTTTTAAGTACTAATTAAAGATAATAATTATTAATTTTTGCAAATTTTTATTTTTTTTTTTCAAAGTTTGCAAATCTTTAAAATAGGAAAAAGGTTGATCGTCGGTTACAATTGATGACTGTATATATTACGATTTCTGGTGATATATCTACTTCTGCATAATTTATATTTCACGTTAACATTTTTAAATTTTTAATTAGACAGTTTCTTCAATAGACTTAAAAAATCATCAAAATAAACAAAAAAAAACGAGCATAATAAGTAGTGACACATGATTACTATTTTCTAAATCCATGAGAGAATATACATTATTATTATTATTATTTCAACATTTGTAACTGAAATTGCCTGCTTCGAAAACGTACTGAAGTAAAAGAACACTTGAATGGATTTTCAATTTATTTTCTTTAATTTTATCCTTATTAGCTATGTTAAGTTATCTACATATATATTAAAGATTAGCATTCACGTAAGTAGTTTAATTATATGAATTGCGTTTATACAGTTGAGCTCAATCGTTAGAGTAGTCTGAGTATGAAAGCTATTGCTCATCAGGGTGAGACGTTGGAAAATTAAAAATAGAAATGCATTAGATTTATTTCGACTGAGTAATCAAATATCTTAATTGCTGATAATAACATTAGATATTCTACAAATAAAAGCAAATTCAAAAAAAAATTTACATAAAATAAGAAACTTTATTGTTGAAAAAAACAAATTCCCTAATATGTATTATAGTCATATAAATTATTAGTTTAAAAACAATAACATAAAAAAAATAAATAAATAATTCAATAAAATTGAAGAAATGCTTGATATTTTTGAATTTGGTTTCGTTATATTTCTGTGACAATTGTGTACTTTCAAACAATAATATATCAAATAATGAGCCTAAAAACTTTTTTCTACAACTGCCAAAAAAATTGTCATTTCACATCAAATAGCGAAGTGCGCATTTTCTAAT
Organism: Geotrupes spiniger; assembly: GCA_959613385.1. NCBI lineage: Eukaryota > Metazoa > Arthropoda > Insecta > Coleoptera > Geotrupidae > Geotrupes > Geotrupes spiniger. The sequence continues at coordinate 44,946,798 of OY390732.1, forward strand.
AAAACTACCATTTGCTTTGTTACTTAACAACGTTTTTTTAAATATTTTGTAACGACTTGAAAAAAATTTTGCTATAATTATTGTAGGCGACAAAAACCTAATATGTCTCCACTTTAATATCATAATACAATTGTAGAAAATGTTGTTTCAATCTCATACGTGAAATGTTTCTACATTTACGTCTTAAAATGCATCGAATAATGAAAATAAATTGCAACAATTTTTGATACTTTTAGGCCTGGTTTTAATATAATTTATACGATTAATTAATTCAATTGCACTACCGGGTTGAAACTAAAGCCAGTGTTCTCGCGCTTTGTACAATCGGGCCTTAATATTAAAATTTATTGCAATAAAAATGAATATTGTTAAAAATCATCATATATGAAAAGTATCTTTGTATATCTTTAACATTCCGAAATTCAATTATGTGTCGATAATAGCACATCTGAGCGCTTTAATTTTGAACTAATAAGTTGCTTCAGTGTGACGTAATTTGATCATAACTTTGAAATGAATGGTATTTATATATATATATATATATATATATATATATATATATATATATATGTGTGTGTGTAAGATTAGACCATCTTTCGTGTAAATTTTACATTTTTCTGTCATATTTGACAAGACACATTTTCAATTTATATATATATATGTATTTACACGGAGTTTTTGGACGAAGATGCGTAGGAAGGGGCGCACCTGCATCATTTATATCATGTAAATTTTACATTTTTCTTATATATGTATATGACGTTGGTGCATAGATTTTTGCGGGTAAAATCTGTTCTGCTTCTTTCTCGGGCAATGAATCTCGTTGTAGAATTGTTCCTGCAAGGGTTGTTCCAACGTTTCGGCAAAAAAATCCGAAACGTCGGAACGACCCTTACAGGGACAATTCGACAACGCGGTTCATTATCCTAGAAAGAAGCAGAAAATGGGTCGCTTCAACCCGAGAACCAAGAAGCCACGTGGACCTACATACTGACATTATATAGTTATAGGTTGTCGCGGCTGAAATCTGTTATTCGTGGTTCTCAGGTTGTGAACCTCGTTGTGGAAATGTTCCCCGAAGAACCGCTTCGACGTTTCGGCATCTGTCATCTTCAGTTAGCTCTTCTCGGTCTCACTGATTCGTACAATAACTCAAAGAATTATTAGCATATAACGCCATCTAGAAGTCAATATATTCAACGCGTTATTTTTGTATTTAATACGCGTACCGGCACAGCTTATCAGATCTCGGCGAAATTTTGTGGTGATCTGATGGGTTGAAACATTTGTTAATACTTTATTACTGTGACTCATATTAATTCAAATGTATTAAAATTGCCATAACTGCTTAATAATATGAAGCAGTCATGGAAACGCTTCCATTCATGTGTTATTTCTTGTCATACAATTTCTTGGTTTGCGTTCGCCGACGGGTGTCAATGTCTGACGGTAACTCTCTTGTATAAATTGCAATTTTTCCTAATAATTTTCACTCTTTCAAAGTTAGTCAACACACGGACAAAAACACAACAATTATTGCATTGCGTGATCAACAACGTCGTCCCCAAGTTAGCAAAATCATCCCCCGTGTTCCCGTCCGAAACGTAAACAGTATCGATTCCGCAAAATTCATGCCAGCCCATAAAAAGTTCACTTTAATTTCAAACTGACGCTAAGTTGGTCCGAAACTTTGCCGACACAAATTACACTTACGTTCTTTGTACTTTCTCTTTCTGACTTGTATGAACTAGTTAAGGAACTTGATGGGGTAGGTCGATTTTTGCGCCCCGCAGTTTCGAATTAACAAAACTTTTTCGCTTTTTCACGATTTTACGACCGTCGCGTCTTACGGGCGAAAGAAAAACGCATTTCGGAATTTTAAGCCTGCGTTTTTCGTCTACTCATCGATAATTTCGCGAACATTGAGTTGAGCTAGTTCTGCAACCCTAATTCCGGCAAATGTACAGTAGACGAGGGTTAAAACATAAAGCAGCCGCTACTCTTATGACAGAGCAGCAGTCCCTATCGCGAGGGGAGGCCACCGTCGAGGGCTGCATTCTTCTAGTTTGCGCGCGCGTGCATCGCCCCCAGTCTCCCTCGCATATTCCTGCTGCAGTTGCAATGCTGTGCGTGTTGCCTACGCATGTTAGTTCTCCTGCTGCTCGCGTGTCGTGCGTAGCTTCCAAACAGGACGCGAGGCGATCAATCTCGCGTGAACTTCAAACGCATGTTCGTAATCGTTTGCGACTTTTTCCACAATTTTTCCGCAGTACAATTTTCAATCAATTTCTTGAGTTAATGAGTCGTCGACTTGGCCATCAAAATTAATCGACGATTACGTTTTCATTTAATTTGGACACAGTGAACATTTGAAATGTGTGGACTGTACAGTCGCTGTACGACCAGTTGCAACAGTTTAGTTTTAAGATGATCGAGACGGTGCAATTAAGGTAATATTTTAATTAGTTTTTTTTTTTAATATGATTGCGAACGATTTATTTTGTATTATAGTTATAAAAATCTATGTTAATAAAATAAATGATTGATCATTAATAGAACCTGTTAGTTAGAATTAATTTAATCGCCTAATCCATTTTATTTAAAAGTTTTAATTGTTGTAAATTGTCAGCAGAAAATATAAAATACGGTAGCGATATTTGAACAAATATATTTTTCTTAAAACACGATTAAATGTCAATTCAAATTATTATTAGTTTCATGAAAAATTATTAGGTTAAAAATTACGAAGAAAAAATAACATAGTTGGAATCGACTTAAATACATAGAAATTTAAAGTAAATTGTCAATAGTCACAAAAATATTTAAAAAAATTAATTACAGAATTTGATAAAATTTTCGTTTTTTATCTAAGAAAATTTAAATTTAATCGCACGTTTTTCGCCACAAAATTATACATGTAAAAAAATAACTTCCACCAGAACATGTCCAAAGTTGACCCAAATACTCTCCCGTCTTGATTTTTTCTTTAATAAACGCGCCCCATAATTCGCGCGGCGCGCGACATGGGAAGGGCGCGAACGGGAAAAAACTCCCCCAAGTTAAATGATTTAATCCGAACGGATTTGGCGTTCGACCTTCCGATTCGAAACCTCTCCCAAAGAAATGCGATGTTCCGAACTCGGCCTGCTTAGAGAGTAAGCGCAGATTAAGTAGTTTATCCTGCGAGCATCCTGCAGGATGGTCCTTATTTTAGCTATCTGTATCTCGCAGGAGCGCCGGGATTTCGACCGAACTTGCCGGGACTGATGGTAATAGTCTAAGCCACCTCGATAGTTTGCGGTCAATGTAATAATCACTAATTCAGACCTGACTCTCCTCGATCGAACCCGCGGTTCGTTTAACCTCATGTTACGACTGGATTTGCTACTTCGTACGTCCGATTCTTGCTTGTTTGGCTCACGCAGATGGCATTGTTTCGCTGCGTTAAGTGTGTTGTGTGCGAGGGGTTGCTTACGGCGTAGTTAATTTCGCGGGTTGGGTTGTGGGAATGGTCGAGTTATATCAATCAAGTGACGAAATAAATTTTGCATCGATTATTTAAATGCTTCCAACCATAATTGTAAAAATGCAGGGTTTGAGAAATTAGCATCGGAAGCACCGATTAAGTCATAACTCAGTTTTGTATGCAGACACAAACTACTCTTATTTTTGTTTAGAATGGAAATTATGGAAAGACTTTACGATCTAATAAAACCTAAAGCGATAATAAAGCTCCATAATTCAATGGGTCTGAATTTTTATAAAGTTTTAAATGAGAAATTTCACTAAGAGAATTAACTTTAGTTTGGAAAAACTGCGACAAATAAAAATACCAAGTTTGGCAAGATAAAAACAAGCAAACGTTTGAAATTTATTAAACAGGCTGAAGCTGCATGAAAAATGTCAAACATGAAAAACAATTAGAGAAAAAACATATTTATTGGACCAGATAAAAATTAAAAGCAGTGATTGTAGGAGTTGTGACACCGGAGTTGCTGAAATTTAGATTTTCTGAATAGAAAAAATTGTGAAACCAAAATTTGACTAATGATAAACTTACAGTATGAGTTTGGTATTTAGAACAACTCTAATTTCGTCAAAATCAATTAAATATTATAGATTTTCGTACGTTAGTAGAGCCGAGTTATGAGAATATGACAGCTGGAGGGTTGCGATGTCATTATATGCTCGTCTTTCTAATACAATACCTAGTTTAAAAGAATATCTGAACAGTTTGGATGCGGAAACTAAATTTTTAGAAATATGATCGAATAAAAATGAAGCTTATATCGATCAAGGTAGACACAATTTACAATTTTCATTCCAAATTACAAATAAACAAAGGGGAAATGTTCATCTAAAAAAGTAGAATTAAATGAAGAATAAAATTGAAAAATATTTCTATTTGAATATAAAAATCGAAATTCTCAAATAACTCAAGTTTCATTAAATGCGTTTATAAAATGCACACTTTTAAATTATTTTAAAAAAGGAATAATTAAAAACGAAATAAATTGAGAATCGATAAAATTATTTTTCTTATAGTGTAATAATCTATATTAACTTAATTAATAATTTTCCATATGTTAGACATACCTGTCTAAATAACTTTTTAATAAGTTTTATTGAAGTAAATAAAAATTCAAAAATCGTGTCCAAGAGATACGTGCAATACAGGTAGAAAAAGTTGAAATTTGGTGAAATGTTGAGCATAAACCTCAAAAAGAGAAATTTCGATTACAACGTGTCGAACCGTATTAAATCGTAGTTTGTACGCGAATTACTCGCCGCAAAATAAACTCTAAATGAAAAGTTTTTAAGATTTCAGATTTAAATAACCTGATATTTTAAACACCATTTAGAAAGTATTTCAAATTGAAGTTATTTATAAATACCCTAACTTAAAATTTAAACTATAAATAAAAATTCTCACCATCTACATGTAGATTAAATGTGAACTACATGTGTAAGTAACGAGAGTCTAATAAATTGACACCATTTGATAATGGGGCGGAACTGTAAACGAAACGTTATACAAATGAAACCCTATAATTTTTACCTGGTACTATCAGATCACAGTTTTAGGTATTCTAGAAGAAAATTTACGTTGGCACAGTAAAGTTCTATATGTATAAAGAGAAGACGGTGGCAGGCAAGTTTTAAGATGAGTTTCTTGTGATATAATAAAAAGTTGAGTTGAGATGGGTTGGATTTTATTGGATTGGGTTGGATTGGGTTGGGTTGGGTTGAGGTGGGTATGGTGATCAAATAATGAAACTAGCATAACAAATGTGATGAGATTTTTTATTGTCTTGGAAAATAAATTGCTGCGTACACAAGCTCTGATTTTTCGGTTTATTCGCTTATCTGTTTTGTTCTAGTTTTTTCGCGGCCATATACCCTCATATTCACAAACACGTTGTACTTAAATTTAAATTTAAAATTTAGAAAATGTCAAAAATATTAGAAATCCATTTGGCAACGTCAAAATAATTTATTCTACTTATTGTCCTATTTCATTTTAAATAGGAATCTTTGAGCATGCCACAGAAGGGACAAGAGCTCCACATTATTACAAACTTAGAGCTAAATATGGGTAAATTTTTCAATTTGTGATGCTTTTATTACAATTACAAATACAGTTACAATAATACAATAACTTTTTTAGCTCTATGTTTATTGCCAAATTACACAGTGATGCAGTACGCATTTTATGGATTATTGTAGTATACATTAAACTTAACTCTGTAGTAATAACGACAATAATTTTCATGGACTACAACCACCACTACGACGGTTGATTCAATAAATTACCTTATTTGATGAGACATGTTTCATTTCAATTATTATTTTTTTGTTAATTTGTAATCTGTATAACAATTAGCCATATTTATTTTTACATGCAACTCGTAAATTCAGCGTATTTGATAAAGGGGATCTGTCAACGAACGTTATTCATGCACCAGTAATACAGTACTGCAAATTTAAGAGGTGCCAACTTGAATCTGAAACTAATGAGTACCAACCAACAAAAGTAATGAAAATTTTAGATGTCTTCTGAAAAAAAATCATATGTCATATTAGTAATAATCGCAATTTTTACCATATATTTCCCTTGGATCTTGATGTTTTAACATATAGAAGAATGCCATGTATTTTTATTTTTAAAGATTTAGAATTTCGGGTATATTTCTCATTTCGAGTATCACGGAAATGTGCGAGTATGTTTATTTTAATTTGAAAACAACAAAAAGTATGTGGGTATTCATACACATTCACATAATATGTGATTAATGTAATTAATTTTAATTCTTTAACTTGTTCTGTTTTTATCGAAACACACACACACACACACACACCATTGATTTCACTAAAAATCTACTAAAATCAACCGTAAACTTAAATTGCAAACACGCATCGCGATTCTACACGTTCATTGGTCAAGGGCGATCACTAAGTCGTATCAAAGCTATTTTCTCCAATTTAGATATAAGTTTTAAATGTGCATCATATGGAGGTTTACGAAATTATCATAGCCTAACTAACTTTCTTACATTTTATAATAGTATATTATTGAATACGCATCTATGATTGAATGTTTGAACCATTAGTGAACATGAATTAATTCTATGTTTTTTAAATTGGAATTTAGGAGACGACAATTATTTTGATTTAATATTTTCATTGAATTATCTTGCTGTCTGATTTTTGCATCGATATTTGCAGTTCAGAACTCGGTCATAGACTTTGTTTTTGGAAAATCTGATTGTCATAACATTTTTGGTGTTCCTTGATTTTTAGAAAAGCAATTTTTCGACAATTTTTTGAACTGGCGGCAATTTTAAACTGCCACCATGCGTGCAATTTCTACAATCTCCACATAAAATCACATATGCACATAAATATGTCAAATTTATTGAACTTCCGGATGGCTGGAAATAACGTTAACTTTCATATTTAAATGGGACACCTGGTATATGTTTTTCAAATAAAAAAAAAAATGTTTGTATAAACAACTTGACACTTATAAACAGACCACTGCACTTCTGGTGTTTCTATTTCTTAGTAATTAGTCTTGAGTGAAGTACTCAATGTTTGCACATTTCGTACCAACAAATTATCCACAATAAATCATATCTAATAAGAAATTGAACCAACTTGTGAGCTCAATTTATAATTCTTTACATATTTGTATCATTTTTGACGTGATGCGATACCTACGATACCTTGCGATTTCAAAATAAAATGTTGGAAAAATTATTACTTCAAAATTATTTGATAATTTAGGCATTTCGTCAATTTGGTTGTTTCTTGTATCTGAACAATTTTGGCAATTCTGGCCATTTTTTGTTTCATATTTTTTTATATTTTACATTCGAAACAATATATTTTTTTAATATTTTCGTCCTTTTGCAATTTAGTCTTCATTGACAATTTTTTTTTATTTTTTGCAAATACAAAAGTTTTGTTATAATTTTGACAAGTTTAACATGTTTGTCACTTCCAATACGTTCATAGAGATAATTTTGCGATTTTTTTATAAATTTGGCATTTTAAATCATTTTGATAATGTTGGCATTTTTGACTCGTGGATGACGGATGTATCAACTGATGACAGCTGGTTCGTCTTTCAGCACTCATCAGATCATCAATGATACAGCCGTTGCGGTGCATGAATTGATGCAAACGTGAGTTGCGAGGAATTTGTATTGTACTAAGGTCATGTAGACGCCAACACCATCACACTCGCGTCTATTTGACACTGGTCTACCTAGAGTGACTAAGTCGAAACACGGAAAGCCTTGAAACTACTTCGAAGCCGACGACACTAAATAGCGCTTTGATAAAAATTCCTCCTCACTCAGGTTTGCATGACTTTATGCACCTCTTCTGATGATTTCTGAAGGACGAAGCAGCTGTTACCATCTAATACACCCATTGAAATTTATTTTCAACATAACGGCCTTTCGTGCCGATGGCTGTGAATTAGAGTCTAACCGGTACCTAATCGGTCAAAGTGAAGTCTGCTATCTCATAGTAGCTACAGTGTGAGGTTATTATCGTCTAGATGGCGTTAGATGGGGATACTCAGCGGGTTTATCCTTGGCGATCTAATGAGTCCTGAAGGACGAAACAGCTGTCATCACCGGACGCAGCCGCTGAAATTTACTTTCATTTTAGGCAATGTATTTTTTTCCCAATCTGTTTCGAACCTTGCTGAAAACCATTTGCTAAGAATTTATTTAAATGAACATTTTCATGCAAAACTGCAACTAATTGCCTTTTCATTCCAGATCGAACCGTGCATTCTGTTTTCCGCAACTGAAAAAGCGAAAATTAGACGAAATTGACACCCTTGGTATGACAACAACCAACAAGTTCCTCAACAAGTCCCCAGAGATGACCGACATCAAGGAAGAGAAGCGAAGGAAGCGAGTTTCAGACGACAACAAACGCGATTCCGATTCGCCCAAACTGCTGGTCTTGCCGCAGAAGAAGCGTGTCCTGCCCTGTTCGAGCGGCAGCAGCCCAGCGAAGAAAACACAAAAAATGTTGGCGGCGACGTCCGCGTCGCAAGACGAGGCGGCCGCTGATGAAACCCTGATCCGAGAAACCGAAGCCGCTTTAAAAAGCCTATCGGGCAGTTGGCCTGGCCACAGGGGGTCCTCTTACAAAGAGGAATCCCCTACGTTTGAGAACCTGTTCGACGAAAAGAAACCCAATGTAAAAATGTCGCCGTCGTCTTCTTCCACCAGCAGCAACGACAACGGATGCTCGCTGAAAGACGTCATAACGTTACGCGACCAACACGACGAAGAAGCGATTAAGAAGTCTTTAAAAATCAAACAAGAGAATTTGTCGGACGCGATGAAATCCGAGGCAGAGAGCTTTAAGACCAAAAGCAAAGCTGCGAAAAGCGAGCAGGCTCAGTACGAGCAGCACGATTTTAACGAACTGGTAGACGACTCGTCGAACGAATTGGAAATCGATATGTCCGAAGCGGCCGCTGATAAAAATGAAATAAACTGCGACAAAGATGATGCTAGGAAAAAAGACGATGAGATCAAAACGTTTTCGTCGGAAACGTCCAGCGTGCAGACTCTTTACCAACCATTTTCGCGCCCCGGTACCTCGTCGACGTCGCCGTTTTCAACAACGTCGGCTTTTAGGCCGCCGCAAAGCGGAGCGTCGAAATCTTTAACCCCGTTGGGTCCGTATCCGGCGGAAGCCACGTTCGTCGGGTACCCGACCGTGGGCAACCAAGAGGACAAAAATAAAAGTACAATTAATTTGCTGCAATTAAAGTCGAGTTCCGATGTAAATGTGACGGTTTCAAGTGCAATTAAAGCAACGTCGGTGGCATCGCCGGAGGTCGTCAATAAGCAATACACGATCCTGCAGCCAGCCAGCATCAGTTCAAGGGCCGCGAGCGTCCTGCAAGAGGCCGCGAGAGAAGGCGTCCCCACCGTCTCGGCGGTTTCGAGCAGTTCGACGTCGTCGAGCGATTCGGGAAAAATGTCAACTCCGGGGCCTTTGCCCGGCTCAATGTCGCCTTCGAGCATAGGACGCGGTAAGTCTCACGGCCAATTCTGCGTGGAAACGACGTCGTTTCTTCGATATTTACGCGAGTTTGTAAGTCGCCGCGAAGTTCTAATTGGGGCCGCACGTAACTGTCACCTGGCGCTGGTGCGCCATCCAGCGTCGCGAACAGTATTATGGGTTTACTTGATACAAGTTATAAGCCGGCATGTCAGCGACAGAGACGTGACTCGCCTCGGAACCGTCTTCTTACCGCGCCCTCGATCGCGCGATCGTCGCACCGCAACCCTTTTAAAACGTCTTGCGGCTATGCGACTATGAATGTTAATGCGGACGGACCGAAAACTAAATAAACAGTAAGCGCGGTCGAAGTGCGCCCGCATCGGATGAAAAATGCGAGTGGGTGGTCGCGTCGGAGACCGGGCGCTAGTCCGCAGGTGCGGTGACCCGATCCGCGCACCCGCACCACCCTCCATTCACGACTGTGGTTTCTTTTTTTCCAAAAAGATTTTTCTCGCGAGTCTCCACCCGTACACTCGGATAGGCTAATCGACCCATAGGGCGGAGTTTCCATCAAGATATAGGACTGCTCGTCCAGAGTGCATCCTTCATCTCGTTATCCGGCACAACTTATCAAACGCAAAATATTACCGACAAAATGCTAATTACAAGACATAAATGTAGGTGCGTATGTGGGTTGCAGGACTGCGACGAATAACAGATTCGAAAGGTCAACCGCACCGAAATTAACATTCGACTATATTTTTTCATATTTCATAATAATGTAATTATAGAGATTGCTGGCTGAATCAAATTTAGACTCGTTGATTTTTTTAGATATTTCCAGATCACAAACCAAATCTCATAGCGGTTCTAAGTCGATTCAAAGATTGGATTTCTTAATTTCTTTCTTTGCTCAAAAAAAAATTAACTACTCAGTGGGTTCTTCACTTTATTACTTCGAATTCATATATTATTATTTATTAATATTGATTCCACGATTTATCTTAACGAGCAATCCGCATTAGCGCTGAATCGATAAACAAAGATTTATTTGCATTGGACACAAATTTACCACAACATTTGAAATTAATGCCTTACTACTTCGTAGAGGTTCTTACAAAGTAAGTGGGTACACAATAAAAATTTCTTTTAAACAGAAACAGATTTTTCTTGGACATTTTCTACATTTATTTTACGAATAAATTATACAATAATAATAATAACGTCTATTAATAAAATTTCATTCGGACTTATAAAAAGTACAGCCCTGGTTAATATTTGGTTTCACCATCAGACGTTCTTCACCGGTGTTCTATTGTCAACAAAATACAGTTGCATTGATCTTTGCCCGGTCTGTTCGTACGTAGTTACATGAATTGTGATTAAACATAGTAATTGATCGCTAGTCTACAATTTAAATGAAAACAATTGTTCACTGCTTGGGTACGTTCTCTGGATAAATTCCAGGAAAATTTTCTTTATATGACTGCGGAATTCTTAGTTTTAACCGTACATTTCCAGATTAAATATAATGCTCCAATTATCTAGTAAATCCTATTCATACTCGTAATTATTTATTTCAACTTTATAATTTTAATTATTTATAGCACAATCATCCTCAAGTTATTTCATTAAATAGAAATTAAATTAATCGATAATTTCCTAAATTGTCAGACCGTAAAATTAGCACATACTACTTAATTTAATTATTTATGTTATCGTAAATTCCAATCATAGTTGATCTTTAATTCCCACTGCCGACATATATTAGCGAGGAAGTGTCTATTTGTTGATACTAAATTTGATTTTCTCTTTGGTTTAGATTTTAAGTCTTATTGAAAAGCTCTACTTGCCTCCCCCGTTGTCTGCTCGTGACTGACATTTCGCCGTGTTGCCAAATTGCGTAAAATAACCCTTCATTTAAATAAAATAAAATTGTCTCATAAATTTCATAAAGTTTTCAATATTTAATTAAAATATATTTCCTAAAATAACGATTTTTAACAAAATTAAATTGGTAATAAATCATTTTATATCTTCTTTTAATATCAAATACAACAAGAAAAACAATCTTTGATAGGGTGATTGATATGGGTGATTTTTAAGTAATTCCCTACGCGTATTTTAGTTTACAAGCAACTTTAACTGCCATATTTACATTTTACATCCTGATCCTCGTTGATTTTGCTAAATATATATGTTGAAAGACACGCGTTGCTAACATTTCCATGGCAATCAAGATTTTTTAATTCAACGAGTTTAATATTAATATTAGCATAGACAGCAGATAGTAAATTATCAATACTAAAATATATTGCAAGCGAAGTAATAAAGCAAATATTTAATTTAAATAATTTCTGGATAATTGTGAAGTTTTGTATTTTGCGATTAATATAGTCATATTTTAAAATTTATATAATTTGTACATTTTAGACAATTTTGTGTATTTTTTATTTTCATTATATGTCAATTTTAAGAATTTTTAGATTTTTTTGGTTAATTTAGTTATTTTTAGAAAATGTTATCATGATTATTTTTTTATAAATAATCATGATTATTTTTTTATAAATAATTTCTCAACTAACATTTGTTGTATTTACTTAAACTTTAAACTTTTTATTTTCTTTTTTTTTCATTTGAGAAAATGATTTTAAACAATTGTGTCAATTTTTCAATTTTTTAATATTCTCAAAATTCTGCAATTTAGGAAATTTGATACACTTGTTACGATTAATATTTTAATTGTGTTATATTTTTGCATTTTAGACAATTTTGGTAATTTTTTGCATCTTTACAATAAGTACAATTACAATTTAACGTATTTTTTATATTCTTTGCGATTAATGCGCCAAATTTAGATTTTTTTGTAATTTAAATATTTTTATTTCCTTTTTTGAATTTGAAACAGTTTTCACAATATTTTTTAATTTGTTTTGGTTCATATTGTCATTTTTAGTATTTAAATCTTTAGCTTTCTAGATCATTTTAGTCATTTTTTTGCATTTTAGATAATTTTAGCAATTTTTGAATTTTTTATATTCTGCGTGTGTTTTAAACAAATTTAATAATTTTTTCAATTTTGTTATGACTAACGTTGTCAATTTTAATATTTAGAATTTTAAAGAACTTTTCGCACATTTTACAATTCATGATTATTTTTGATATTGTATTTTTTTACATGATTTTTGCATTTCATACAACTTTGATGATTTCTTCGAACATTTTAGATAACACTGTCAATTTTTATAATTAATATTTCCAAAATATTTTTTTTGCATTTGAGACAATATTTCGCCCAAAATTTTTGAATTTTTTGCAATTTAGATAATTTTTGTATTTTAGTCAATTTTAGTAATATTTTATGTATTTGAAACATTTTTTGATTTTCTTCGTGTACCTATAACCAATCTTAACCAATTTTAACATTTTTTTTATTAATACTGTAATTATGATATTCAAACAATCAACTTTTTATTTTCATTGTAGAAAATTTTATCAATTCTTTATATTCCTCTTTGGATTTTGAATAATTTTTCAATTTTTTATAATTAATATTGCCAATTTTGGAATTTTTGCATTTTAGACAATTTTTCAATCTTTTTTTCTTATTTGGTATTGTTTATAACTAATATAATTTAACCAAATACGCGGATTTTAAGTCATAACTAACGAATCATAATATTGTCTAAGAAATGATAAAGTGTACATGTACCGGACGTTACTAAAGTCCCCTTAGAGGTACTTGGTAAAATATGTTTTTTTTTTAGATGGAAGCAAATGCCCAACACCCGGTTGCACCGGACAAGGCCACGTCACAGGACTCTACTCCCATCACAGAAGGTAACCCATTAATTTTACTAATATCCAATTCATAATGATTCCTTTCTGTAGTCTTTCTGGATGTCCGCGTAAAGACAAAGTTACTCCTGAAAGTAAGTCTAAAAGAGAAACTAATCCAAAAATATTGAAACTCTCGTAGCTAGCACCGTTTCGCACTCGTGAGAGTTTCAATAAGTATGTGGCTTTTTTTGTTTTTTTTTAATTTATTAGCGCATATTCTTGCTTATTTTGCGGGGTAGAGAGCATTAATTTTCGTTCCGTTTTTATGTGTAGTGGTAATCGTAGTGTCCCTGTGCGAACCCCTCCCATTTTCATTCACGCACCAGAATCAGCAGCGTTGAGTATAATAAATGTTTTCTTATTATCCTGTGTGTGGATCTCACTTGCAATTAATTTATTTTTTGTGATCAATTTTTTGTTTCTCTCTACCCGCTCGTTTGGTTTGTTTTCTTATCCAGTCGACACACAGTATATATAACCGAAGCTATTTATTATACTCAATACTGAATGTGATTCTGTTGGCGTGATACAGTCCTGGCGATGCATGAAACTATCTTGAAATGCCCGACTCCCGGGTGCAACGGTCGCGGGCACGTTAGCTCCAACCGAAATTCTCATCGAAGCCTTTCCGGGTGCCCCACCGCCGCCGCTAATAAACAAGCCGCCCGGGAACACAAATATCAGACGAGCTTGCAACACCGCATCAAGTCTCCGCACACACCGTTTGGTGAGTGACGAAATGATCGCCGTCCTTCTTTACCAGTAACAGCCCGTACAATTGAAAATTTACACCGGCGGCATTTAAACATTCCGGTGTAGAATTCGGCACTCGCCCTGTGATTGGTCATTTTAAAATTAAATATATATATATATATATATATATATATTTGACTTCAAGAACATCTTATTCTTAATTAAATTCCAATGTAAATTTTACAATGGTCCAACAGTCAAAAATATTTATTTATTTTTAACACGAACTAATATTTGAAACTATATTGAAAAAAACAAAAAAATGTTTGCAAAACGGATTATTTTATTTTAATAAAAGTTTCCTCAGTTTGCATGTAATAAAACCAGAATAACCACCTACTACCAATTCACATTGGCGTGAAATTTAAGAACAATATTATTAACTTTATAAATGTAGAAACGGCATTACGTTCAGTATAAAAACTTAATATGTGTACTTGACATTTATGAATATTTTTAAATTGTCTCAAATGCAAAAATAATCAAAATTCCATGAAGCGACAGTCACTAGTGAAAAATGCAGGTGTTAATAAAATACGAATAATTGTAGAAACGTAAATCAATAACAAAACGTCATGCAAAAAATCAATATGCAAGAAAAGTCAAAATTCGACAAAAATATCAACATTGTATAAAAACGAAAAATACACAGATTGCAAAAGTGAACTTTTTCAAGAATACTTTTTACAATGTAAAAAGTGTAGTGTGTATTAGCGCCATCTAAACGTCTATATCACCAAACTATTGCTGCTACGTAATTGCAATGGTGTTTATCAATCAACTAAGTCGGTACCGTTCATTTACAAGTACTTAAAGACATCGGTAATTACGTAGCAGTGAGTCACACATAAACTCTTATCACTCATGCCTGATGCACTTTCCGCGAATGTATGCGCCATCATCGAAATACTTTCGCTAAATAATTAAATAAATTATTGTCAATAATATATAAATTTCATAAAATATCGCAAACTATTTAAAAAAATTTAAAGATCATTTACATTCAAAAAAAACTTTAAAATTTACAAACTTGTCTATAAAAAAACCAAACATCTCAAAACTGTAATAATAAATACGTCGGGCTAGTTAATTCAGTTCAAAATTTCATAAACAATATAAGGTTTGATTAGTTATTGTTTTTGCGATATCTTGTAGTAGTCCAACCAAACCTAAATAATTTTTAGTCTGGTACAGAAAAAACTTCTGCGGCAGATACAAATAATAAATCCAAATTAATAAAACTTGGCTCATTTTCGATAGTAAAATAAAAGAAATCGTATATATACGATTAGGTGTTGAGTATCAAATGAAAGGTCTTTGCAAGTAGAATATATTTTTGTTGTAATATAATACAATAAAATCAAACATAAAATGTACTTAAATAATATAAAGTAGCTTCAAAGTGCTCAATAAAATGTTAAGAATAATAAACATAAATCACACATTGGCAAAATTCTAAACTTATAAACCGTTAGCATTATTATATCGGTTGATACGTTGATTAGATCATTACTAAGCAATATACTTAATATTTACGCAACTTTTTCGCATTTTCCTAATGAGTCAGTTTGATCGCTTTGTTTGATTTTATTATATTATATTACAAAAAAAATTATTAATAAACTTATTTGCATTAAGTTTATTAACTATATTTCGTTTTTAAGCCATTAATTTACAATCCTTGATGAATCTTATTACTACGTAATATAATCACACGAATACAATGGATGAATGGATGAAAACGCCATTATTACTTTAAGGGTCAAAAGTGCCTACGTAAAAAAAATGTTTGGACGAAGTTATTTTTTAATTCACTTTTGTATTTTGTTGGTTTAAAAAATTACTTTGAATTTACTAATAACGCCACGGAATTATCCATCAACTGTACATAAGTTTCCTTCCTGTTTTTATACAATTATGGATTGCTATAATTTGACACATATTTAACATTTGTGTGAAATTACAACAGTAACTAAATTAATGCAATCAATCAATTTTTAGTTATTGTTAAATAATGATATAAAAACGAAATTTTAAAACTTTGCATACACTTTTACAAGAAACTATCAGCTATTACTATTATTAAATTAATTTCAATTGTCTAATACTTGTTCATCGAACAATCAGTACAAACGTTACCTTTCACACTGAAATTAAAGGTCTTTGCAAGTAGAATATATTTTTGTTGTAATATAATACAATAAAATCAAACATAAAATGTACTTAAGTAATATAAAGTAGCTTCAATGTTAAGAATAATAAACATAAATCACACATTGGCAAAATTCTAAACTTATAAACTGTTAGCTTTATTATATCATTTGATACGTTGATTACTAATCAATATACTTAATATTTAAGCAACTTTTTCGCATTTTCCCAATGAGTCAGTTTGATCGCTGGCTATTTTACTGAGCACTTTGAAGCTACTTTATATTATTTAAGTACATTTTATCTTTTATTTTATTGTATTATATTACAAAAAAATATATTCTACTTGCAATGACCTTTCATTTGATACCAAACACCTAATCTTGAATCAAATTATAATGATTTATTTATTTATGATTTTAAAGGTTTGCATTAAGTTTATTAATTATATTTCGTTTTTAAGCCATTACTTTACAGTCCTTGATGAATCTTGTTACTACGTAATGTAATCACGCGAATAAAATGGATGAATGGATGAAAACGCCATTAGTTACTTTAAGGGTCAAAAGTGCCTACGTAAAAAAATATTTGGACGAAGTTATTTTTTAATTTACTTTTGTATTATGTTGGTTTAAAAAAATTACTTTGAATTTACTAATAACGCCACGGAATTATCCATCAACTGTACATAAGTTTCCTTCCTGTTTTTATACAATTATGGATTGCTATAATTTGACACATATTTAACATTTGTGTGAAATTACAACAGTAACTAAATTAATGCAATCAATCAATTTTTAGTTATTGTTAAATAATGATATAAAAACGAAATTTTAAAACTTTGCATACACTTTTACAAGAAACTATCAGCTATTACTATTATTAAATTAATTTCAATTGTCTAATACTTGTTCATCGAACAATCAGTACAAACGTTACCTTTCACACTGAAATTCATGCTCTCCCTAATGTCTTCAGACTCCAACATAACTCGCATTTCACTGCCATTAGTAACTTACAAACACTGTATGTCAGTGTATTAACGCCATCTAGATGTAAATCCCTCGTGCTACTATACCGTCTGAGTCTAGATAATGTGTCTTTGGTGGTCTAACGAGGCCAGAAGGGCGAAACAGTCCATCACCACCTATTCGCTGAAATTTATTTTCAACATTTTTCGTTGTTGCTGTAGACTAATTCATTTTACGTTTACGTTCACTTATAACACTATACCGCTACCTCACCGTGGTTAAGTCAAATAAATTAATTCAAGTGCTTTTAATTAGGATTATAAATTACAAACATTTTAGCGTCACTAAAAGGCGTTATATTTGATTACACAAATTTCTTACTGTTTAAATAAATACAAATCTTTTAAGCATAATTGAGTTAATATTTATTTTGAAATTTCGTTGAAATCAAATAACTATATTGTAATCAATAAAATCAATCAAAAGTATACATATATTTTTAAATTAGCTGCAATTACATATCAGTAATTGCGATTATTTGAAACTAAGAATTATTTACATGAATTTTTATGTCGTATTTTTAAATCAAGCCGATTTTAATTGAAGACAGACCTCTATTTTTGTATTTTATGAATAGTACTTACTAAACCGACAGACCCCCACGTTAAATTTTATTCCGATTGTACCTAAATACCAAAGCACATGTATCTGGTGCTCAATTTATTGGGTTATATTTGACATTCTGCAAGATGTTAATAGTATATTATTCCATGAACACAATCCGATACCTATCAACGTGGGCCGCAATGAATATTTTTGTGAGCGATATATTAAATAACATTTATTTAATAACCAGATATGACTGTTTTTTCTAAATTTTGAACCAAATTTCGTTTGCTATTTCTTTGTAGCTACTTCTGCATTTCCTAACTTGCCCATTAGTAGCTTTTTGCAGCGTCCGATAATTTCTGTCCTGATTTAACTGACCGAACTTGTTTATAATTTAATGTTTGTGTTCCACTATGGCGCGTCGTGATACACCGTCCATCACTGCTAAGAAAAAAATCGCGTGGTATCCTTGCCTTAATGTTCTCGAACTTTGAT
This sequence comes from Geotrupes spiniger, assembly GCA_959613385.1. Classification (NCBI taxonomy): domain Eukaryota; kingdom Metazoa; phylum Arthropoda; class Insecta; order Coleoptera; family Geotrupidae; genus Geotrupes; species Geotrupes spiniger. The sequence goes on from OY390732.1 coordinate 44,965,160, forward strand.
AGATTTGTCGTACCTAATGCTTAATTAAAGTTGTTATTTGTTTATTTTGAGTGTACACTTCATCATCTGGAAAACATGTTGGAATATTGGACGATCGTATCGGTCTATTTATGAACTCCTCAGCCAAGCACACAAAACTTGCACATCAACTATTAAATATCTTCTTGTATCATTAAATTTTAATGCATCATTTGCGAGTAGGCAAGGCCACTTAGTGGAGTTTGGATGAACTTCTTGGTCTATTTTGTTGTGAATTTTACTTGAACATACGAGGCTTGTTCAATTGAAACCGATCTTTGGTCGGTTTAGCCTTGGAAACAATTCTAATCACTCGACTAAAGTTTTGCAACGTTGTTAGTGTGTTTGTTGTCAATAATCCGTCCAAGTGTGATCAGCGTGGTAATGTTGACATATTTTTTTGACCATGAGGGATCCTTGCTGATAGAGTTTAAAAAAACCTAGGTGCATATCAATGCAAATATATACAATTATACTCTGAACAAGTTCCGTCAAGCAATAATTCAAAAAACGGAAGTTTCCAAGCGGTGCCAACGCAGTAAAAGAAAATCTGCAGCAAAAGAGACGGAGCATTTAAAGCATCCCCTATAACGATTTATCGATTAGACCAAAGATAGGTTTCAATTGAACAAGCCTCCTAATTTTGCTCCAGCTGGGTGATGTATTTGGCAATATGTAATCTTGTTGAGCTTGTAAAGTAGTTATCCAGGTGCCGCTTCTTAATAAACGCTTGGGTGTTGTCAAGGAAGGTGGCGCAACTGAAATTTTTTGTATCATGCGTAACACGCTTTGGACTTGCTCAGTTGCATGGTAATGTTGTCACAAGGTATACATGAAACAAATATATTTTAACCAGCGAGGGTGCACACAAATAGGTCGGTGTTTCACACTCATCACCTAATCCTCCAAATGTATATTGCTTTTCTTCGCGCAGTCACTTAACTGCTTGTCATTTATTTTAAGTGCAATTTTCGTAAGTTTTCTTCATAGGTACAGTCGCGGGCACGGAATTTCGGGCAGCAATTTTCTGACACATTAACAAAAACCGATGTAGCTTAGGCTTTATTGCTTTATTGTCATTATGTCAAATTTATTTTAATCATTTTTGTGTCATTTACTGGACTTACGCTAGCATCGCCAAAATCTGAATTCAAAATCCAAATTCTTCTTACTTATTGTCATTGTTCTTTGCTTAACACATTATAAGCGGGCCGGGTAAAATTACCCGTCGCGAGAACTGCTGGCCATTAGCGGGGCGGGTATTTTTACCTTTTGAATGTAGGTATTTTAAAAGCGGGACGGGGTATTTTTACCGAATGGGTTTACATATGAAATTAAAAGAGTTATCTCGTACAATTATTTTAGTTTCCCGCTACGCAGCATAGTTTTATATGCTAGGCTACCCGCTCATGCTAGGCTACCCGCTCATATTGTGTTAATATAGTTTAAATAACAACCCATACTCAATTCTTAAAACAGCCTATGTCACTTCTTCAACTCTCGCAGTAACAGTGAGTTTAAAGTTAGGTTAAGATACCTAAAGCCTATTTCCACGTAAAGTGGAATACGGAAAGCCCAGGTCAGTCAAATTGACGTACGTACTGTCCGACTGTTCCGTGACCGCAACTGTATTTGTTCTCCAGAAAAGACATTTGGTACTGATTTATTATAAGAAGAGCTTAGTCCAAGACCGACTCAGTTCACGCTTTTGGACTTGCAACCCTTCTCCTCAATTTGCGAGTAATAAATATCTAACGATATCGACATTAAGTTTAGCGCTAGAGACACAAGTATAGGCTATGAACAAGTCCTGGCGCCTCCAATTCTCCTTGGAAAAAATAGTTCACTTCACCATAAATAATGCACGCCAATCTGTCAGTAAATCCGCCTGTCTATTTATCTGTCAGTCTACGTGTGCCAACCATAACCAAGATATGATATAGAGATGGATCATGTCAGTAAATCTGTTTATCTATCTGCCAGTCTACATATGAGTCCATAACCGCAACCATAAAGAAGATTGGTTGGTTGGTGGAAGATTGTTGACAGATCGATCATGTCAGCAAATCCATCTTTCCACCTATCTGTCAGGCTACGTCTGTGTGAGTTCTCAATCGCAACAATAACCAAGATGGGGTATTGCGAGGGTTTTTCTTTCTTATCACTCGAAAAGTAAGAATATTTTTATTGGTATGAAAGTGTATTGTTTGTTTTGCGTCAATTATCGCCCTTCTTTATTACTATAATCACGTATAATATACATTTTAATGTAACTGAAACGAATTTATTTGATTGCGTAAATATGTTATTGTTTAAAAAAACGTGTCTCTTAAATACACCTAGTTATAAATATATCGTAATCGATTAAATGATTCTACTTGGGAGAAATTATTCACCTCGCCATAGTCCGTCTTTCTATTTGTCAGTACACTTAGCTATCTATCGCTGTGGCATTTTACTTGTCTATCGCTAGAGCCACCTAATAACGCCGAGTAGTAAATTCGTTTAAATAACTTTTAAAATATCCAATTCATGAAGGCGGGTGCAAAATCCATACCGAACCGTTTAAATCAATCACGACGCAACATAATATTTTTTTTCACTTTGCTTATAGTGGTCTCTTGTCAGAGTGAATATAGCTCAAGTTACGAGGGCAAACAAACCCCGATATCTGGCAGCGAAGACATAAAACCCAGCTATCTGGTCGGGTACGGACCCATACCAGGAAATAGCTCAGAGCAAGATAAGTCGGATTACGACCCCTACTACAACAAACTACCCAGTATTAAAGGTGACGTGATGAAGGTCCCAAAAACGGAAATTTCCACGAGCAGCTGCTGCAGCATCGCCGGAAGAAACGATATGTTGATTCCGAAAACTGAAGTAAACCCTTGCCGTTCTCCACCATCGAACATAAGACCAACGTACGATACTTATTTGAATCAGGATTCTAATTCTTCGTCGATGTCGAGTGCAGACACCATCGGCGCGCGGACTCCCCACAGCCAGATGCACCATTCGGTGATGGGGCACCACAATCCGCAACAGCCTGGTTATAGTATCGACGATGGCAGGCAGAATCAAATACCACATAGGTCACCGTATCACCAGTCCCCCATGTCGGAGGAAATGTACCATAGGTCCGATATAAGATCGTACACGGACATGAGTGACCCAATGACTAGTGGAATTGCCAGGCCCGTGGTGACTTATTCCAATGATCTGAACAGATCGTACGAAACGTCAATAGTAAACGCGGCCAGTCATAGGCCGTACGATCCCGGCACCGCCACAGCTTTCGAACGATACGAATCCTCCAATCAGTGCGGTTCGTTGCAACAGCCGCTGATGCCGCCGAGGATACCACCGCCGGGGATGTACGGATACGGCTCGCTTGAGGAGCAACAAGAACAAAGATATCAACAGGAAGCGGTGCAGCAGCACCAGTTGGCCGTGGCGAACGCGACGGCTGTAGGTATGATGAAAACAGAGCCGGATCAAGACGCGACAGGTCCGCTGTATCCAAGGTAATGATTAGCATCTTTGCGACGTCACGAACTAAATTGTTTCGTTTTAGACCAATGTATCAATATGACGCATCGACAGGTACATTGCCCGTGGGGTTTTCAGCGATCAACTTATCGGTCAAATGTGTGACGACGGCACAGGCCCATATGAAGGGAGCGGGACCGCATACGTCCCCTGGGGGCAGCGTTATTGATCTATCCACGTCCAGCGTGCCAACGACGAGTCCGCAGGTACGATAAAATTAAAAAGCTTAAAAAACTGAAATAATAAGGTTTCACGCGTAATTACGTTTAAACTTAAACTGGGGTCGCTTGTGGTAGCGGTCTGCACACAGGTTGAATAATTAACGTGCATATAATGAACTGTGATACGGTTATTATATTTCCAGGTGGCGTACAGCTCTCCCCACTATGGGGGTCAGCGCGTCGGGGGTAGTCCGCAAGCCGCGGCCAGCCCGCATCTCTCCGCCAGTCCCCAGGTCCCCAGTCCGCAAGGGCAAACCCTGGACCTCAGTGTTAGTCGTCTCTCCCACAGGTTGGTTTTCGTACGTTATTCATGTATAATCGACGTTGATTTTAAATTTCATTTAGCAGCGACAGTTCGCAGTACCAGAACGGGCACGGGGAGCCCGTGCCGGTGCCTCCTAGCTTCATAGCGCAGCGGGACGAGCAGACCGAACCCGTCGATTTTTCCACTGCCAACGAGCCCGTGAACTTTAGCGGCGTGCGGCCGGTCGCCACGTTCGCCGGTCCCGTTTTGGCGCCCGGGTCCGGATACAGCAGGGAATCCACTCCCGATAGCGGCGGTTCCCATTACATGGAAGCCTACCGCGATCCATCGGGTACGACACTTAACCAGTCAAATTGAGTGTAATTGCGGTGATGACGCTCGTTTAATGCAGGGTACGGCCCTATGAGTCCCCACCCTGGGTACGGAATGACGACGGTCGCCGCTGATTATCCTTCGAATCCCTACACGCCGTATCCCACCGGCGGATATTCGTGCACTGGAGGATACCCTGGCGCTGTTACAACTGGTTATCCCGCACCGCCCGGAGGATATTCGCCCAGTCCGTGTTACTCGATGCCACCTCCCCAGCATTCTATGCCACAGCATGAGAAACCACCGAACAAAGACGGCAGGTGAGTGCAAATCTCCACACGATATTTACGTTAGTTTCAATTAATTACACGTTTTATAGAATTATTGTATAAAAACATAAATAATGTTTCATCGAAAAATTTATTGCCAAAGACTTTAAAGTAAAAAGATAAATACTGTTTCATCGAGAGATTGATTATCATAGATGTTCAATTAAAAAAACCCAAAGACATTATTTAATTTTAAAACTATGACTTACACGTTTATATATCCAAACGTGGTATATCCGTAACCAGCCATTGACTCATCTCATAGCTCTTTTTGTAAAAAATAATCAAGTCAATTTTAAATACGCCGAGTTTGTAGCATCGAAGAGTCAGTTTGGTCCATAGATTTTCAGTTTTGAATTAGTGCCCAACATAATTTTTGAAAAAGTGATACAAAGTTATCTGCACTTGTGGTGACTTTATCCACCATATAGTTGTCAATCATCATATTACACCAAAAATATTATTGTCAGTAAAGAGAGACGACTTACAAGGAAAAATAACAAAAAACTAATTTTTAAGAACATTTATTGTACAATTGATGTAAAATCTAAATAAATAACAAAATTAAATGAAAAATAAACTGAGAACCTTTTAATGTTTTTATATAAAAAAGCCAGCGCCAGGTTTTGTTTCATTTATATCTGTAATCTGTCCTGGGTATATTGTGCCATTATATAAAACAATGACAAGGCCATTCACTTTCTAAGCTTCTTTTCCTTCAGAACTACTATTATCACGACCAGAATTTTCTTCTATCTCGTCACTCTGAAAACACTCCAGAGTAGACTCTAAAACCTTATCTGAATCTGATTCTTCTAAAGCATCGTGATCGGGAATTAATTACAACTTACTTTTTTGTCGTGGTTTGTCACCACGGACCTGTTCTTTTGAATTTGAATTTACTTACGTGCAATAATTCAAAGAAGCCAGGCATTAGGTGGCACGCAAATAAATTTAATATTCTTTTCATCGCATATTTGTAAAACTTATGGTTAATATGCGGTGAGAGGTTGTCGCCAATCAATACTATTCGATAATCGCCTGATGGCTGTTAGGAAATGAGTTTTGAACCAATCTTCGAACATCATTCCTTCAAACCATCCGGTCTTTGTTGTACCATGATCTCCCTAAGCAGACCATATGCTCAATCTTGAATACAATGTAAGGTGGAAAGAGTCGAAACATTACTTTCATCATAATTTCATACGGTTGCTGGAGATAGCTCATCGACCCAACTACATGTTTAGATGATGGACGTATGACTCAATAGTTCCTGCTCTAATGCCAGCTTTTACTTTTTGGCATTTTAACTAAATCTTACACCTCATGATGCTGTTTAAAAAACGTCTTGACCCAATCGTAACCGGGGGTGTTGTCTTTAAATTTTGCTACAATTACTCCTTTACGATAGAGGCAATTTTTAGCAATCATTTTGAAGTCAATTTCCGATGAGAAACCAAATTCTGACAACTTCATAAGACAACTGACGCCAACTCGTCGTCTGTACGACCACGTACGACCACTTGTTTTTCCAGAAGGTCATAGTCAGTATATCTGTATATTTTTATTTTTTATTATTAGATCGCCCCTTAAATGTTGATATAGTAACAAAACACTATGATCTATGGTGGAAACACCCACCATACCATACCATTCTTACACTTAACCTTGAACATAATTGAACAAACGAAATACATACGCCTAAAAATAACTAATTCTGTAACCACAACTGTTATAGTTTTTGTTAAAAATATTGTTTAAAAATAATAATTTACATTATTATGTTGGCATCAAATTGCAGTGCGAGCAGATGCTAGAAGATAGTTCACAAAACTTCGTTCTATTGATAGGCGGAGCAATTAGTCTTTTATTTCGAATACTGTTGAATAATGAACCTTAAAGACAACATACGTACAAATTAAGAAAAATAAAATCACTAGAATTGCAAATGAAGGGAACGGTTCTCTGCTTCCGAGGTTTCCAAAGTTTGGTACGAAGGTGTTGACCAGGAATATTGTTAAAAATCGGTTGATAAAAATGTCATGGTTTTTCTCAGCGATTAACTTGGAAACAAATTTTAATGCCAATTCCAGCTTACAGACCAGGAGAAAGCAATAGAATTGAATCGGAGGACAGGAACAGAAATGTGTTTATTATAGAAGAACGTTAGAACGAATTGGCGAAGACTTTTAAAAAGATAATAAAAATTTACGAATGAATAAGTTGGAGAAAAATCATTCTTTTAACCAGACTATAGGCGTATGAAGGAAGAGGCAATAGTAGATTACTTTTTAAGGCAGGACTTGCGACGTTGGTAGTGAATATTTTGCATTCTTGCATTCACTTTTAGGAGGAATGCATTAAGCAAGTAGAGCCCAATAATAGTCCCAAAGGTATCAAATCTGAAGAATGCAAATGTCATAAAACAAGAATCTTTCTCATTTTAATACCAGGTAATTATTGGAGAAAGTTCGAGAATAGAAGAAAAAGCTACTTTAGGAGAAAAATGAAAAGCAGAAAGGTACAGTTACGGTCAAAAATTCAAATATTTAAACTAAGAGTGAGAGTGACAGTTCAGTAAGTAAAATGAGAAGGCGGGTGTATGATTAATCCCCCCCCCCCCTGCTGAAAACAACGAAAACGGCGGAAAATTATTACCACAACCTTGTAGCGGAAAAAAGTAAATCGAGTCTACACAGCGAGAAGTACCTACTTGAAGTCAGGCACCTGACCAACGTAACTACACCCTGAAGATGATGCATCAGATTCAATCGAAAAGCATGATAGCTAGTTCTTAAGAGCTATACATCAGCTACGCGCACTACTAGAGAAAATAATTGGTCACATTCGACAACTGTTGTAAAGTCAACGCGCCTGTATTTTGTCTCAATTTCTAGTTTCATTGCGATCAAAAAATTTACTCGAAGAGGCTTTCGCAAGTTGCTACGTATATCGTGATTTGTTGGAGTCTTCCCAAATTATCAGGTGATATCCCTAATATGCAAATGAATTGTGGCATTTGGCTTTATTTCGCACCAAGAGGCCACTAATTGATTTCCCACGTGGGATGTACATCATTGATTCCAATTTAATGATCATTTCGTCAGTTTTTTTCGCCCACATAGTTAGGTCAAGTCGTTAAATTCTATTTGAAGCAGGCAGCCTAATTACGCCGCACGCCACTGTTTTCGGCCATGGCCAAGTTTGATAAAGGTCGTTCGAGGCAATGACGCAATTACGCCATAAATCGCAGAAATGTGTAGCACCCCAAATCGTTCACGATCGCGCAGGAAGTGTCCGCGTCGAGATAAAATTTATGTGTGAAATAAATCGAGCGTTGCCAAATTGACGACAATTCGGAAACCGGGTTTTTACAACGTCGATTATTTTCGCGTTCAGATCGGAGAGTATGCAGCAACTTGTTTTATTAAACGACTAGTTAAGATGAGGAAAACAGAACAACACGTCCAGAACCGTGGTGACCTTTACAATGCCAGCAATCCCAATGTTTCCAATTTCACCACACGACCATATTTAGGCTCTCATTTTAATCCCATTTTGGGAACATTAACTGTTTTCGTAATATGTATATATATAATAATTAGAAATTATAATTACATAACAAGTTCGGATTGGAAAAGAAGTCACCAATTCGATGATGTTAAACTGTGGTGAAAAAGTGCAGTGGGGTTAATTGGAAATGAATGCCCGTTGTGACGTTTTCGCAAACAATCAAATTGACGTTTATACTGATTTACTGGTGGAAACGGACACGTTCTTCGATGCTAAGAAATCATACCGATAAAAACGAAAGGGGGCGACGTGGCAACGATTGAAATATAAGATTTTTTGGAACATTGTAAAAAACTGAGCACATTCGGCGCTTGATTAGGTGCAAATGTGAAGACGAATTATAAGTAGACTTCATGGCAGACACAATTCAGTACCAAATTGTCATTGCATTGAAACAATTCAAATACGCGGTTCATTACCCGAGAACTTGGAAAAACAGATTTTACCCGCGAGGAATCTACATATATAATCTGCAAAGAAAACGTTACTGATGTTGATGAACTTTGAGAAAAGATTAATACTTCAAAGAAGAACACCTGGACACATATGTTTCTATCTGTTAGCTGTCATCAGTCCACAAGAAAAAAATTATACGAATTCATTATTGTTGGAGTGCTCAGTTACAAATCGTTGGATATATGTAAATAATCTTGAAATGTACATCCCTTTAAATATTTAACATCGCCAGTTAAAATGTAACTGTGATTTTATTATTTGTGTTTAATGAACAACCCAGATACAGTTTGACGTAAATACATCATCATAGTAAAGATATGTTCCCATTACTTATTTTATTTTTTCATCGGGAATGCATTCCTTTTTGATATAAATTTGCGCCTACATTCATGAAATATATGCACCAATCCGATATCAAACTAATGTAAATCCCTACTAACACAACGATGGACAGCAATAGTCAATAGCTATCAAGATCGATTGAAAATTATTTAACGTCAACAAACGATAATTAAAAGAAATTGATGTATGAAATACTCGAGCATTCGAACGCTTTGAAAAATTTCACCTATTAGTTCCTAGCGTACAACGTGCTATATACATATGTGACCGATCGTACATCCATATCTACGTGTTATCAATTGCAGGCAGCCTTGAGTCGTTTGTGGCGTAGTACGATACATACTTTAGTTTGTTGGCGATGTTGGTTGGTATCACGTTCGGTGCTTGTAATTCTAAACGTGTTGTTTGCAAATTAGTAATTATCATTTACGGGAAACAGCATGGAGAATAAATTAGAAGGGTATGGATTCATTTGTTCGTATTGTATTTATGCATTTCGTAAGATCGCTTAATTATCATTCATTAAACATGTGAATTCGTGAGTGGACGACTTGCTTTATTGTCGTTGGTTGGAGATAAAATACTCGTGTATGTTTATTTATCTTTGACGCCTTGTAAATGTATCGAGTGTAGTGTTATGTGTAAACATAGCCTTTATTATTGAAGATAAAATAAATACATTTGCATAAAAGTAGTTGCGATCGCTCTATATCTGAAAATTCGTACGAGACATTTTTAAATATTGCGATTAAAATAGAAAATCCACCTTTGATGTTTAGTAACTTTACATATAAAAATGCATTTTGGAAATGCAGCTTGATGTACTTTTTACTTGCGCCAGAATATACAGGTGTTCCATTTAAGATTGTTTATTTTTTTTTACTGTTACCAAAGACCATTTTAAGTTAAAAAATTGACATTAGACCCCACTTAGCATACAATAAATAATATTTCTCAATTTTTATTTGTTGTTTCGTGCATAGAAAACTTTTATAATAAAGCTAACTCACCGTTAAGCAATAGTGTTGGCATACAGGTTATGATACACTCTCTATTTATATACAGACATTTTCGTTGTATTATTGATTCCTCGATCATTTACATCGTTTATACCGATATTGTTAGCTTTAATATCTTTAATAATAAATTACGCCATATTTACGAACTGCTTTGGGAAATTAATATCATAAACGTCAATCATATGGCATAACATTTTTCATTCAAATTCTTAACAATGAAATAAAATAAACAATATTATTGTTCGATAACCTTCATAAAGGCTGACACTGCATAAAATTCTAAAAAGATCATACCAATTTATGGTCATCAAGAAGTGGTGAATCTTTGTACATTGAGTTATATTTATTATTTGTTATTATTAACACATACGTTAGATTCGACGAATGTAGAACTTTTGAAATCAAAAATAATAGATCTGAAATCGTCACGGTGTTTTATATATATATATATATATATATATATATATATATATATATATATGAGAAAAGATAATTCTTCGGGAAAATTTGGACAGGTAAATCAATTAAACAATAATTACATCAGTAACGTTTCGTCTTTAATATAAAAGACATCTTCAGACTAAAATGAATAACACATATGGTAATACAACAATATTAACGTTAATGAATGACTCACCTAATGTAATATTAATTTAATACGCGCATGAAAATTGACTAAAATACACAATCAAACATAAATAAATGTAAAGATTGCTCCTTAAACACTTCACGTAAATACACATATAAACAATTTAAAATTCGATGCGAACACGACAGAAATATTTAGTATTCAGGAATTACTCTAGTATTCGTTATATCATTTGCAAGTCTGTTTTTATTACGACAGGTTGGTGACAAGCTGTGCAAACGGCGAATTTCTGATGAAATTTTCTTTAACAGCTTTGACATGCAACGTTTTGTATTTATTATAATAAGAGAGAAACAATCTTCCAAGAATCCAAACTGTGTTTCGCAGATCCTACTTATTTAAGTAATATTTATAGCGTTGTCATCCACGATGTACTGTAATTATAAATGCATAATTATAATGTATGTTCATTTATTTTTAGTTTGTTTATAATAAAATAAATATAAACATTAAATGTTATTTGATCTCAAAATAGAGAACAGCGGACGTCGATATCTCCTCCATATTACAACACCATGACGTTTTTCTGCGTTTCTAATAATATAGGCATAATTCATCGGGCACGAAATTTTAACGCGAGCGTTCATTTCAGTCCGCATGGCCGCACTTTTCAACGTCGCAGACAATTTTTATGACACAAAATATGATAATTACAGATTAATTAGGTAATATTTACAATAAATAAAACTTTCTCAAATGAATTGTAGTTTCAAATTATTAACCCATTGTGACACATTAGGATGCGAAAACTTAATTCAAAATTGAATCACTGAAAAAACTCCCACGGACGGATTACTCATTAAAAGTGAATTCACCTATTCGCACTAAGCTATAAGCTTGTCGGAAACCGGCCCTGGTTGAGCAAGAAAAATTAATATATAATGGAAAGTGCCCGCGAACTCACGAGCAGTTCAAATCATCGACTGATTCAATTCCTAGTCAACTAAGTTGAATAAAACAACAATTTGTATTAATTTTAAATATTAATTCTCATAATAGTAACTGACTGACGGTTTTTGGTCTTAGAGCGCGTCGTTCTAGCTTCAGTGGAGTACGCCCCTGTGCTCGAGGCAGGGACGGTAAGGAGCTGATTCAGTGCCCGACCATTAGCTGTGACGGCATGGGACATGTGTCTGGCAACTACGCCACCCATAGAAGGCAAGCATCTTCTCTAGTGGCTCCGTGTTAACCCCTAACATCGGGCTATGTTCACGCCGGAGTAAATCGTGATCATTGACCAAATTTGACAAATTTCACTGAAGTGAAACCTTCAGCGAATGTACGTGTGGTGGTCTCATGAGACCAGAAAAGGGCGAAACGGTCCATCATATCCTATTACATTCGTTGAAATCAATTTTCAACAAAATTGTCTTGGTCGGTAGAACCAGTCCTCTGTAATTGCGTAGCAGCACGAGTATTATCGTCTAGAGTGCGTTAATACTCACACACAATTATTGCAAGTAGACCATCTGGCGTAAGCAAAGTCTGCCGAAGTCCCACATCCCACAGCTTGAAAAGTAGAAATAAACTAATATAAATGTTTCGTGCACTATTCTTCTACTAACAAGTTTTCGGTCCTTAAAAATTTTGAAATGGGAATTTTTGCCATGTGACCATGTCGGAACACATGATTGGCTGCTACTGAGTCAGATCCTTGAAGTATTAGTAACGTACGCTTTTTTTACTGTTACGTTAACGACGTTACGTTACATGTTATGTTCCAACTACGTTGTGTTTATTAACGCCTGGTTTTACTTATAGCCTGTCCGGGTGCCCGCGGGCCGATCGTTCGCAGATCCAGGCGCATTCGCAAGAGCTGAAGTGTCCGACTCCGGGCTGCGACGGTTCCGGCCACGTCACTGGTAACTACTCGTCCCACCGAAGTCTGTCCGGCTGCCCCAGGGCGAACAAGCCCAAGAGCAAACCGAGGGACGGACAAGATTCCGAACCGCTGAGGTATGTATCTGCGCGAATTTGCATTCGAAAGGCACAATTGCCGTCGATTATCGTTAGCTTCGTGCGTTTATTTGTAACTGACGTGCGTTTACAATTTTCACGCTATCAGATGCCCGATTCCGGGTTGTGATGGATCTGGACACGCGACAGGAAAATTCTTGTCGCATCGAAGGTAATGAATACGTAATATGTCCATTTTCTGATCATATTAACCCCCCGCCGATGACTTAATACATTATCTAATTTCTATGTAGACTCTGAATCAACGAAGTCGTCTTTTTGCTTTCTCGTTCGTACATCAAAAGCCGGTATTGCGCTGACATATTTTGCTTGCCTGCATGTGTGTGTGTTGTGGTTAAACTGCGTTAAAAGTGCGAAAATATACCCTGTGGATATTAATAATTGGGGGATATTTTCAAACTTCATAGATTTTCGTTTCGTACTTGGAATGTGATATAGTTACTTAGTTGCTTTGAAGACAATGATTTAATATATAATCAATTACAATCAATACTATATTATTCAACGGGTACTAATGCGTTATTATTGAAGGGTTTAATCATCGCAGCAACAAGATTTATGACTAAATCAGCCGTATAATTTTGACAGATACATGGTCACTTCAATGATTGTCTAACAATTTAAATACACATTTGTGACGGTGACAGTGTGACGCTGACTACATTTCATAGTCGTAGTAAAAAATAATTACTCGTTCGGATACTTGAAACTTTGACACAGTCTCGATTATTTTTTCTTGATATTTTTATACCCTATTGGTTTACTTTAACTTAAATTAAAAATAAATGTTAAGCTCGGGCGGAAAATTCAGAATAATTTTAAGAAATGTGCATTAATTATACAAAAACCTCATTTCCTCACAATATTTTTTAAAATAAAATAATATTTTATTGAAAGATGCATTGCAAGTGGAAACAATAAATAATGTTTAATCGATAGATTCATTTCGAAAGACATGAAAAAGAAAAACAAACACGAACAATATTTCATTGAAAGATTCGTTGCCAAAGACATTGCTAAAGTCTTTATAATGTCTATTTATTATAATTAAAAATGTAAATGTTCAACACTAGACACATCTCAAATTAAATCGCCCCTGAATTATAAGCATTTGGCACCCAACGTGTCGGCTTGCAAAATTATATTTAATTATATTTCAATTTTTTCCTATTCATTTTGACGACCCATTCACTATGCTGAAGTTTCCAAATTGAACGAATTAATCTAACAGTTTTTTTTTCTAACCGTTGTTTATTTGCTATCAGGTGGATGACATGGTGAAACATTGTTGACGCGATATAGATTTTTTTATTTGCTTACATGGAGGTTAAATACATTTTCGATATTGTTGACTTTTAAATAACTTTTTTGAATATTATTTAGAAATGTTCTTTAAATGAATTTTATTACCACTTTGTTTACACCCTGAATACATATCATTTATTAATCTCAAATAAGCCACAATTTTTATAAAAACACAAGAAAATTCATAAGTGAACTTTATAAATAAAGTAAAATTGATAACTAAATATTTATTTATAGTTTAGCCATTAATTGTTTATCAAGTGATTTTTCATTTACATTCGGTAACTGAGTTTTTTAAGATGTTTTTAAAAAAATAGAAGAAAAAAAAATATGTTTGCCCACTCAGTTAAAAACTTCAAATATTCACATCTCGTGATAAAAAACTATACATTTTGAAACTATGTTTATAGCTATTTTCCCATTCAGTCGCAAAACGTCAACAGTTATTCTTCTTATATAACAAGTGATAAACGGTAACATTTGTAACGTCGACATTTAGATTTTTTAAATTTATGTGAATTAGAAAAAATCGTTATATAAAACACGTTGCAAAATGTATGTATGTGTCACTCGATGTGTTTAAAATATTCACATCCCGTAGACAGCTATTAAATCCACTGCTTCAAGTATTTTAGAGCAACGTCTTACGTAGCTTTTACCAGATGTAACTTTAAGAAATTGAAGAAGAAATTAAGAGCATGCAACAACTCAAAAAAGCCTATAAAAGCTTAAATAAGCGCCAATAATTTCATGAATATAAACAATTAAATTGGTAGTGTTTTCGATCAAATAAACTTGATAGACAGGCATACAGATTGCAATCAAATTAAAATTATTTTTATTACTTAGTTACATTCAACTTCGTTGTTACATTTTCGCATGTCAGGCGCATTTATTATTACTACATTATTATGAATTTATTCACTACGGACATTAAAACAAGTGCCTTCCCTTTGCAAACAATTTTGCGCCTAGAAAATGGGCTCCCAATTATTTACCAATGCTGATTTCTAGAAATTTTGTTTAACTTTGAATACAATTTAAAGAAATAATTATAATTATTATGCCCGTAATATGCATCGTTTTTTTCTACAATATTTTGATTGTAATATTTGCACACGAAACGATTTAGTTTTCACCAAAAGATACACGAATAGTAAATTTTGATTAAATTTATATATATTTCCTAATGAAATCGCTTAAAACCTTAATTATTGAGTGAAATTATTAAAATTCTAGGCTTTTTCGTCAATTGTTTCCCAATCTTATATTTCCGCTTAAATTAATTAATTTTTAAAACTGAAATATGATATGATATAAACTCCTTTATTGTGTGATTCTCAGCAAATATTTTTAATCAGCGAAGTGAAACACCTGAACGAAGAAGTGTACGCGCGTTTATATAAATGAAGTCAGCATCATTAAACGAAGCGCGTATTGTACACCGATTTTTGAATTTCAACCATTGTTACATAGATAACAGCATTGTGTAACTTTTATAACGAAAAAAATCAATAAAGATCCATATCAAAAATGTTGGCGGTTTGCATGTTATAGTCAAGTAGAGTAAAGAGAGTGGAGTAGAGTAGTTGGGAGTAGAGTAGGAGTAGAGCAGAGTAGAGTAGAGTAGAGTAGAGTAGAGTAGGGTAGACGTTGATAATTTGATAAATATAAACTACACGACGTACCTATAGTAATATTTGCATGTTTTATAGTAGATAGGACCCCATTCTTAAAAATATTATTTCAAATAAAAATACAAGTGCACGTCAAATACGATTCAATAAATAACTGACAGCTTCGTTGAATCAATTTTAAGTCAATTAACGTCCGGCGTTGCTTGAAATTTTTAATGTGTTACGTCCACTAGTCGCGTGCCGAGTTGCAAAGCAGAACAGGACGTGTAGCCACCCTTAAAGAGTTCCCCGTTCCTCGCAAAGCCGGCACAAACGATACAAACGTGTATTCCTTGCAGCGCATCCGGCTGCCCGATCGCCAACCGAAATAAGATGAGAGTGCTGGAGAGCGGGGGCACGGTGGAGCAGCACAAGGCCGCCGTGGCGGCCGCCACCGCCATGAAATTCGAGGGGGTGAACTGCCCCACCCCCGGCTGCGACGGCACGGGTCACATCAACGGTTCCTTTCTGACGCACCGTTCTCTCAGCGGATGTCCCGTCGCCGGTCAAACGGTCAAGAAGGCGAAATACTCGGACGAAATGCCCTTCTACTCGAAAGGATACTCCGGTACGTTATGCACACATTCCCGCCGCGTAGATAAGATACGAATTACGCAGATGCATTATATACGAAAACCTAATATATAAGTCCATTCGTATGCACAAAATTGAAAAGTGTAAATATATATATATATATTGGATTTGTTATACAGTCCATTTGGTTTGTCGTTCGGCAGCAGCTATCACCGTTGTTATTGTACGGGGCTAAATGTTTGTTTTGGAAGCAATGTCGTACTATTTTGACAGTTTGTGGCGTTCACGCCTTTTATTTTATTAATTTATCGTCACAATTAATTAATTTCAATTAATTAACTTGAATTGATTACGATTATATTCACTTCGGATATAAAAAAGACGTGCGTTGTAAATTTAATTTTACGGAAAATACAATCTAAATAGAAATCGCAAATTCACAATACCGGTTACTAGACACTCATTGATTGAAATAGGAAAACATCACCACTGTCGGTCTAAATTAAACAACTTATGCAAATGTTTGGATACAAGTTGCACATATAAATATATTACTATATCAACAGTACATATATTTAATTTTTTTCCACAATACTACCAACTGCGCATAAAAATGTTTAGTTTTTACCAAAACTGCAAAAGATGCGAAGGCTAAATTTAGTTTTCAATGACGAAAATAATGTTTTCGTCGTTTTGCAATTCGCTGTTGTTAACCGCAATTAAGCAATAACTGCATCGTATTGTCGATTTTTGCAACTTGATCAAAGCCCTGTGTCACTATACATTCGACCGAGATTAAAAAAAAAAAAACACTTGTTACTTCAAACGTCTAATTCTTCTTTGGACATTAATTCTGCAACTCTCTTTGTTGGATTTAAATCCAACATTTTTAAACTTTGAGAAAGATCTAACTGACGACGAAATGAAAACAAATTGAACAAAATAATTTTATAGCCAGTGGGGAAGAAACGGACAAACGGTTGGTGCTGAATAAAATTATTGGCGCAGTGTCATCTCGTAGTTTATCTCAAGGTCAACCGATTCAAACATTGGCCACGTTCAATGAACAGTGATTCGGCATCCGTTGGAAATTTGAGCCAATCAAACGTCTCCGTTTACAAAGTAGCGATAATTGAACGTAAATAAACACGTACTACATTGAACACAGGGTATCTCATTGTGGAGCATTACGATTTGTTTTAAACGCATGCGTTTGATTTGTCCAAATTTACAACCGTTACCATAAATCTGCAACGGTTGTTGTTGTTGGACGAACGCCGATAATTGGCCGTCTTCAGGAAACCGTTCAATTGTTCACAAACTAGTGCTGATCCAATTATTCAACGTAAGAACTTACTCACATTTTAGTTAGCGCTTCTATCGTTACCTTAAATGCAATTCCATGACGTACAATTACTGCACAATCAGTTTTCTGAACATACAACATGTTGTGGGAGCTCTTTTTGAAAATACTCAACGGTGCGTTCACTAAACGCGATTATTTAACATCACCCCCACATTGAGAACGTTTAGTGATAGTGTAGTAAGTAGAGATGTTTTATTGGCATAGACATGAAATAGTACAATCATTTTACAACGTAGCCATTACCCTTCAATGAACACTAATTACATATTATGAAATGGGAATGAACACTAATTCTACAGTACTGAGATATTTGGACGAATCAAGCACGTTTAGAGAAACATTTTTAGTAGAAACAAGGTGTTCACTCGAGTCAGCAAATATAAAATATGGTGGTCGTACTTAACCACAAGATGGCGCATTCGTCACTCAACAGTTGGTGTCCAGTGGAATCCTATATTTAGAAACAAGTACACTGTTCTAAAACTGTTGAGTTGCTTGGTAAACAAACGATGGTCGAAACGTAATTTATGGCGTTATGGTAATATAATAAACGAAATTTTAAGTAAGGACCAATGAAACATCTCCATTTACCAAACAAATTAACAGTTTGTGTCCAATGAAATCGCTTAATATTCAATTTTCAAACCACACCTACAGTAAACGATGACTATAATATCCGAAAGAGGGCGCAGTGTGTATTATTGGCCGCGTCACTGGCCGCCAACTGTTAAGATGTTGAGTAAGGTCTGATTGCCGCCCAAACAAACCGAAATGTTGCCGATTGCAACGATTCGCTTTTATTTCCAGCAGCTCCCATGCATTTTGTCAGTGAAAATATAATAAATTATCTTTACAATATCTATACGAAAGTTTGGATTAAACACAAACAGCTGAGTTACAGCGCTTCCCATTGGATTCAAGATATTTATTTTAAAATTAAATTATCTGGCACCCCTAATATGTAGCATTACTCTTGCTAATCAGTCGAGAATTCTTCCCGTGGGTTAGGTTATTCAGTAACACCAACCTTTAGTTAATTCGTTTAATAAACATTTGATTGGACCAAAGTTACAACCGTTGCCGAAATTTCGCAGCAATTGCCCCTAATAATGTTACTGGCACTATCTTTAGAATTCTTATCGCATTTATAATTCAAAAGGAAACATGGCGGCATCTGTAAGCAAATAGTCCAAGCATATCGAATCTTCAGATTCGATCTTTTCGTAATGCGGCGGCAAACAGTCGCCGTATTTAGACGACTCTAACAGTTGAGTTGCTTAGTAAATAAAGATGTTTGATTGGCCCAAATGTAATGAAATTGCAGACATTTTAAATATATGCCGATGAAACGGTAGCGCTCTGTGTAATAATTAAAATATACAGATTTAAATGAAATGGTCAGGGGGGGGGGGGGGGGGTGAAAAGAATAAACGCCGTCGCCGCTGGTTAAAAAATCTAAAAAATATAAAATCAATAGTTCCTAAGAAAACCACGTCAACAAAGAAAACTATTTTATAAAAGTCGTGTACTATATTACCAACGATGTTTTTACTATATATATTTACTTATATATATATATATATATATATATTGTAAATTTTACATTTTGCTGAAATAAATAAAAAAAAAATAAAAATGAATAAATAATACGACAAATTTATACTTAAACAGTATATTTATTTGGGTGCATGATTAAGTAACTTAATATAAATTGCGTCCAATAGACTTCTGGTCCTTGGGAACTACGAAAATGCATAAAAATTAAAGAAGCTAATCCGGAGTCACGGCTAAAATAAGCCTTCGCACTCCAGTGGCCGAACTGAAATTAGCCATAATTAAACTAGTGGTAAGTGGCCATGTATTTTTTGTGTATAACCCAGAAGCTCGAAAACACGCATAAAACGACGCGTTGAGGATCACGTCAAACAATGAACTCAAACAGAAATTCGAAATAGAATATTTGAAAAACCAACTAGGTAAACAATAAATAAAGTTAAAGTTATAAGTCGCGTTAAAGGGATATTTTCTCACATATAATTGAAACTATAATAATCGTTATATTTTGCGTAATGAGTGAACACAAACTCAATATTAATAAAATTTTATGAAACTGAAATAGTCACTTCACACAAACTTATAAAGTTAAAAGTTTAATGCCCGGTTTCACAAACAATTGTCAAATGGTGAATTAGTTAACAAGCCTTTCAGACCCGTTATTGCTTGTGAAATATAAAACAATGGTAATTTTGCTTTTAACGGTTCGTCAAGGTAATCAATCGTCAAATATTTGACGATTGATTAAAGACTCGTTAATGAGTCGTCAAACTTTTGACAATTCGTTAACAAGTTGTTAACGACCGATTAGCGTTTGTGAAACCGGGCAATAACCTGCTTTTACACTTTCTAATATGGCGCCCTCTAGTTAACCCGGCCTTGCAGTTTCTCTATTTTATCTATCTGGCTCAGATCTGGCGCTGATTGCAAAATTGGATTCTTTTGCTAAAATTGACGATTGGCGAAAAAGTTTCTTATAAAGGAATACATCGAGTAGATTCAGAAAAGTGCCTTGACGATTGTATGCATTTGTAAAAATCGTTACTTAAATCGTCTATAAGGCTGATCAATTCCGATCTAGGTTGACGTCATAAAACCAATTGAATCGATTTGACTTAGCCATTATGCAACGTTTCATGAAATGAAAAAAAAACATGCAATGAACATATATCTTAAATAATGTTATTGACACATATATTTAATTGAATAAATTTTATTCGCGCTAATTAATTTAAAAAGCTAAAAATTGTCAGTTTTCATGGTTTACTCAATTCGACGTAAAAATTACTTAAGATGTTTTAGTAATAGCCGATTCAAAGCTATTCTTTCTTTTGGGCTTTAACCCCTCCAACGCGGTCAAAATTGGTTTTATTAGATTTGAGAACTTAACTAAAATACTACGACATTACTGTAAATACCTCGCCTTCTCCAATAACACGGATACTTGCTGCAAAACAACAATTTAAACATCCTGTGTATGTCAAAAAACCGTAGATAATAAACGCTCTTATATTTTGTTTATTTAACAGATTTCACAAAAATTGACAAAATCGTTTATAACGATTTCTGCGAGGTAATTATTTTTTTACTATTTCTTTTTGAGTTATTTTCGACTAGTGCTTATGTTAAACTCACGTTGTATACTCAAAACGATTGACTTTTTCAATGGCAAAATCTGATATCCCCCCTCCCCCCCGTACAAGTTTGCTTTGAACTCACACGTCCATTGAGCCACAGCCACACCACATTTGAGTAAAGATTTATGATTAATTTCGATACGAATCGATGTGAACGGTCCCAGTTTCGGAAAGCGTTCACGAGCCATTTCCGTACGTTCTTTCAGGAATGGAGAATACCGGAAATGGAGAAGATCTCATGACTCTGGAAGCTGAGATCACCGAACTACAACGAGAAAATGCTCGGGTGGAATCACAGATGCTCAAGCTTAAGTCTGATATAAACGCGATGGAAACTCACTTGAGTCACGGTGATAAGGTGAGTACCGTCTCTTAGACGCGAGTTTATTATTTCCAATTACTCTGCCTATTTAATTTAAATGATATTAAAGCGATATTTATAACAAACAAAAACAAACAGAATTTTAAATTCTGTCCAAAATAAATTTTTATAAGAAGCTACTTAATTTAAATAAAGTGGCGTTTAATGAGTAATAGTATATTATTCAATGAGCAGTAATGATGGCCATTACTCACAAGGATGAAGTACCATCTAAAAGAATAATGTCCATTACTGCAAGTTTAATACGATTTTCTATTACTATTATTTAATTCATGATTTGTTACAAAGTGTTGAGTAATAAATTATTAGCCACCCATATTAATCAGTGTTATGTCAGAATGATGTAAATTATCTTAATCCTAATACATACATTCATATTTGACTACATAAAAAGCAGTAACTATACTAAACCCTTTCTTGACAGGAAACGCAAGTGATTTCGCAAAGGAACAGTAACTTAAACGATTACTACGAGAGTTTGCGAAACAACGTGATCACACTCCTAGAGCACGTCCGATTGCCAGGCGGAGCTGCCCAGGAAAAAATCGGTCAGGAAAATTTCGACTCGTATCTGACGAAACTGCAGACCCTCTGCACACCCGACGGATATTGTAACGAAGAAAACAGGCCGTTGTATGAAACTGTTAAGTGTGCGTTACAAGATTTCACCGTTTTGCCAACACCGATTTAATAAATGATACGTGTTTTGCATATGCTTCGGAGTGGGAGGTGCACCATCGCTGCACGAACTTGTACGTAATATTGAATTGTGATCTTATGTACATAATACCCAGTTTAATTGTGAGAGCGGGGAGTGTCGGCTCTGCGTAGGATATTCCCGGTAATTAGGTAACAGTGTATATTGTACATAACCCGTTTGATTAATGTTATTTGTATAAATATGTATTAAGTTTAAGTTTAAACGCCCTTAGTTCCTTGATTGCTTTCATTGAAGAAATCGTTAGCTAATTTCTAATCTTACACTGTACAAAAATAGGAAATATCTGCCTCTAAGAGGGATGTAATATATTTTAATAACTCGCTTTAAATTTTGATCTACGATTGATTTGTTTTTAGATAATCTGTGATTATGTATACCTAGTATTTATATAGTTATACCTAGTGTTATTTGTAAGCTTATACTTTGTGGACATAGTAAAACGGGACACAAGGTGTTCGAATGTTTCGACATGGTTTCGTTCAACTTACGGTGCACTAAAATGTAATATATTTTCCGTTATTTTGTCGAGTATGGATTTTATTTGTTACTTTTACAATGAAAATGTTTTTACCGTACTATTTACCGAGAAACTGTTGTGTAATGTGTAAATATGCGAATTAGTATAAAAATTCGAATTCTCAATATAAAGTATTATTTGTTCACACCAAATATATATGTTAAAATACATGTGTTGTTATTATAAATAAAATGATTGAAAAGATATTGTGTTTTAAAAGTGGGGAACTTTAAGGTCTCATCGCAAATGACATACGTTAAATAGAACATCAACAGATTTAAATCAAAATCTTTGGCAACGTAAATTAACAGGTGAAAGCAAAGTTTGGTCACCGTGACTGTCGGAAACAGTATACAAATAAGTACGTCAACACGAAAATACAAAAAAATTAAGCTACTTGCTTAATTAAAAGATTAAAAAACCAAAACAGAAACCTTAGGAATTTAGTGACTGTATACTTTTTAAAATTACATTGAACACATCTCTATTAAGGAAATTTTTTAACCATAAATTTACATCTAAGACATCCAGTGGCTGGTGCATAGTGGCAGGAACACTAACCGTTTTGAAACAATTAACTGAAAAAATTAAAAACCACATAAGCATCTCTGTTGGCCTATAGAATTCGCTACTTTGGTCACGATGCGTGGAGCTTATCGTCTTGAGGTGCAAAGATATAAGGAACCAGTTAACGAAATAAATATATACTCAGTGACATAAACTGCACCACCTAGAAGGGGTGGGAATTTTTGGACCAAATTTGGCAGGAATAGTGGACTAGTCCAGGGAAATAGTTGATTAAAATTTGAAACCCAATCATCAAGTAGTGATGGGATTTTTGACGTTTGTGTCATTTTTTAGAGGTGGTGATAGACAAGCAATTATCGAGTCATTTTTTGAATTTGTTCCACTTTTTCGGATCCCGTTCTTTAGTTTAAAGTGTTTCAAGTGTTTAACGATGCCTAGAGCAAGGAGACCTCAAGTTTACCAGCGGTTGAGTGAGTTTGACCGAGGGCGGATTGTTGGTTTACGAGAAGCAGGTTTTTCGGTTAGAGAAATCGGCAACCGTTTGGGACGGCACCACTTAACAATAATGTGTGTTTATCAAGCGTGGTCTGAACATGGGGTTTGGGGCTCAAAGACAAACCAATGAACGTCAAGATCGCCTCTTAAGATTAATGGCCTTGAGAGACCGATTCTCTACAACTAGATCAATAGCTGATCAATGGTTAGGTGAACAAGATCGTCCGATAGGCTTGCGAACAGTTTATCGTCGAATAAGAACCTTTGGCTTGCTGTCTTACCGCCCACATCTTGTGCTACCCCTCACTGCTCAACATCGCCAGGAACGTTTGGCCTGGTGCACGGAAAGACTTCAATGGAACTTGGAGTGGCATGAGTTGTCTTTAGTGACGAATCGTGATTTTGTTTAGGAATGCATGATGGTCGGATGACTGTTAGACGAAGACGTGGAGAAAGGCGCAATCCTGATTTTTCGATTGCGAGGCATGTTCACCGAACTGTGGGGTTGATGGTGTGGGGTGCTATTGTTTACGGCAGTAAGTCACCCTTGCTCTTCATTCGGGGCAGTATGACCGTCCTACGCTACATTGACGAAGTGGTAGAACCACATGTTCTTCCATATCTTCGAGGGCTGGAAGACCCACTTTTCCAGCAAGATAATGCACGACCTCACATAGCAAGGGTTTCTCTTGACTTCTTTGAAGAGGCCAATGTTAATCTTTCGCCTTGGCCGCCAAGATCTCCCGATTTGTCGCCCATTGAGCACGTGTGGGACATGATGGGTAGAAGATTGAGGAATCTACCGAACCCACCGTTGACAATAGAAGCTCTACGGCATGAAGTACAGGCTGCTTGGGATGCCATACCCCAAGAAGACATTGATCACCTGCTGGAATCAATGCCAAGGCGAGTCAATGAGTGTATCAGAAATAGGTGCGGACCACATTATTAAAGAAAAATCTAAAAGAGTTTTCTTTATCAAATTTGAATCAATTGTTACCTTAGACTACTCCAATGTTTCTGCCAAATTTGGTCCAAAAATTCCCACCCCTTCTAGGTGGTGCAGTTTATATGTCATTGAGTATATTTTAGGAAAGTTAATAGATGGCAGGTTTTTAATTAGTGTTGCGTGGACATGATGACCCAGCAAATAACAGTAATAATCTAGGAATTTTTAAAGGCTTGGTCTAAAGTAGACAATATTGACAAATCTACAAATACTGTTTTCTTGGGCTTGTCAAAAACAATTCAAAATGTAATATTGTATTTGCTTCGATACAAAAATGGAAAAATATACCGAAAAATAATAATTTATTGCATCCAACTAACAGCACAACTATATTTCTTAAACCAGGAAATTGAACAGGAAATTGTGAAACATTAAGCTTTAAAAAAAAATAGAGCGCCTGGAAAAGATGGAACAACAGCATGAACAATAAAAAGCCACCGACTCACATAATAAATTTTATTTTTGAAACAGGGATAGTTCCGCATTACTTTAATTTCAGTGATAACTAAATTCCTAAGAGTTCATAATAGACCGCAAATTATTGACCCAAAATCTTAATAAATAATTTCATAAAAATCGATGAAAAATATGAAGAATTGATAATTGATTTTTTCAATAAAATAAAATTCTGTTCATAGGGTAAAGGGTAAGTACTAATGATGCCAGATGTGATACCAAATCAATAAATATGGGCATCCCACAGATTACAATTCATAGAACCGATATTAATCATTTCATACATAAACGCACTGACGAAATTCAACACAAATGGACAAATTATATAACAAGCAAAGGACACAATAAAAACAGAATTAAAATATATAAAAAATAACTTGGATTGGTTAGAACTATCTTTAAATGTCAAGAAAACCAATTACATTGCTTTTTCAGGAAATCGTCTCGAAAACAACATTTTCCTGTTTATTTACGTACAGGAAGATTGAATTTTCCGGACTGTACTGTAAAGACTTTACAAGACGGAAAATAACGTGAGAGCAACGGAATTATGTTCTAGAGCTGGCCCTGGAAGAGGGAGATAGACATACCATGAATGTGTAATTTTAATCCAATAAAATAGTTCATTTATGTCCGGTTTCTGAAAGCGAATTTAATAAGCCAGTTAGTTTAACTGTTCGATAAAACAGGAAACGGGTTTCCGAAACGCTGAATATGTGTTTAACTAGGCGATGTCGTTCAGTTAAGTTAACGCAGCATTATGGACAGTTAATTTAAATGACGCATGCGCAGTTGTGTTTACAAATGCAAACGTATGACATGTGATATCGTTCTGTCACGTTTCGATAAATTGTTAGGTTAGTGTCAGCGTATTTGTATGTTGATTATCTTGCGTGAAGAGTAAATTCTGTGTGACAAATTAATAATATAATCAGTTCTTTTCAGAACTCTTAATCCGTATATTCGAAGAAAGAAGGTAAAAATTTACAAATTTAGCGGTATTTTGACAACGACGATTGCAGCGCCATCTATTACAATCAATATTATTTAATAGTTTAGACTGCAACCTGGCGTTAGCTAGCGGATTCATTAGTTAACTAGACATCGCTTTTAGAAACCCAATGTAATTTAATGGACTCGTTAAACTAATGAACCAGTTAGTTAACGCTCACTTAAAAATTTCTTTCAGAAACCGGGCATAAAACTGTCACAGTATTATTAACATTTTTTCCAGAAAAAAACAGTTTTTAATGATGGCATTCATATTTAACGAAGTACAAAAGCGAAATATGGCAGAAATTTACCTGAGAAATGGTAGAAAAATCAATGGACTTATTCGCCAAGAGATGTGTTTGAAGATTATCACGAACTGTTCCCAAATGAATGTATGATCACTTTTGCCGATCCGTTTCACGTTTTGTTAACTTGTTTAGAGAGATCGGCAGTGTAAATCGTAAAAATGGAAGCGGTGTAAATTATATTATTTTAGTTTATTAAATACTCGACACAAAGTGCCTTGTATTTCAATTTAGCTCCTCTTCAGTAATATGACATTTTCCTGACTTTTATGTAAATAATATTTTATTAACATCATTAGATGGCCAGCGTTCAACAGCAATATAATAGAAGAATTGAAGATGAAATGAAGATAGTGCCTAACACAATACTTAGGAATATACATTGATAAACATATCAGTTACATCACAAAGAAAATAAGGCATACATTTTATTTGTTGAAGGACTTTCTATAAAAACAATTACTTCTAATAATGTATAAATCATTAGTTAGTTACCCTAGGAAGGGGGTCCTATAAACAACACATTACAACAATTAAAAGTGGTCGAGAATTCAATATTAAAAATTATTTATAAAACTAATAAACTGTATCCAACTTATCTCTATATTCAGGAAAAGTATGTGATATTAAGAACTATGTATATATTTGCAACATCAACATTTTTGTGCATCAGGATAAATATATGAAGTGCCTAGGCCACTACGATACAAGGGCGAAAGAAAATCAACTTATGAAGATTCCATGCAGCAGCACAACATCTCAAAGACGTACAACCTATTTGATGCCACAATTTTACAATTTCATGTATAAAAACAATAGTAAATGGATACAATTTGTTACAAATAATTTTTCTTAAAATTTTCAAAAATTTTTTTTCTAAATTTAATTACCTTTCTTTGCATTCTTACTATTCTAAAACACTAATTAATAGCGGGTATTGAACCCCAAGCAGGTATAACCTCTCCATTATACTAGGCATTAAATGCAAAGAGCACTTTGAGACCCTCAAGCATTTTGGGAGTGGGTACAGGACTTCTTACTCTTCTGCCCAGCATATCGCACACTACGCCACTATTTTCACTATGTATGGTGGAGCATTTTCATGCATGAAAAAGATATTTCCATTTCCACAAATGGTACCACAAATTCTTCCAATGTGTCAGTAATACCCTGGTATATATATACAAGGGTAATACCTATGAGCTATTTGTGAGCCCCTAGGTAAACAATATAACTCGTTACGCCCTCCAAAGATATTGCAACCCATACCATAATTGAACCACCTTGGAAACTTGCTGTGGAATTAAAGTTGCACTGAGCATAGCCCTTTCCATTACATCTCCACACTCTTTGCGGGCTATTAGGTGACCTCAAGTCGAAGTGTGACTCATCTGAGAACATGTCTCTCGTTATCTTCATTCTAATTTTGTTGGTCTGTTGTATATTTTATCTATTTCATCATATTTTATAACTACATGCCGTTGTTTGAGAAGATTAGCACTAGGTTGATTCAAACTTCTTCTGAGAGTTCTTTCACAGTTACGTTTCACTCATTTGTTGCTTCTACCTCAATTACATGACTGTTTCTCAGTACGAGACTAATCGTTAATAGAGATAACTTATAGTAAACATGTTTATGTCTATCTTCATTTGTATTTGCATGCAAAAATGTTAAATACAAACGAATCATGATGTTTGTGGAGGTCCGTGATTAATTAAAGATTTACAAAAATTTTGTTTATAACATATTTGAACATTCAAAAGCTTGTGTTGTTATTTGAAATAGATATTTCATGATTATGGAGTAATATTCTTGAAAACCATTTTACTTTAACAATTCAAATGTTTAATTTAAAACCTGCTGCACTAAAGCAAGAACTATCCACTCTTTATTGAAATGTTATGTTATGTGCTTCACTTATAACAATTTTTTTGGGATAATAACCTCAGTAACGTTTTTGAGAAACATTGAAATTGTTAATAATATTTGCACTATTCCTGTGACAACGGTTGGAAGCACTTCCAATGTGTTCAGAGAGATGTCGGGGAGGTTTTTAACTTGAACTACCTGCTCAATGAGCCTACGAACACGGCCACCAATGGCGGGTGATAGAGATACGCCCTATCAGATTCCCTACCAGTTGATGCCAGTTACAAGCCTGGTGTCCCTTCTGGCATAGGCGAGAGACTATCCACTCTCTACTAACGCTGCATGGTTAGCACCCGAGCTGTAATGCAACTCACCCGTCGAAGGTCGACGAATCGACCCTCTCCCCCAGCATGCGGGG